>CAJNDT010006208.1:0-222500 GCA_905221615.1 Symbiodinium sp. CCMP2592
AAAAAATATTATTAATATTTCATACTTCTAATCTTACTATAATATTCAGAATTATATATTCGTCAGAATATTATATTTATATTTGAATCTTTAAATTTTGAATTTAATATTTAAAAAAATATCGTCCTAAACTTATCAATTAAATAAACGAAATAATAATATGAGAAATTTTCATGAAGAAATATAGAATTATAGTAGATTCGCCGAAGAATTTAAAGTATATCTAGAATAATAAATCAAAATATAGTATTATCTTATTATAGAATTAACCTTTCAAAAAATCTTTTATAAATTTCCACAATACATATTTAATTATGAAAAAAACCAATGAATTGCTTGATAATTTAGAATATTTTTATTAATCAGAAATCTTATATAAATCATTAGAAAATATTCTTTGAATTTATTCGATTTCGATATATATATCTATTATATATTTAAAATATCTATCGAAAGTAGTCTAATAGAAATAATAGCATCGCCAAATACAATGAAATCTTGTGAATTTAATCACCATAATATATATTTATCTATATTATAGAAAGCTATCGGCTATATTTCAAATATATTCTGAAATATCTATTCGATATATATATATATATATATGAATAATCTTATCTCTAATGTGCAATATCAACAAACACATTTCTGAGTTTCCCAATGTAAAGATAATACAGAACATATGTAGCTATCTTATAATAACATAGATTTTCTGCATTTTCAAAAAGGGTAAATAAAAGTCATCAAATCTACTGATAATGGTATAGATAGAATTTCACTTTCAATTCATGTATTATTTTGAAAATTAGTATATGAATTGAAAAATCTACCACGGCGGGTTCATGTTATGACGTTTTTAATAGGGGTTGGGATCTCAAACTTTTTTGCCTACCCTTACAAGTCCATGCCAACCATGATGCAACAGATTCATTTTGACCACGGCATGGCAGCAGCAAGACAAAGTTGTGTGGTAGTTGAGTTTCCCCCAATCCTGTATGCACGATTCTTAGCTCAGGGTGCTTGATCCAAGCTGAATCCAAGCCTACGGTTGCGAACATGAAGATGTCAACGTCGACTCTAGTGGCTTAGGGTCTAAGGTCAGGGTCTCGGGCACCGCGCCTATAGTTTTTGATTGCTGCTGTATGCTCCTGCCGCGGCTGCTACTGCCTCTACCACAACAACCACACCCTCGACGACCTTCTTCCACCTCCTCCACTGCTTTTACAAATACTGCTAGCTTGCTGCCAGAGCTCTACTGTTACGATACTACGACGACCGCTGCGACGACGACGGCGGATCTACTTCTACTGCTGCTGCTAGCACTACCACTACGACCGTGCTACTGCTACTACTACTACTACTACTACTACCACTGCTACTACTACTCATGCTGTTGCTACTACTACTACTACTACTACTGCACTACTACTAATGCTATTGTACTCCTACTACTACTACTACTACTACTACGACCGTTACTACTACTACTACTACTACTACTACTACTACTATTACTACTACTACTACTACTACTACTACTACTACTACTACTACTACTACTACTACTACTTCTACTACTCCTGCTACTACTACTAGTACTACTACTACTACTACTACTACTACTACTACTACTACTACTACTACTACTACTACTACTACTTCAACTACTACTACTACTCCTCCTCCTCCTGGTCCTGGTCCTGGTCCTGGTCCTGGTCCTGGTCCTGGTCCTGGTCCTGGTCCTGCTTCTGCTACTGCTACTGCTACTGCTGCTGCTGCTGCTACTGCTACTGATGCTACTCCTCCTAATTTGTACTACTGCCCCTGCTACTACTGCGGCTTAAGGCAAGGCCGACGATGACGACGACTGCTTTTACCACCACCGGTTTGTCTATTTGGGCATGGAGCTTGGGGCTCAGATACCCTAAACCCTAAAGATCCCTTATAGATCCCTTAAAGGAACCCTTAAAGGAACCCTGAAAGGAACCCTTACAAAGGCCCCTAAACCGCTTAGATCCCGTCTCTCAGGCTTCCTGGTCTTGCTGCAGCACATGCGAACTGGAATATTCCGCACAAGAGCACCGCCGTCTTCGCTACATGTTGTCGTGGCTTGCCGCTGCGGCTTTCACGGCCACATTGCAGTCTGAATCTCGAACCTGGCATTGAAACCTGCCTGGATCCAAATGCCCCCAACCCCACCTCCTGTAAACTCTTAGCCCGAATCCCCGAAACCCTGGTTTCACCCTAGTCAGCCATCCCTTCGACCTCTCAGCTAACCTCAACCCTCGTCCTTATAGAACCCTCTTTCAAGCTCAACCCTCGTCCTTATAGAACCAACTTTGAGACGTACTGGTGCCTAAGAACCGCTGAAGTAGCGCAGGCGGGTCGTCGTTCATGGAGCGCAGCTCCGTGATACCAGACTCCCCAGCAATACGAAAGCTTGCAAGGATGCTTGGCAATTTGCGATTCTTTTCGAACCCTTTTCGAGCTGCTTATTTCGGGAATAGATCTCTTACCGTAAAACACTGATTGAGATCGTTTTTCCATGAGAAATATGGAGCTTAGGGTTTAAGACCTTGCTCTGGGTTCATTGGCTCCATAAGGGTTTTTGAGGGTAGTCCCTTGGACTGGTACGTGTGCAGAGCTGGTTCAGGGTTGAGCAATATAGTGGCCCCAATAGAATGGAGAAGATAACCACCTTTTTTGTACACAGTTATGGGGTTAGGTTGGAAAAGATAACTATGTAACTACTATATTATGGGCAGTTAGTTATGGGGTCTTATAACAAATTTTTGTTTGGGTTTTATATAGCAGCACTTGCAGATTGATTAGAACATGCCTTTGGATAAAGGTTTTCTGAACTTCGGACCTGTGCAGCAGTCCGTTCACGAGGTTTCGCAAGTCAAGGCCCTTTCGGGGTAAGAGGTTGCAAGTTTGCACACCCGAGTTTGCAAGGAATTTCCGCCAGCCCAAAATCCTACGAAACACTACTGAAGTTTCTACTATACTGTGCGCATCCCGAAAAATGTCAGAAACCGCGACAAACACGAGAATCGCTCTGAACACAGTAGGTCCTCGGTAGGTCTCTGCAGCCACAGGTCGTAAGGCTTGAGGGTTTCATGGTCAAGCGCTTTGCAGTCCAGCTAAGTTTGGGCAGGGTGCACTGCACCAACCCTACATATGCTCACTAATGTATGCAATTCCCTGTTATGGTTACCTGTTCATCAGAACATGTCTTCACAATAAATTTGGCCAAATGAATTTGGCTAGCAAAAGAAGAGCCAGCAAACTAGAGGTGTAACCCTGGGCCCTATAGTACGTCTTACACAATCTACAACCCATGTACCCGAAGATCTAGGGTAGCTGCAACAGCAGAATTCCCGGTGTATACAGTACGAGTATACACTAAAGCTACAGGTATGTGTCTGACACACGCGGAAAACCTAGGGTCTTAAATCCTCACCTACCCCCTTCCAATTTCTAGCCCCAAAAAATCCTGCAAAAAATCGAGTCCCTATAAATTGCTTAGAAGCCTAGAGAAACCCAACAAAACCCAAGGGAGCTGGGAAGTTTGCTTCGTGAACTTTACGGAGGCTTTGCCTGGTGAGACGCTTCCACGCCTGTCCTTCGGATGGTTGGCTCTGATTAATATGGGGCTTAGTAATTAGAATAGGGTTTTGGGGCCTGCAATACTATGTTTATAGTAAGGAACCCTCGGGATTAATATTGGTAATTATTTAGGCCTCTATAGTAAGTTTAGGATTTTAGGCTTGAAGGTTTAGCTTTTGGCTAAGCTTAAGCTTCTCACCACTCCCCCCCATCATATCATCTCACCACAAATCACCGACAACATCACTATCAACACCGCCACCCTAAACCTTAAGCTCTCAACCTCGCACTCTGAACCCTACACCCCTATACTGAACGTAGAACCCTAGCACAAATTATAATATTAGCTGTCTCAGACGGATTATAATAACCAAGAATTAAGAGTTAATTCTAAGTACCCCTAAGACCCCACCCCCTTCACCTTAGCCCTAAACCCTTCAGCCCTTACACTTCAAGACTTGTGAGTTCTGAACCAAGGGTCGATCTCGACCACCCTCAAGTTTTGAGGGTTTAGGGCTTAGGGGTTTAGGGAAAACCTGCTCTTAGTTGGTCTCTGGTTGAACATGTAAGGCTTTAGGGCTTACAGTTGCGGGTTCAGGGGAACCTCATGATTCCACATCCCGCCTTCCTCGTAAACCTTGATCCTTGAAGGCTCTCGAGAGCTCCGTCTCCTATACTGAACTTAGAACCCTAAGTGCCCCTAAGTCAAGAGCTCCGTCTCTCATCTCCGAGGCAGCGCCTGGAAGCAATTAACGACGCGAAAAGCGATGACTCCTCGGATTCCGAGACCCCTTCAACATTTTTTAACCCTAACCTCAAGCCTGAGATCCGAAACCCTAGACCCTCGCTCCCTAAAATTTTCGGACCAGCTTGCGGAATTTGCAGGGCATACAGGACTTGCAAGTGTTAAAGGGCTCGCGGCCCTTGTGGCTTTTACATGCTTGGCATGTGCATGGGCACCATTACACCCTCACCCTGAGTCCTGTTTGGAAGCATTTTGGGAATCAAGGCTGCTTAAGGCTTACAAGCTTTGCAAGTGACTGCGAACAAAGTTTAGTCTTTGGGGTGTGAGGGTCAGCGCCCAGTAAGATTTATAGTAGGTTGCCGCAGTACGGGCACTGTAAGGCCTGTGGAAGGTGTATGGCACAAAATACGCTAAGGTAGTGTTCCACGCATACCTTAAACTAACAAACCCTACTTTTTTGTAGGTTCTGATTATAAACCCTAGTATGGAAAATATAGGGACCCTACAAAAAAGTAGGCTTTGGGAGATTAAGGTAGGTGTTGAAGTTCCGTCCTAATCCGAAATCAGAGACCGGGCTGCTCAGAAAACCCTCAGCCTAAACTGGGCCTAAATCCTAAACCTTAGACTAGACCTAAGAGAAACCTAGGAATAAAAAGGGTGCCCTTTTTGGTTTAAAGGGTGTTAGACGGGAACCTAAACCTTAAAAAAGGGAATAAGGGCCTACTCTGGGTCCTAGTAGAAGGGGCCCCCACCCTGTAATAGTGATTATAAGGACTATATTAGGGCCCTGTTATGTTCCTATTATGCCACTATTACAGGGTGGGGGCCCCTTCTAACCTAAACCCCTGGACCCCCCCAAACTCACGAATTCCAAACGAGGGGTAGCCGAAACTGTAACTCCGGGAGCCTCTCCTATACACCCTCTCCCTCCCAGACGCACCAGGGCTTACCTTAACCCCAAATAACTTGCCGTCTTTTTCAGGACTTGTATAAGGACATCATAATAAGGATCCTTAGAAAGGTATATAGGCTATTTGGGTTGAGGTAGGGTTTACGGTTTTCGCCGCGGTTAGGGTTTAGGGTTCCTTGCTCGCGGAAAAAATGTCGCTCTCAGCTTAGGCCATACGGTTGCTACAAGGTTCGCTTTCGCCTTCTGAGTAGTGCTGGCCTACGTATGTTGACACAAGCGTCGCTCTCGCCTTCGTAGTACTGTCTTACGTGGTCATCGCTAGCCTTGTTAGTTCACTACTCCTTCGTTCGAAATGCCAATCAACATTTGGGATGCCCTCTTGAAGGTGCATCTACCAACTGCACTGCCAGGTACATGGAGGTCAGAAGGGATCTGTGTGCTGAGGCCCTTGCTGAAGGCCTGAACATTTTTGAAAGGGGTGCGGGGTCTCAATTACTATGTAAAACCCTTGAAGTCCTAACCTATTAATACCCTTCTCAAGCCGAATACGAAACCTGGTGTACCATGCGACACTGAGAACAGCTGTCTTTTGAGGAGCATCCGAGTGAGATCTCAGCACTTCTTGCACAGACGCTGTGTGGGCTTGTAAGGTTTAGGGCTTGCGCTTGAAAGCTTGGGGGCGTAGGGGTTTGGGGTTTCAGGTTCGGGGTCTCCTACTAGTTATTTGCCTGTGGTGCTAGCATTGTGACAGACTTCCTAGGCAAGGCAAAACATGAACCAACGTCTCCCTCAGTGCAAGATGTGCGAAGAGTCAGAAGATCCGTACCTCGGAGGGCCGGGTGCTCAGGGCTCGAAACCACAAGGAGGTTCCATGCACTTATATGATTCAGCTTGGGCCTGAAAGTAAGTACCTATGTAGGAACCCCTTGAAGGCTAAAGTAGACACTATCTAAACGTACATGGGCCCCATAAACCCCCTACAGCAAGTTCAATAGCACCCTGATCAAAAAGAACATAGAGAACCCGTACAGGAAGCCCAGTAGAGGAGCCCTCTGGGGCAGAAGGAAACCCACAAAAAACTGGCCTTTGCAACGGTTTCCTATGGGACTATAAGGGTGTTATAAGCTTACAAGAGCAGGCGGAATATTTCGAACATGGTCTGACAGGAACGGATAAGTGATCTGAGGTGTTGCGACATACGTTTCATAACTTTGCAAAAAAGCCTTTTAAAAGAAACGAGTGTTGTACCAGTTCATACAAGGTTTTGACACATGCAGGGGCCAGAACAGCAACAGGCCCCGGGATCCATTACGTAACACTTTCGTATACCATTAATTGTACGGAAGTATTACTAGGTATCCAGACAACTGAAACGTCTTGAACCTGCAATAAACCTCAATCTCTTGATCCTCCTCGGATACTCAAGCACAGCCTTTCAGCAAGATCCTGTTGACCAATGTCAGATAGAGATCCTAGACAGCGGGATCGCTGCAACAAAACACGGGCACCCTCGACCGTAAGATAACCCCCGTCTCTCTCTGTCAGACAACTTACAACTGTACTATAGGGGCCCGAATAATTCGAAAGCGATTCTGGGCGAATGATATGTTCTAAGAAGGAACCAAAGGAATGATACGGGTATTATTTACGCCCGTTCTAGACCTAAGAGTAACCTAGGAATAAAAAGGGTGCCCTTTTTGGCTAAAGAGGCTTGCTTATAAGGGAACCTGAACCCTACAAAAGGGAATACGGGCTTACTCTGGGTCCTCGCGTTAGTGAGTTTGAAGCGCAGGGCAGGGAGGTTGGCAACACTACCAAAGCCTACTAAACGAGAATCACCCGCTCAAGCAACACATACATGGGGCATTGAGGGCCAATCTGAGACCGGGAGGTTCCTAATTAAGCCCTAAGCCCGGCCAATGCTGTGCAGACAAAATCCAAAAAGCCGGAAAAAAGGGTTCGCTCTCGTCCTTGGCACGAACATGCACGAACCCTAAACCTCAAATTCAGGTACGCCAAAAGCGTCTACATCAAGGGATCTTTGTTTTCATAACCCCTAAACAAGGTATCAGAGCTCTGCTCCGTGGGTTTCTCCCTTGCTTTTATCACTAGGCACACGTCGTGAGAAACAGCACAAGCCAACAAGAGGCTGGCGTTCATTCCATTGTCGGATTGGGCGGCATGCTCTCTTTCCGACAGAACCTTAAAATGCCCTAAAACCGAAACCCATAATTAGCGATCTTCTTTGTGTTCGCGCCACTGTTCTCGCACACAGACGAAGCTAAGCTGGCTCCGGGTCTGATTGCAAATCATCTTAGCGGCTGGGTACCCAAGCACAAAAATGTCAACTGTTTGTTCGATTGCGGTGCGGCTATATGTATGTGATTTTATACAGTACTCTCTCTCTCTATATATATATATAGATATAAGAGTCAATGACTCCAATAGGTAATCCGTGGGGCTTTAACTATATACATATATATATATATATACACACACACCCAAGTATGGGTAACTATGGTGTGATTATGTATAGCCCAGAAGATCTAAAGGTTGGCTACCCAGCCCCTAAGGCCCAAAGTCGTGTGCCTGGGACCTTGCACACGCTGACGGAGGCTCCACCCCCAGGCACGCCGCTGCTAGAAACTACACTGAACTTACAACCCTAGCACAAATTACAATTTTAGCTGTTTCCTAGGGATTATAATAGCCAAAACTTAAAACAGCAAGGCAGAGCTTGAGCCTCAGCCTCAGCTTAAGCAAGCAGCTCCAGCATTGTTTTGATGTCCTTTGCCGCAGTCTTGATCTGCGACCTGGCCTGCTCGAGGTAGTTTGCGGGATTGTTCACCTGCCAGTTTCCAGAATTCGCATATCCAGATGAATATGCAAGGCCGTCGGCGTTGTCCACGGCCTCCACGAACTCTTCCAGAGCATCCTGAAAAATGCCGGGATCGCTGGCTGATGAGGCCACTGCTTCGCAAGTCTTCTGAACCTGCGCCACAGGGGAAGTACTGGCCTTGAGCCCGTTCCGAACGATATCGCCACTCTTGTTCTTCTTGATCGACTCGTAGCCCGCCAGGAGGTCGTCCAAGGCCTTCTGCGCCTCCTGCAACTGCTGGCGGGCCGTGTCCACGCTCGCGGCGGCACGTGCCGGGGCGGCTCTGCCGGTCGCTGCCACGGTGAGCGCCAACACGCCGCGCCTGCTGAGCGCAGGAGGAGGCTGGCTGAGGCTGAGCCACGTCGGACCCGCGAGCAGCGAGCGCAGCGAGAGCAGCGAGAGAAGCAATGGAAGCGCCCAGAGACGGTTTTGACCGCGAGAAGCCCGAAAAACAGCCATGGCTACACTGCAAGGCTTCGAACGTACCCTACTTACTACGTACCTAAACCCTGAGCTCGTATACGACGAGGCTACACTCGCGGCTCCAACATTGTGGTTGTGGCTTGTGGGACAGCTATGGGACAGCTACCGTCGTGATTACTCTTTGTCTGTGGGAAGAAGCGCACCGGCGGAACGTCGCATCAAGCAACGTGACCTATCAACCCAAAAACCTGAACCCTGAACCCATAGCACCCTTGTGTCTTCATGATATGTCTCAACAACGAAAGGGGCTGTATAGTGCAATTTAGGGGCCTTAGTGATTTGTCATTTGGGGTATCGAATAGCATCATTGTGCTCTAACGTGACTATCAGGGCTGCGAGTAGGAATTATGCAGATCCTTATGCGGGGCTCAGGGCTTGCAGTGCATGAGGCTTCGTTCCCCAACCCCCTAGCCCTAGACTCCACTGGCAACACCAAAATCTTCAGCACCGAATCACACAGCCTGCCCGCCCAACGCTGTCGTCTGAATATTTTGAAAATGAAAACACCGTCTTCGTCCTGGAACACTCATCACCCCAGAATGGCATTCTCTATAGAGCACTGTATAGAGCATAGAACCCTCTTTTCAAGCATCCACGGAGCCCTCCAAACACCCCATTAAGCCACCTGTCTTGGATAGACATGACAACAGCAGAAACGAGGCTGCTGCAAAGCACCGGCGTAGTGCTCTTCTGAAGCTGCCTCTACTAGATTCTGCTTAAGGAGCTTAAGTTCGGTGGTGTAGGGTTTAGGGCTTGGCTTACGAGGAGAAAGTGTTCCACAGTGTATGTCCGGATTCTGATCCCAACGGCATCATTTTCGGACTGACACTAACGATGAACCGAACTTGATGTACAAGAATTAAAACTAAGGTCTACACTTTATGGTATAATGAGGCTCCCAAATTTAGGGCTGAGGCTTAGGTATATAGGATTTGCGGGCACGGTCATACGCAGTAAGGTTTGTATGTAGCACTAACGCAGCTAGGATAGCACTCCAAGTACATATTCACCAGGGCCCTTCCAAAACCCTCAACCCTAAACTGTCACAAAACCTGCCTCAAATGCAATTCTGCAGCTTTTAACTTGCATGCTAACCAAAAACACCAAAGCCTCAACCCCCACTCCAGGTTTAACGTTGAAATAGGCGGCTGGTACAGTCCCGTCAAGTTTGTCTAGTATGGCCTGGTATAGAAAAGATTCAGTTGCGATATAGCATAAAAAAATGTAGTCTACTACAGCACGGCGTAAAATAGCATAGTGTAGTAGAGTACAGAATAGTACAGAGTAATCCCGTATAGTACGGTTCTGCAGTACCGTAAACTACCGTACAGTGTCGTACAGGAAAGTATGGTACAGCGAAGTATAGTGGAGTAACGTATGAATTAGCACAGTATCGTAGAGTGCACTGCAAACAGTAGAGGGCAGCATAGTAGTATAGTATTAAGACGAGTACTGGCATTAGTAGAGCATGAGCATGAGTAACTGTATAAAGCACAAATAGCACAAGTACAATATGCGTAAACACTGCTGTTGGTACGGCTGTTAGTGTTTGTGCTAACATCATTAGTACTAGTAGTAGACTATTTTCTTGTTGTGACCGCCTAGCAACGAGCAGAAATAGCTTCGGGGTTTTCTTTGTAGGCTTCGTTTTGAACCCTCACAGCAGCTTGTTGCAACTGTTATTTACCGGAAAAGTGGGAAACATCCCAGCACGGATTAACATCCCGTGGAGCCAACACAATACCTCTTAACCGACATGCACTAATTAGCCCAGAAGTCCCAATTGAAAATCTCATATATCATATCATGTATGGAATATTCTTCAAATCAAACTAAAGACCCGTTGGTATGGTTCGAAGGAGTGTTGTTTCAACCATACTGAAAATGAAGACATATTCCTCCGATCCTTTTCAGAAGAATCCGATGCTTCTCAGAACCCTCCTGAAATTTGTGGAATCTTCTTTCTCCAAGCCCCACCAAAACTTCCCTGGGTTCCATAAGTCAAGGCATTCTTGATCAAGTACAAGGCGCTTGGGCCCCAACGAGACCTTTGACCCCGAACAACTCGGCAAAAGATGACGCGAAACCCGAAAGGCTGTGCCTGCTATGGTGTGCTAATGCTAAGGATTTCTGCAGGGACGATAAGGGCTTGGGACTGTATATGGCCCCCTTCATGCACGCTACATAATGGTTTTACAGCCTTCAGATTTGCACTGTTGGTTTTATGGCGTCGCAGTAGGTTCCAGCTTCTGTAGAGGGTTTGCGAGGTTTTCAGGGGGGTGATGCAGAGTGCAAGAGGTGTGTATCTGGGCTTAGCAATATCAAGGTTCGTAAAAAATCACAGGGGCTAGGACTGACTAGGAGAGTTCTAAGGTTGCAGAAGGGCATTTGGGTTTGCAACTGGTTTTCATGCGGAGTATTGAGAGATTTCTCTTGGGCGCCATAAAGCTCATGATCTGCTTCGAGTTGATCGCTGTTAGGAGATCTTTCGGCGAGGGTTTGGGCTTAACTTTAGGTTCACGGTTTAGGTTTCGGTTTCACAACGGCATGTTCGTTTAAAACTGAACCTTAGCTGTGCAACGCTTCAATATGACCTTCCGGGCCGAGATGTCGGAGCGGTTGCTGTCTTCAGGTTTTCTGCGGGGTATGGTCTGTTCCGAATTAGGACACCTTTTTGTGCGGAGGCATTTATCAGAAACAGTGCCCAATGATGCGGAAGGGTGCTACAATGCCTGACAGGGTGAACCAGGCTTTCAACCTGTCACCGCATCGCAACTCAACTCGTCCGGACGACAGTCCCAGTCAACCGACTCATTCGTAAGTCGAAAGATGGGCGACTTTTCGAAGGCACAAGCTCTTACTGCGAGCTTGGCTCATTTCTTAGTATAGGCCTTCCCTCAGGCCCTCGCAACTGCAAGTCGGCGAGGGACTCGACGGTGGCAAAGGTAAGCTTGCTGTCGCGATGCACCATCTCCTGGCAGTCGGAGCCACTTGGGGTTGGGGTGCTTGCGGTATACCTCTTCGTGCTTCTTCCCGGCGTTCAACCCAAAAACAACCTTGAAGACTTGAGGCTGCGTTCTACTGCTAGCTCCCGCTCAAAACCCTCAAAGCCCCGACTCCTCAGTGAAAACCCTAAACCGGGGTTCAGTGCTCCTTGAACTTCTCCCAACAATATGTGGCCTCCGGGGTAGGGCCCATGTCCCGGTACAGCTTCAGAGTGCGGCTGACCTCTGCTTCTTTTTGAAACGCGGGAGCACGGGAGTGACGCATCTTGGGCTTGAGGAGTCGGGTTTGAGGTTTGGGGCTTCGGGTTTCGGACCATGCTCGCGGCTCTTGGACCACTACAGCTCGCTCAGGCTCTAGACCTGCTATTTCTGCTGCGAAAAGGGGTTGAGATCACTACGGCTGCATAGAGGCTTGAAGTTCAGAGTCCAAGGTCAGGGGCAAACAAAGATGCTGGGCTTTGGAGGTGTGTGTCGGACACGGACGCAGCCCCACCTCCGCGACGGTCTCAGGCTGCACACTGACTACGATGTGTTCCAAACAAAGCGCCCACAGATGGTGCATCTCATACCTGGGAGGTCTTTAAGCCTGTTTAGAGTTTGGAGGCTTTAGGGTCTTGGTAGCTCTGGTCTGATTGTATGAGGTAAGGGCAGGGTCACTACTTCTCTTCGAGGACGAGCCTGAGTCCAACAAAGGAGCATCAACATGCAGGCGAGGATGAGAACATAAATCAATACAACAGAATAGAATATCGCGAATCACTTGCCGCAGGACACCCATCGCCTATAACAGTCTAAGTTTTCGTGGTTTTCCGTGCCTTGAACCCCATTGAATCCAACGCTAGCAGGATCCTTCATGAGGATCCCCAAGAAAGACCCCCGGCAAAATGAAGCCAGCCCCACATCCTAGAATAAACCGCCCCAAATGACGGTTCTTGTGCATCAGGTTTAGAGTTTTTTTTTTTAAAGTGCAGTGACGCTTTCTCCGCTCCGCACGCAGAGCAGGTCCAAGGCCTGCCTCAAAAGGCTTGCACTAACACGAAAGTCTCTCAGGACACATACTGCAAGAAAGAGCACCCTCACCTTCACAGTCAGAGACCAACCCATCTCACTGTGCTTCATCACGACTGCGACTGCGATCACGTTGTTGACGACGGTAGGAGGAAGAAGACGAGGCCGCGCGACGACGTGCATTACGAATCCATTCAGCCGACTCATCAGAGCTGACACCGACAACACGCTCACGACTCGCACCATGAAGGCCCGGAGAATCGTGGTGCTGATAGCCATGGGCCACTTTGGAGCGTCACTGCCCAGAACCGGCAAGACTGGTCTGCAACTCGCGACAAATATATTGCAGATTGGGACACGCGGTGGACTCGTGGTCGTCAACTTTCCATCCGTTGTTAAGGGTTCGTCCTCTTCGGGGTCGTGGGTTGCTCTTGGGTGTCTTCTACCTGTGCCTGGACGCAACTTGTTGAACCCTTCGCAGGCTGAATAGCTGCTTTCCATGCTCTGGGCGACCCATGATCCTCTCTCTCTCTCTTTGCGGTACTTTCCCTTGATGCCTGTGATCACCTTCCGCCCCTCTCTCTTTCTGGCATGCCGAACCTCACACTGTGCATGCTCTGTGACATGAGTGACTTCGAGATCTGCCGTCTGCGACTTTTTCATGAACCGTGTCTGCTCGGCTCGAGGCGTTTTCGAGAACCACGCGACGCCCTCCTTTTCGAACCCTTCCTTGTGATCATGGCGCGGCTCCCTTCGCCTCTCTTGGGATGGCTTTGCTTGGCGGCCTTTGCCTATGGTGCCCTGGATGATGATGATGATGACCAACAACCTCTACCTTACTGGCGAAGCTGGACCGCGGAGGAGATTGCTGCCTACACCGCTGCTGCGTGGGGTGAAGACTCCTGGTCGCCGCCGCCGCCTCCTACCTGGGATACACCTGCCTCTGGGAACGTTGGTCAACCTGGTGAATGGTCTTCGTCCTCGGCATCGAGTAGTTCCTCGAGTTGGTGCCCGGCCTCTTCCTCCACACCAACCATGTCTACCTCTTCGGGCACTGACAATTTAAGATCTTCGGCGTGGCCTACAACACAGTGGGACGGCAACATCAGTCTTGCCATCCAACGCGATGATCTTATGCAGACTGCGGTGTGGGGTGACGGCTCCTCTGCCCTCCCACCCATCCCTGAGGACATTCCGTTGCCTTTTGGAAGTGGATTGTCTCCTGCTGATGTTGACCCCTATGTGGTCGACTTTGTCCCTCCGGAGAGTGACACGCTTGTGGAACCCTCAGCTGCTGCCCAGGATGCAACTTCGTCTTCGTCCTCTTCTATGTCATCACCGTTGTGTCCGGATGATTGGCTTGCGAAAGTGATTGACAAGCGT
This sequence comes from Symbiodinium sp. CCMP2592, assembly GCA_905221615.1. Lineage (NCBI taxonomy): Eukaryota > Dinophyceae > Suessiales > Symbiodiniaceae > Symbiodinium > Symbiodinium sp. CCMP2592. The sequence goes on from CAJNDT010006208.1 coordinate 14,022, forward strand.
GTACTTCGAGGTGGCCGTCAACTCCTTGGTCGTGATCCTGCCTCACTTCTTCGAGATGCTGGTCGACCACGTGAAGCAGAAACGGATGGAGTCCCTAACCCTGCGGAGCACAGGGATGTACCTCTCCTTGGGATGACCTCACGCGGCGGCCGTGAACGAGGTGGCGTGGACCGCTGGCACCACGCTGATGGCTCCGTGCGTTCGCGTCTTCGTGAACGCCTTGAGGCTGAAGCTCGAGCACGGGATCCACCTGAAGAACACAACCGCTTCCCTCCACACGGTCCCAGCGATGCTGAGGTCAATGTCCCTGATGCCCCAGCGAGCAATGGCATGGAAATCCCCTTGAGGGAACCCGCGGCCTTCTCGGTGCTGGAGGGTGACATCCATGACGATGGGGAGCCTATTATCAAGGCGGTCACGTTCTACGGTGACCACTTCCAGGTTCGAGCTGGGATGTGTTCTCGTGGACCTGCGAATACTTCTACTACAGCGGGGAGTTCCTCTGTTGACACCGATGATGGGGAGACTTGTCCGAGCTCTTCGTCTTCTACCTCTCCGTCTACACTTGGGTTCTGGCGACATGGCGTTTGGCACGCGCGCGAGCGCTCCGAGGAAGAACTTCGAGCCCACCGCGGCGGAATGGGGCCCAAAAGACTTGCGAGGAAGGCTGCACGCATGCGCTCGTATGCGGATGGTACCTGGCGTCCGGCCTGGCTCACGGACTACATCAAGGGCAAGAAAGAACGGGATGAAACCAGAGCAGCAAGACCAGCACGTTCATGTTGAAGTTCCTCAAAGGGGATGGCGTTCAACTCTTCACCAAGCGTGGCTGTGGGATGCAGAACAGGTGGAGGACGAGGATGAAGAGCACGGCGTCGATGTCGAATCCGATAGCGTGCTGGTAGAGGACGAGGAGCCGTGAGCGAAGGAGTATTGCCCACAGGACTCGACTCATTCACTTGAATGAGGTAAAGGCTCTGATCATCCTCTGACGGCCAAAGCCCCCCTGGCACAGGTAGACCTGCTTGAGCATGAAGATCGCGAGCATGGTGATACCAGCTCCTTCTTCTGAGTCCAACTATCGTGTGGCGTGAGAATTGGGGAAGACTTTGCCAAAGACGGTCAAGATCCGTCGGAAACCCAGGCTGGAGGAGGGCAGCTGCTTGAGCAGTGACCTGTGTGGTTCCAGAGGATGATGGGCCATCTGCAAACTCAGCTTCACGACCAATGTTGCCCCACATCGCCAGTTCCATTGTCGGTGCATTAAAGGCCTGGGCATTCTCTGGAACAGTGACCCATGTGAGCGTCTCTTCAATCGCGATGCCGGTAAGGCGAAGAAGGTGCTGGAGTCGGCGTTGTCGAGCAATGAGGCGGTGTAGAACTTCCACCACATCCGCGCTCGTCGCATGAACAAGTTCTCGATTCACAGCATCACGAACGACATCAGCAGGCATGAGGGGCAGCGTCGAAGTGGAGGACGTCGAAGTAGACGAGGGCATCCCACACCATTCGCCGAAATGTTCCCCATGTAGATCACTCCAACGGGAAGTGGTAGTGCTGGTGGTAGGGACAGAGCAGGACCCCAAGCAGATCTGTAAGTAGCCCAGAAAGTCAACCTCTGCTTCATCGTCACAGTGGTTCATATCTCCTGGTTGAGGTGGGGCAGACAACGAAGAGGACGAGGACATAGACGAGGTAGTAGTGCTCGTAGTGCTTGTAGAGGGTGCATCCTCATCTGGCTCTCGCCATAGTCCTAGAAGTTCACCATCCAGAGCACGGGCTTCTTCTCCACGAGGACCGGTGGCCAGGGCATCCGCAGTTTCAGCCGGCGATCCGGGGGAAGAGATTGCAGCACCTGATGCAGGTAAGGATCCATGTAGCGAAGGAGCACTGCTGCTTGCTGACGCCCTGGACCGACTTCGCGACCGTGAGCCGCGGGAGGGAAGGCTGCCGACACTAGCTTCGACACGTCTGCGGGGGCACACTGGATTCGGAGAGGCATCGACGTTAGCCACCTGCTCAACCTCCTCATTGACAGGGCCAGAAGGGTCTTCTCCACATTCTCCAGGCTGAAGACCAACCCTAAGGTGACGTTCCAGGTGTTCGACGAACATTGAAACGTACCCTCTCACCCAGTTGAGAAGCTGGTAACGTGACAGCTGTTGCCGAGGGACACGTTGAATCGGCCAATAGCCGCGAGCTTGGAGTCTGCGCACCAAAACCAGGTGAAAGGCCTCTAAACATGAGATCCCGTCTTCAAGGCGCCGAACTAAACAGGCGATGGCCCAACGAGACTCAGGGCCATTGTCTCTGTCATTTTCGCGATCTAGAGCCTCCAGCAGTTGTTCCATACTGTCAATCCCGGCGCGGTTGACACCAGCTTCAGCAAGTGATGCTCTTTCGGCCCCTGTCATTTGCATAGGGTTTAGAGTTTAGGCTTTGCATCATGTGCATAAGTTTCTGCTTGGATCAAGGTTGCCGGTGAGCAAGCGATGCGAGCTCCACAGCTTCCTTCTCTTTCGGAAGGTAGCCCGTGCGGAGATAGCCGACGAATTGCCTTGATAGTCGCGTTTGTTTCAGAAAACTAGCACCAAGTGCGCAGGATAACTAGAGTAAGCTACAGATGAGTACCACTGCGCAAACGGACCTTGTGAAAGTTTGCATCGGAAGGGCCCTGCGTCTGATGGAGCTGGACATCCAAAACCTCCAAATTCCCGACGTTGCAAACCTTCGTATAATTGCAGAAACCCTCAAAACCAAGAAAAGCCCTCAACCCCTTTACGAAGGGCGAGCTCTTCGGATGCCCTACTCCGAGCTGCTGAAGTGCCGCGCCGGAAAGGCCGAGATCGATGCGGCCCTCCTGGATTGAACTTGGGGTTTTGATGGGAGGCCCAAAGTGGGGTTTAAGATTCTTGCGGTAGGGATTCCGTATTATGAACCCTATCATGGGAACCCTAATCCCTACTAAACCCCCATAGCTCATAGGCTAAAACCCGTTTTGGCCTCCTATGGGGTTTATGATAGTCAGTGAACGCTTTGCGCGTTCTGGGCAGGACCCGCCAGGTCTCCACACCAAACATGCCCGACAGAACCACATATCCGTATTTTGAGCTTTTCAGGGTTCAGGATTACGGGTCCAAGTGATTCGGGGTTTGGGTGCTGCGGGAGACTACTGATCTGCTCGGTGTTCGAAAGCGCATATGCCGACTCAAGAGACAGGGCCAAAACCAACCAAAAATGCTCCTCAAACTTACGGCAAACAGCGCCCTCACAAGCTCGCGAGTCTGAAGCCGGTGTTGCTAGCATGTGTTGCAAAGTTCAAAGATGCAAGTCTATGATTCAGGGCCCTGCCCGATAAAGGACTAAGCTGTCCTGAACCCTGAGCCTTGACCCTCGGTCCTACGTTCCCTGAGTCTCTGAAACGTAAACCCAAACTGTCTCCTGGGACTCTTTCAAGCCCGCGTCCCGGAATTTCTGCAAACACCTGGGCTGAGGCGAAAGAAACTGCATGAACCAGACGGTTGATTTAGAGGTTCAAAGTTTCCGATTCACAAGTGTAGGGACACGGAAGCCCGTCAGGACAGTATCACCATGTGCCAGCTATGATTATTATGGGGCCTGGGCGCGATTCGCAAAAATGCATGCGGTTGAAACAAAACTCGTACCAGAGGCGTGTCGTAGGACACACAGCAAAACATGCCAGACTGCAGCTGTAAAGACGAGTACAAGGTTTCGGGCTGCACGAATTCGCAGCCGAGGGAAGTTTCGGGTTCCGGCTTTGGCGGGTCAGGGATCCTGCGCTAGTTTGGGGGTTGCAGCATTCCACGTGCCGCGGCGCCAAACCACACACCCTCACAACACTGAACCATAAACCCGAAGACCAAAATACGAAATCCAAAACTCTCACCTTTTAAACTTAAGCGGGAACCTTGAACCCTGATCTCGGGCTGTTGTCACTAAGGCTCGGCGAGGCCGCAGCTAGCACAACCCAGTGGCAGCTCAGCTGGGTGCCGTCGATGGCACAAAGCACCTGGGCAGCAACACGTCTGTCAGGCGTAACTCGACAGAGCTCAAAAGCAAGCCTACATGCTACCCAAAGGCTCCATGTTGCGATATGGGCAATACTTGGCCTCAAATATACAAAGACGCCTCTTTGTACCATATCGTGACGTGGCTTTTTTGGCTTGATGGAGCATACCTGGCAATGTGTGCTCGATGCCTTGTTCTGATCAGGTGTTTTCTTTGTTGATGTATGTGTGGCATGGCATTTTGAAGCCACCGTTGCCACCTCACTATATATGTATATACATATATACACTGAACATTAGGAAGCCTTGCCGGCAGGTATAAATATTAGTGTTTGTGTGTGGTTTGTGTATGTATCTGTGCTGCTGTGTGTGTGTGTTTCTGTGTCTGTGCTGCTGTGTACATGTGTGTGTGTGTGTGTCTGCATATATGTGTGGTGTGTGTGTCTGTATTGTTTCTGTGTTGCTGTGTCTGTGTCTGTTCTTCTCTGTCCCTTGTCAGTCTGTCTGATCGCATGATATTTGAGGTATCCTGTGCATGTACATGTGTGCCATGTATGTCCGCTTCGAACACTGCGCGATCCGCATCCGGTCAAGGTAGAAGTTTGGCTTATGTTTGGTGGATGTATAGCCAGTTTGGAAGGATTGCAGGCTTAGTTCGGAATTCGGTTTCGGCATTCACTGTGCTCAGGTCTAGCTTGAGCTTATGCATAATTGCAGCTGCTGCTGCAGATGGTAGGCACTGCTGGGTTCCGACATTTCCTAATTACTTGCAAGTTTTTGCCACGATGCCTGGCCGGTGGACTGTGCTGAACGAAGCGATGAAGCGGAAGGCCGCAGAAGCAGAAGGTGCATCCCCCACCGCCGGTGTGTGTGCTAGCTGCGGCAGTGATCCGTGATCTCAGGGCTTGCAGACTGCTTGCTGTGCATGCACATGGATTGCTGTGCCATGTCCTATGGTCCACACATGCAGTTTTTCGGGGCTCAGACATGTCTGCAGCACTGCTGGTGCTACCCTATAGATAGCAGCACAGCACTACTAGCCTATAGAAGCTCTCCGAAGCCGGCTATATGTTGCAACATTTTGGGCAAGCTGTGTGACACAACTGCTTTGCCTGGCTAGCTTTCCGACGTCAATCGACATGGCGACCGGACCTTTCGAGTTCAAACACATGGATGGTGTTCGTCGCTCAGCGGCGGGGGACTTGTTACACGGCAGACAAGTGATTCGACCGTTGCGTTTCTTTGTGAGTGAACCTCGGCTGCAGTTGAACATGAGGAGTGGTCACTTGTACATGTACACACACATGCAGACACGATATATCATATGGCTGTTGACACTCTGCGGGCTTTTCATACTAATGCTTTGTTTGGAGTTCCATGTGGTGTCACCTACAAGGACAGAAGCTTGAGGATAGTTGCTGCACTCCGAGAGCCGGTGGAAGCCCGGATGGATGAGCTCAAAGCCGACCGGGTGGCTTGATCGGTGTTTGTGGAATGATCGAGGAAATCATGTTCAATAGTTGCAATACGTAGAGAGAGAGAGAGAGAGAGAGAGAGAGAGAGAGAGAGAGAGAGAGAGAGAGACAGAGAGAAATGAGCCAAGGAGACTCGTATCGTGCAAATCCTAGATACGAAGATCCAGCAGCAGGACTTGCTGAACGAGAAAAACTATGCCATGATGAAGAGCTACACAGTCCACTTGCTGAAGGGTGTTGAGCAGCGGAACGACTTGATCACTTCCAAAGAACATCGTGCGGCGATGTTATATCTTGCATGCCTGTATGGTATATATGACTGCAGTACCAAGGCACTTAAAGTCAAAGGAGCCAAAGGCCTTTTCAAAGATTGGGCAGAACTACATGGAACGAGGTTGAGGTGGCTGGCATCGTATCTCATGAATTCCATTGTTCGCTCAGCGCATTCGAGAACGCATGAACTGAGTGTGCTCAAGGGCTTGTGGTACAAAGTCAATGGCAAAGAGATGCCAGAGAAACCATCCAGAAGGCCGTCGCAAGCGAGTATGGAGTCTGCTGTCGAGGTGCACCTTCTTGTTTTCCGAAGTGAGGAAATATGATTTGTTTGTGGTTTTCAAATCTGAAATGTGCAAGACTTTGCCATAAGTTTTTTTTCGGGTTTCCGAAAACTGGTAGGTGGAGGATCTGGAGCTCATCGATGATATCGAAGCCGACCCAGATTTCGATGATGTTTTCCACATCTCAGATGATGATGATGAGCAGGTTCCGAAACTGTGTTGCTTAATCAGATTTCTTGGTGGAGTGTGAAGCAGCAAGTGTCAACAGCCTGTGTGCTACATGTACATATATGTAGTTATATATACACATGAGCCCAGAACCGACACAGGAAGCTGACAATGCCAACGGAATGGATTTGGAGGCAGTGCTATGTAATACCACACATCATACAGCTGCATATGCACAGCAAAGCGCGCAGGCAGCAGTGGCCCCTGTCGATGGCAAGGACATGGAGATGGAGGCAGTGCATAGCTTGCAGCAGCAGTTACTTGACAGCTTGCATGACAAAGCTTGTGCAGGAAGCACCGGCCCCAATGGATGCCGAGCAGGAAACTGTGTCAGCAGCACCTGTAGATGTATGCTAATATGAATCCTAAAGCCTGTGCAGGAAGCACCTGGTCCAGTGGATGCCCAGGAGCCGAGATTGAGTGCCAGATTCAGCAGATGTTTAGGTTTCGCCCAGGGTTTCAAGTCTTCATGTGCAGGACGGCCCGGCTGCGCATATCGAGCCGTCTTTGTGTGATGAGGTCCACAAATCTAGAAGCTGCTTGAGTTTCGGATTTTAGGATGTTGGCTTCGTTGGTTTTAGTGGGGTAAAGGCTTTATTTCGATCCTGACACAGGCTGTGGAGCCTTCGGCCGATGCAGGGTGTATGGTCATTGATGACAGTGACACCGATCAGCCTGACGAGGATGCCGTATGAGTGGTTTGTTACAGTGGTGTATGTGTAGCCGCAAATACCCGGAGCACCCTAGCTTTCCCACCACCCTAGTTATATGCAGGTGCACTATATGTAAAAAGCAGTCTTTTATGCCTTGCCAATTTTGCAGGATCACAGCAATGATTGTGGCCGGCTGAAGATTGAAGACATACCCCTCAGCTTGATTTCAAGAGCTGCTCGGGCTCGGGTGACCTGGATTGATATCATGTACTTGTACATATTCGTATGCAGCATGCCTGAACTTTATAAGCAGACCCCTAAGCCCTAGACCCTAATAGGAGTAAGATAATAGCAAGTTTTATAAGTGAGTGGCCCATGGAATGTGTACGTGAGTGACACATATGAGTACGATGCCTGAAGTGCCACCTCAGATGTGGGTGGACCGTGCTCCTTTTATCATTGTTCATGCTCATGTACCTGTGTCTTACTGTGCATCACTATTTGTCATTGCTCTATAGAGCTATCCAAGGAAGAAGCATGTCATCAGGCCGAAAGCCTGCAGGTTGTGCCTTGGACGGTAGGAGTATGTTGCATGCACACATATAATATTCAGGCGCCTTTGAACTGTGAGTGCACCGCTTTGCAGCTGTTCAGTGTTTTCTGGTGCCGGTATAGGCAATAGGCAAGACTGCTAGCTGAGGCTGTGGATTCAGTGATTGCGGCCAGTCATGTGGCCCCGGATGCCGACGACATGCCTCAGGTGTCCTGAAATTGTAGAGTGCTGTGTTTGCTGGTATATTGTCTAGTACATATGGTGTCGACACATGTTCCACTGCAATTGCTCAGGTGGAGCATTCGTTAATTGCTGAAAGCCAGGGTTTGGAACAGGATGCTGAGATGAATCTTGTGCCCTGGATATAGAGCCGAGTGTTTCGAAGGTGTGTGTCATTTGGCATCACTAGAATGAGGCAGTGCATTCAGTGACTGCCCCCTTTGATGAGAGTGTCGATGCCAAGATGGATCGGGTGCCCTGGAATGAGAAGTGCGTTGCTTGCAAGATAACTAGGGTCTTAGGCATCGTTGCTGCGCTCAGGCTATAGATGCAGTGGCTGCTTCCAGTCATGAGGGAATCGATGCTAAGATGGATGGGGTGCCCTGGAATCATAAGTGCATTGCTTGAAGTTTATTGTGTCTTGGGCATGATTCGGGTGCTGAGGCTGTAGTTTCAGTGACTGCTTCCGGTCATGAGAGTGTCGATGCCGAGATGGATGGGGTGCCCTGGAGTCATAATTGCTTCATAGTTACTTAGTGTCTTTGGCATCGTTGGTTTGCTGAGGTGTTGTCTTCAATGACTGCTTCCGGTCATGAGAGTGCCGATGCCGAGATTGATGGGGTGCCCTGGAATTACAAGTGCATTGCTTCAAAGTTATTGTGTCGTTGGCATCATTGGGTGCTGAGGCTTTGGCTTCAGTGGCTGCTTCCAGTCATGAGGGTGTCGGTGACAAAATGGATGGGGTGCCCTGGAATCATAAGTAAATTGCTTCAAGTTATTGTGTCCTTTGCATCATTGGGGTGCTGAGGCTGCGGTTTCAGTGACTGCTTCCGGTCAGGAGGGAATCAATGCCAAGATGGATGGGGTGCCCTGGAGTCACTATTGCATCAGAGTTAATTATAGTGTCTTTGGCATCGTTGGTTTGCTGAGGTGTTGGTTTCAAGGACTGCTTCCGGTCATGATGGAATCGATGCCAAGATGGATGGGGTGTTTTGGAGTCATAGTTAATTGCTTCAGAGTGTCTTTGGCATCGTTGGTTTGCTGAGGTGTTGGCTTCAGTGACTGCTTCCAGCCATGAAAGTGTCGATGCCGAGATTGATCAGGTGCCCTGGAATCATAAGTGCTGCATTGCTCCAAAATACTGAGTGGTGTCTTTAATCTCACTGGAGTATTGAGGCTGCCCCTTGTCATGAGTGTGTGGATGTCCAGATGGATGGTGTGCCCTGGAATCAATGCTTATTGTGAGCTCCTCGAGTGCTGTGTTATTTCAACATCTTTTGGTGTGTGTGTCTGTGTGTGTGTTGTAAGTGTTGCAATCGGGAGTAGTTAAAGTGCATTCAAACGGTACATGTGCAAGTGCAACTGCCCAGGCAGATGCAACCGATCAGGGTGCCGACGATGCTCAGCTGGATTCAGTGCCCTGCATGCTAGCATTATTTGGGTAGCCTTCTTTAGGAGGCTGTCGGTGCATCTACGATTGTGAGGCTGAAGCTGCTGCTCCGAGCAAGGGCATGTGTGCTGATGTGGACACGGTATCCTGGAAGACAAACATCTGTTGCAATGTGGTTTCATGTCAGTGTGCGTGTGTGCTGTGTGTTTCTATGGATCTGGGTTTGTTCTCTGTATATGTATATATATATATATATTTATTTATTTATTTATATTTATATATACATATTTGTACTCCCTTCTTTTGTGTGTTATTTGTACTCCCTTCTTTCGTGTGTTACAAGCAAAGTGTGTTTTTCATGCACGGCTGAGATTGTACAGATGTGTACATTTGTGTCTCTCTGTGTGTTGGTGGGTGGGTGTATGGGTGTGTGTGTGTGTGTGTGTTGTGTGTGTGTGGGGGGGGCTGTCATTGTATTTTGTGTGGGTGGCTGTCAAGTGTGGTGTGTGGGTGGGTGTGTGGGTGTGCGGGTGGGTGGCTGGGTGTTTGCATGGCTGGGTGGCTGGATGGCTGGGTGGTGTGGGTGTGTGTCATGTCTGTCTACCAATGCCCACTGAGACCCCCCCTGGCAACGCACACAGCAACCAGGTATCCAGCTATAGGGTTCGCTGTGCCCACATGTGAAGCAGCTAAGGCAGCTGGCTTCGACCCGAATATTTGGGATGAGAACAACCCTCCGACTGAAGCCGACTGGAAGGAGTGGCGGGACAAGTACCAGCGATCGGAGTCGGAGGCTCCTTCTTGCAGTGATCGTGTTATCGGCTAGCGGCTAAGGGTTTAAGGTTTAGGGTTTGGGAACATTTCTGATATTAGAATGAAGCCCTGGCCCTGAACATTAGCTCTAGCATCTGTGCAGGCCGAGGAATTGCCAGCTGCATGCCCGGACCCTCGCAAGCTTAAGAGGAAGCTGGAGAACGACTTCGCTGCAGCCCAGCTTATATATGAAACTATATTCACGGATGGTGGGGACTTCATCCATAAGCTTTCGATTCTTGTCCCAGGATGCAGAAGAGGCCCATGAGCAGCAATCGAAGGCGAGGATCCACCAGCCTGTGTTCAGGGTTGCATGCCAGCTGCTACAAGCATTCATCGCATAATATTGTAGGATCCGGATGCTGACAACCTCGCCCTTGCCGGTGCACGTGTAAGCAATGGTGCCTACAAGGTGGGCAGTTTTAGCCTGCCAACTTCATAAAAACGACCTGTGACGGCTAGAACTACTGTCTGCTCGAAGGACAGGGAGCCCCTCATCGACCCGAAGATGATCCTACCACTTCCTGCTGGGCTTGTGCGGTCGGTGCCTCCGGCTGGTGACGTCGGTGATCACTTCAGTGGCCTCCGCAAAAAGCAGGCTGGTGTTCGACAGCTGAATCGGGAGGAGACAATATGGGCTTGTGTTTCTGTCCTGGGCCCAAGCAATATGAATCCCAGATCTAGATAGTTTAGGGTCTAGGATCGGGTGTCTGGGGTCCGGGTTTGGGCTACTTTTTTAGCATAACACCCTAAATCAAATACCTAGTTATAAACCCTTTCATAAGCCTCACCACCCCCAAGGTGCCCAATCAAATGGTATAAGATTTAGTGATAAACCTTAATGTCCTAATGCTGTGAGTCGAGCTCAACGATTGCAGGAGATGGCTGAGAAAGCTCTGAAGCAGTGCAACAAGCGCTTGAAGGGTGCACCGGCAAAAGAGCTGGGAGGTCAGGGGTCCACGCAGGCGCCGGCAAAAGAGCTTCGAGGTGAGGGGTCCACGCAGGCGCCGGCAAAAGAGCTTGGAGGTGAGGGGTCCACGCAAGCGCCGGCAAAAGAGCTTGGAGGTGAGGGGTCCACGCTTTGCCCGGCAAAAGAGCTTGGAGGTGAGGGGTCCACGCTTTGCCCGGCAAAAGAGCTTGGAGGTGAGGGGTCCACGCCGTGCCCAGCAAAAGAGCTTGGAGGTGAGGGGTCCACGCTTGGCAAGAAGAGTACAAAGATTACCGCCGAGAAGAAAGCTGCGGATCTTGCGAAGGCACGTGCAATAGCAGCAACTCTCGACGACTTCGAAGAGCTTAAGGATTGCCGACCTAGTTCAGCAGACGACCCCGAATTCTCCTGGGCAACCTTCGGTCAAGTGAGCTTTGACTGCAGACAGCTAGATATTCGTACATTCCTGCAATCGCAACATATTCTGCTGGAGCTCCTCGACATATACTGCCATTAGCTAAGGACCTTTGCAGTGCCCCGCCCGAAGCAAACCCATGCACCTGTGAAGATGGTTGGAAGCATCACTGTGCGGCTGAATGACAGATCTTTCTATGTGAACAAAGCTGCCTGCCCCCTTGACGGCTTCCGTGCTTCTTGACGATCATAATAGTTAGCTTAGTTGGGAAATGCTGCTGTCCTCTTAATTATAAGCTTGTGGATAACTCATTTATATTAGAATATTATAATAAGCGCCGACAGCCCAGGTTGACAACAAGAAAGGGGCCTGTGTTGCGTGGAGCAAAGGCTCACTGCCGAAGATGTGGCTTTTCTTCATCTATACTAGATGGGATGTGTTGGGGTACTTAGGCTTTGAATCCTGCCCCTAACACCTGCATTCCTGATCTGGGTTGGGTCCCATTATATTTGAAGTCTAGGTGTTCGGGTTTAGGGTTTTCGGGTTCAGGGGCTGTCTTGATTTTAGGGTTTTCGGGTTGAGGGTTTTGGGGTTAAGGGTTTTAGGGTTAAACCCGAACACCCCCTAAACCCTAACTGTAAAACCCTAAAACCCTTGACAGGAATGAGATATGGCTTGTGTGGTTATGGTATGGTATCAATACATGTACCTTCTAAAAGGAGTGTGCAAACAGGCCTTTGCAGTTTAATGGTTGTTCACTTCAAGTGGCTTTCAGCACATGGGTGTCCACTGTCGCCTGGAATATCTAAACTTTCTAGTCCAGGAAATTCCTAGACCCTAAACCCAAAACCCTGTAGACTGGAATCCCAATTGTAAGCCTATAATATAAACCAGCTGCCTTCACAATGGCCTAGGTGGTCGACAGCCAAGATCATCGCCGGCTGGATAGCGCAGCCCGTACCTGCTGATGGTTCCGGCGGGGCCCTAGGGTCGTCATGTAAGCTCCTACACGTATATACAGGAGTCGGCAGAGCCACTGTATCTGCACCGACTAGGTCACTTTAGAGTGTGTGTTAAAATTGCCCTGGTCGCAGGTGAAATTGCTGCAGAGTAGCTGATGGTTGACGGCCCCCCATCGCAGGCAGCCGATGAGTTGCCAGTTTACTTTTCCTGGGTTTGTGGTCCGAGTGGGGTGTGGCAGCCCGGGTCTTCTATATAGATAGTTACGGTGTGAGGCGGTGTTTTGGGGTTTGTACATGTGATATTCTATAGTCGTTCAGAGCTAAGGGCTGCATGTTAAATCCGTGTGCCAGGGCTGAGTGCATCACCTCGGACCTTTGCATCGCTCCAGATGCAAATTTAAATTAAACCGTGCTTTCTACTCTAGGATGGTGTGTGTGTGTTCCAAAGTTCCACACATCTCGGTAGAGCACGAAGTGCACTTGCAGAACATATGTGTACACCTAGGAGATGTGAGCGAAATAAGCCTGCTGCACATAGGAAGAAAGGTTACATGGGTGCTTCCGATATATGTGACATGTACGTGCTGAGTGACTACATGTATGCACACATGTGTAAACATGTGTGTATGTCATGATATGTCATGTATATACGCCTGTATGTACATATGGCTATATATATATATGTGCCTATGTATAAAGATTTGTGTATACATATGGTATGTGTATGTACACCTCGACTGTGCACATCAGTTCAATGCAAGTGCTACTGCTCCAGAGCTACAGACTCGCTCGAGGACCAGAGGCGGGCACAAATGCAAGGAACATGTGTGTGAAAGCTTCCCCGTGCATGCCCGAGACAGCTTTTGATGTTTGCCTTGATTCATTGAATGTGCTGCAGTATGTTTCGGTGAAGCCTGATCGTAGTGATATGCACTCCTAGCAGCAGGTCGGACGATGCATCTCAGTGTCACTGATCTTGCAAACCTCTCTAGGCAACACGTGCAACCGGGGCCCCCGAAAAGCTGTTTCACAGAATAGGCCTGTGTGTGTGTGTAGAACCATGCCGATCGGGCCGCCAATGCCCGGACACTTTCGCAACCCGTGTGCTCTGACGGGCCTTGCAAGTGGCTACTCTGGCTATGCTGCATGTACCGAGCATATGGTCCCTAGGCTGCAACACCTTCAAATCAGCACTCCCGGAAAAGCCTTGTTTGGGGTTTAGGGTTTAGATTGTCGGGTTTAGGGTTGCTGAATGTATGATACCCTGCTCCCCATCCTTTGGCCAAGGATACATTTCGTCGACTATGTGGTCAGCACCATCCCGCCGCAGACTGACCGAGAACCCCAGTCGCAGATAGATGTTGATGTTGAGCTGCAATTATGGAGCCCCAGCCTCGTTTCCCAAAGTAGCTTCTTAGTCGCAAAGGCGCCCAGTACATCCATAAACGGGCTATGTATCTCCATTGTAGGCTTGGAAAGGTCCCTTCCGGGGTACCGACAAATTCCAGCTTTCAAGCTTTAACCCCATACCCCAACCCCAACCTGAGACCTCGACCCTGTAGCCTTTAACTGTTCCATCATGAATCTTGGGTCTAGCTGCTTCTCCAGGACCTCGACAATGTGGAGCTCTTCAGTGGAACCGGTTCCGTGGCAAATGCTTTCAGCGCCTCGGATGCATATAATCATTCCGCAGTACTACTTGCAAGGTGTGTCTCATGTTTCTTTGAAGCAAGGAAACCTGGGAATGTGTTCGAAGCTTGGCTTGAAATAAATTGAGGCTGGGCTTAAAAGTCTGAAATTGGAGTCCAGTCTTCAGCTAACTGCACATTGCACTGCAGGAAGGAGTTTGACATCAAGAAACGTGGCGACGAAAATGACATCCTGAGTGTAACGGGCCTGGCTGTGGCCGTGAAGTATGTCCTCCAGTTGAAGACCGGAGCTTTGTTGTACTGTGCGCTGCCGTGTGGCAGCTACAGCTTCATGTCTTCAAGCCGGCATAAGAGAACAGAGGATAACCCTTTGGGTGACATATCCTCTGCCTGGGTTCGGGGCCAAAACACTTTGGCTTGTCGTGTTGCTTTGTTGCTGCTCCTGGCTTTGGTTCGGCGAGTCCACTTCTTCGTCGAGCACCCATCTAGTTCATTAATGCCACTGCTGCCTTGGTTCTTTGACATTTCCGGCCTGAACTCACCATCCCTGTTCAATTTCCAGATCTTCCAGATCAAGTGGTGCCGTGGCTGATTCTCATCGATAACAACGGCAGCAGCAACAGCAACAGAGTAAAAGCAACAGCATTTTTTTGCGCCAAACACAGCAACAAGAAGTGCAACACCGCCAACAGCCAAAGACTCGCAAACTTCCCCACAACTTTTGCTGTGCTAAGTCCTGACCCAGACCGGAACCAAACTTCCCAAACCCTCTATGAATCCCCACATCTTTTCTCCTGAGCCCGAAACTTAGAATCTAGAAACAAACCCCAGAGCCACCAAACCATAAACTCGCAACCTGAAGACCCTGGTGCCCTTAAAGCCCAGTCTCGAGTAAGCGCCCGTGGCCACGGCCAGCCCTAGTACTATTATATGTATATAAATATATATATATATATATATATATATATATATAGTGGTAGTAGTAGTAGTAGTAGTAGTAGTAGTAGTAGTAGTAGTAGTAGTAGTAGTGGTAGTGGTAGTGGTAGTAGTAGTAGTAGTAGTAGTAGTAGTAGTAGTAGTGATACTACTGATACTACTACTACTCTGCTACTACTACTGCTAGTACTACTACTACTACGACGACGACTGTACTACTACTTCTTCTACTACTACTACTACTACTACTGCTACTGCTAGTACTACTAGCCCAGCCCACCCCACCACCCCACCCACCCCAGCAACCCACTACACAACCGAACGGAGCGCCCTTAACTAGCATCCTCTGTCGGCCCGAGCGCCCTTAACTAGCATCCTTTTTTTGGTGTAGGTACCACTACGACGAATCACTACGACGACTGCGACTAGGACTACCACATACCAAACCGATACACATAGATATAGGTAATTTCATAAACAATATGTGATCCAAGGTACATGGGCTGCTGGGGTTCCTGGACACCAAAGCCCAGCCTGGGATGGGGCACGGCTCCATGGATGCCATTGCTGCAATTTCGTGGTTCGAGGATTTCGAAGGAGCTCCGCAAGGCTGCTGTTTGGGTATGTTCTAGGCCTAGGTCTGCTACAATTAAATGCAAACCCTGCTAGGCACTGCGGCATGTGGTTATCCGCAACCAACTGCAAGTTGTCAAGCGGGTCAAGATTGCCGGAAGACCTTCAAAGGTGCACCCAGGCTTCAATAGTACCCGAAAGCTAGGGCTGATTCGATCTCATGCCTGGTGTTGTTGAGGACAGGTGGCAAAGACCTGGCTGCTACCGGAGCCTACCCGCGATCATATGCGCAGTTCATCGCTGCCGAGCATGAAAAGGTGGAACAGCATTAGCACCGGTATGTTTACCTATGTATACACAGATTGAAACCCAATGTGTCCCAACCGGAGGTCTACCTCAGTGGCTTACACATCATCAATGTGGAGCAGATCTTTGCATCGAGCAGAACCTTGCCATCGACATGGAATGAGGCCAATCTCTCGGAGGTAAAGGCCGGGTATCTGGGGTCGTACTGTCTCGGTTCCTCGAAGTTTCTTCTTGGTGATAACTCTAGATCTCCTGGCCTCTGGCCTGCAAGGAGTTCCTCGAGGAGGCTGGGTCCTGCTCGTGTGGATTGCTGTCATGGTAGAAACTTGCGGCCACTCATTTTGGATAGCCGGCCCCTCCCCTGCCTCAGGCGATTGGGCTTGGCTTGTTCGTCAAGGACTTCAAGATCCCCTTTACACTGGACGGCTGTAGTCTGCAACTAGGATCCGGAAGCCGGTAGAGCATCATGAGTCCTATTAATTCCAAAGGACCCAAACACATAGCACTGTGGGGTGTAGTACAGTACTGTGCTTTGTGTATCTATCGTTTGCAGCCTCTGAACATGTCTAGATCTAGTTACTTATTACCACAAAGTTTGGGCAGGTAGCGCAGTCCTTCTAGATTTATGCAACAAAGTATGTTTTCCTATGGGTAGCAGCCCTGGCTTCCTGCCGGTGAGTGGCCATGCCGCACCGGAAGTTTTGATTGCTGGCCGACATGCAGCCTCGGAGTCCCATGGTGTTGGATGAGAAACATGATCGAGCATGCATACTGCAGGCATCATACTGGTGTTGATTTGTGCGACAGGAGCCCTCGACATGTCCTCGAATTCCATATGTGTGCTGTGCTGTGATGTGTCGGAATCAAGGCTTCACTTGCAAGGCTCATGTGGGCTACCTTGGGCACTAGACAGCCGGTTCCCGTTAGGAAGCGTTAGTTGGCGTTCAAAGTGCTACCTGGGGCAATTCCGGCCGTTAGGAACCGTTACGGGGCGTTAGTGGGTTTTACGTGGGAAATGAGCACCGTTAGGAAGCGTTATTTGGCGTTCAATGTAGTAGCTTGGGCAATTTGGGCCGTTAGGAAGCGTTACGGGCCGTTAGTGCTGAGGTTTCCTCGAGAAAGGACGACCGTTAGGAAGCGTTACTTCGCGTTCAAAGTGCTTCTGTGGGCGATTTGGGCCGTTAGGAAGCGTTACGGGGCGTTAGTGCCGGTAGGGTGCCATGGTAGCTGGCACTGATGGTGGTGCCGAAACCAGAGAGCAGGCTGGGCCACAGATTGAATGGAAGCCCGAGATTGCGAGCCTGATGTCAGGAGTTCATGGTTTCTGTTGGGTCCAGGTCCAGGGTTTAGATCAAGGCTTCAGGGGAAGAGGGGTGCTGAGCTTGCTAAATTAAAGGCGAGGGGTATGAAGATATTGGTGACGAAAACCCTAACTCTAAGCTGCTGGTCCGCCAAATCCCCACCTAAACCATTATCCTAATTATCCTGGCCCCATAGACCCAGCTCTGCTCCTGGTTGCAATCATCGGCCCTAACACAAACAAATATGAACCCTAGGCTTTAAAGTCTTAAGCTTCGTGCTCTTTGGTTCAAACACAAAGTTCCGAACCCAACCCCCAAACCAATCAGACTTCGACCCACCACACTTCAAACGAAGCTTCGGCCCGAAGCTTAAAACCTAGACCCTGAACCCAAAGCCCTTAACCCTTAACCCCCCACACAAAAGCTCACCAACAGTACGGTTTAGGGTTCAGGGTTCTAGGGTTAAGGGTTTGGGATTTAGGGGTTTCTGGGTTGGGGTCAATTATAAAGCCACCTGGAAGGCAAAGCGCCGAGTGGAGGAGGAGATCGCAAAAGCTATGAGGGCTGCAGGAAGCTGCTTGGCTTTTGGTATGATTTCTTGTTAATATTGCAAGCAAGCCACAGCTGCCGGCAGGCTCCCCTGGGGACACTGGTGGGACAGTCCCGAAGGCTCCCCCCGGGAGGCACCGGCTGCAAGGCAAAACAACAGTGCCGGTTGGTGCACCAGCTGCCAAAAAGCCTACTGTTTCCCCGCCACCTCCATTGGATGCGAAGCCAACTGCAAGCAAAGGCTCCTAGCTGCATTGAATATGTGTTGTCACTAGGTTCAATTATTAAGCTTAAGCTTCAGACTGACACTATCATGAACCCTGCAAACCTAGGTGCTCCTCTACTCCATGTGAAACGTGAGCTTCCGACCTCGACACCTGCAGCTGTGGTGAAAGGTTCGGCCGCACCTGTGCAGCCAAAGGCACCCGGTGTAGCGGTGGATGGCCGTCTGCCAGCCTCAGGGCAAGCTGGTTACCCCAAGATCCCGTCGGTGCCGGCTAAGAAACAGGAGACCCAGCACACGCCCGTGAAGACCAAGGATCAGAAACAGGAAAGCCCCAGCAAGGATGTTTCCATGACCCCTGGCCACGAAATGCCGAAAGCCACGCCAGCCGCCACAGGACCCAAAGCAGTGAGCCCGTCGAAGGATGTGCCCATGACCACGGGACCCAAAGCAGTGACCCCGTCGAAGGATGTGCCCATGACAACGGGACCCAAAGCAACGAGCCCATCCAAGGATGTGCCCAGGACCACAGGTCAGACCCCAGCTCGTGTCTCGGGTGCACATCAGTTTGCGACGACCCCGGGTGCCACGCCCATCAAAAGCCCGGAATACAAGAAAGCCAGAAGGACACTCTTTGCGGGTGATGAAGATCAGGTGCTATGCAGCGGTTGATGTTAACACATGATTTCGGGATTTATCGATTGTGTGGCCTTATCAATTTAAAATCTATACTAGAGTCTTTCCCCCTGGAGGTGCTGACTGAGGAGCCTCCTCGCGCTGGAGAGCCACCAGGCTGTCTGATCTGGAAACAGTATTACATACAACACACGACACTATACACGTACTCTACTCTGTACTCTACTGCTGCACTACTATACTAGCTAGCTATACTACTACTACTACGACTACTAGTACTACTAGTACTACTAGTACTACTACTACTACTACTACTACTACTACTACTACTACTGCTACTTCTGCTACTTCTGCTACTTCTACTACTAGTACTACTGCTACTACTACAAGAATACTTTATAAATACGGTGTGTAGACTATATATAGCTATAAGTACTACTACTACTACTACTCTAATACTACAATACAATAGCTGCTACTACTATAGTACTACTATTACGACTGTGCTAATGCTACTTACTATATATACTCTACTACTATTGCACGTGCTTCCAGGTGCTGGGGCAGTGCCTACTTTGCGCAGCCCGGACACCCTGTCGACGATCGTCGGGTCATCGAGCCAGCTCGTGGCACCTCTCGAAGCAGAGCAGGAGGATCCCGGCACAAGTGTTCGAAGACTTATCTTCGAGGGCTACTACGGCATGCCAAAGCAGGACAAGCTTTGGCCTGAGCTTGCTGAGGCCATTCGGGTCCAAGATGCAATACCGATGATGGATTGGTTGGCACATGCTCTGCCTCGGAATCCGTCGTTGGGTGTTGTATCGGTGGATGACTGCCGTGCTGAGCTGCATGATGACATGTCAGGGTTGCCGAGCAGGTTGGAGTGCATCAATGCAGCTTGGTTGAAGACTGCAGAATGGGCACAGCTCAAGCAGAAGAGTGTGACACTGTTTGCAGCAATCCACAAGCAAAGCGAGGGCATGTTGCAGAAGCTTAACGATGCTTTCCAAAAGGGTGACTTCAACCAAGACCAGCTGCTCCGACGCACTGCAACCACGGAGCAGTGGAGGAGCAAGAAGCTGAATGAGGTCCAGCAGAGCCTGGACAAAGCAGAGGTTGCTTCGCTTGTGGCCATAGACCAGAGCTTCGAGCACATCATGCACATGTGGCAGGTGTTCTGTGCCAGGGCTGAGAGCGGGCCTATCGAAGCACCGAGTTTGATGCCGAGTTCAGATGACATGGCAGACCAGCTCCTCATGGAGGAGTTGGAGCTGTCTATGGGCAACATGGAGCTGCAACAGGCCTTCGAAGAGGCCTGGGCCAGGGGTCCCTGATTTAAAGACCGACAACCCATAATCCTCACTTAGATTTCAGCCTAGGGCACCTGGTGTCCCCAACCATTCTACCGGCAACAGCTGTGAATCAAAGACCGAACCCTGACACCTAACCCGAAACACCACACACGAGAACAGAAAGTACAACCGAAGCAAATCCAGTATTACAGAATGTCCCGGCACCCTAAACAAACCCTACAGGTCCGAAAACTGATGGCATGAAACCCTAGACCCTGAAAACCATCGATATCAGTCTGAACACACTGAACCTAAATGGGTCCCTGAAGCCATAAGGTTTACTATTATGATCTAGCTTGTGCTTCGGCTGCTTTGCTCAAGGGTATACGTGAGATCACATAATGCAACCGGAATAGGATATTCCATCGATATATCATATTAGATACACGCTGCTGACTGTGCTTGCAGCGCAACTTGTCACACTGCTGTTCCTGATGCTGCTTCATGTTGCTTCTGCTGGCACTGTACTGTTTCTTATACTAGTACTACAAGTATGTACTCCAATACTAGTACTACTATTACTACTACTACTACTACTACTACTACTACTACTACTACTACTACTACTACTACTACTACTAGTACTACTACTACTACTACTACTAGTACTACTACTACTACTACTACTACTACTACTACTACTACTACTACTACTACTACTACTACTACTACTACTACTACTACTACTACTACTACTACTACTACTACTACTAGTACCACCCCTACTACTATACATACTGCTACTACTACACTATTTATAATCTATTTCCTGCACAGCCACGTCTTGCCAGGCGGTGCAGCCCACCCAGATCGCCGCCACACAATCCTCGGTTGATGAAACTCTGCAGCAATTGGAGAAGCTTTCGATTGGAGACCTCGGTGAGCAAGCGCCCATGGATGTGGAGCCGGTGGGATCACAGCAGCAAGGATGCGAAGGTGATGTGGACCCAGCACAGCAGCGAGGATCAGAAGGCGATTCGAACCCAGCACAGCAGCAAGGATCCGGAGGTGATTCGACCGTAGCCGTAGCACAGCAGCAAGGAGCCGGAGGTGATTTGAATCTAGCACAGCAGCAGGGATCCGCAGGTGATTCGAACCCAGCACAGCAGCAGGGATCCGCCGGTGTGAACCCAGCACAGCAGCAGGGACCCGCAGGTGATTCGAACCCAGCACAGCAGCAGGGATCCGGAGGTGATTCGAACCCAGCACAGCAGCAAGGATCCGGAGGTGATTCGAACCCAGCACAGCAGCAAGGATCCGGAGGTGATTCGAACCCAGCACAGCAGCAAGGATCCGGAGGCGATTCGAACCCAGCACAGCAGCAAGGATCCACGAACCCAGTGCTCACGAAGGTCCAGCAAAGGACGCAGGCTGTGATGGAGGCATTGAGACGGCCCAATTCTTTCGACCTGAAGGACCCTATAGATTAAAGAAGTACTTAGGCCCTAATATCACTAGGTAGTTTTATCTATATTGCTGGGTTGCATGCTTAAGACTACATGTGAACCGCACCTAACATATACCCTGCAAGCCTGCCTAGCCTGCCTCTTGCAGGAATCTGCTCTACAGGCCAAGGAGGGAGAGAGTGAAGAGGACCGCATGACTCGCATCGCTCACAATGTCTTCATGAAGTACCACCGATCCATCCGAAGCGCCCTGAACTGAATTTGGCAAAGTATAGGTCCGACCCACAAAGACTTAGGCTGGCCATTTCAGGATATTATGTATTCGGCCACAAACAACCATGGTTGAATTAAACCCAATGCCATTAGAACAACAATCTAACTGCATTAACTTATATAATGGAAACCCGGGGGCCCCTTGATGCCTTAATTAAGCTTGACTTCTGGACACCGGCTTAGCTGGTACTACATTCCTATATTTCAAAACACCAAAACCCTGCATATAAACCCTTTCCTGGTCCACCCAGGAAGTGCTGAAACCCCCCGACTTGGATTGTGGATTAAGAGCTTCAAGTGGAATTAAGCCCAACCAATTACATCTGAACCCGAGCCCCACCCTAGAAAATAGACTGTGCTAAACCCAGGGCAGGATATAGATCTTCGGTCCAGAAATCCCAAACTCAAAACCCTAGGCCTGCACGGATCCCTACATAAGGCTAGGCTTAGATCCGAAATCCTGTATCAGAACTCCAGATGCAACCCCAACTCGGACCCCCGGCCAAATCCTAGCTATTTGTACACCACGTTTCATGGTTTGAAGCTCTGTGGTTTAGGGGTTTATTTAGTGAGGCTTTAGGGGATTCGGGTGAAGGGTTTAGGGGTTCCGGGATTGGAGTTTATGGGTTTAGGGGTTGGGGATTTGAGGGGTTTGTTATCTGGTGGGCTCGAGGCTTGGGGGTTTACCGAACCCGAAACTAGTACATAAGTAGCCTTAAACCCATCCGCCGCCGAGGTGCAACGTGCCCGCCTGAAGTCCTGAATGCAGCCAAAGGTGCAACCCGAGGTGCTGCACATCATATGTTTCTTTTGCTATCCAGTTCTTTTACATTAATACATGTGAGTTGTGTAGTTGGAAGTCCAGGCACCAGAGCATTGGATGACATGTTCGCAGAATACCTCAATTGTGGTGGGGATTGGCTGCGATCCAGCATATGCACAAAGGTCGAGAAGTCGGTGACTACAAGTTTGAGGGGTGAAGACATCTACATGAGGTTGTGTGACCTTCGCAAGCAAGAGGGGGACTCCGTGGCAAACGAGATCTATGCCTCAAAAAAAAAGCTCCAGGCCGAGCTACCAGCGGGGTCGGAGGAACCCCCGTACGTGATGAAACATCCTGATCTCCCTGGATGTGAGGCTGGAAGTCCCTAAAGCCTAGTTGTAGAGTGGGTAATGGGGTAACCTTTAAACCTTTGGGCTGGTATCAATATAATCCCTCCCTGGGCAGGACTGGACGTTGGTGCGAGTGTTTGATAAGGCTTCTATCCAGACGACGGACAAAAGCAAGACAACACACACCTTGCAGACCGAGGATGTGCAGTTGGATGGAGCCACCACCAAAGCTTTGCTGTTACTTTGCTGGTATATGGTGAGGGATAATGTAATGTGTTATGTTTAAGAGAAAACACCCAGGCCTGTAAACTTAGTTCATAACCCTAATTTGCTACGAGGCCAAGACTGATGGATGGCATGTCCAACACCGTGGGATCCAGTTCTTCCTCGCATGTGGGGTCGATTGCTTTGCCGAGGGCAGTCGCTGATGTATCTACGGGTGCAAACCTCGATCTTGCTGCAGAGTCGCAGCCTATGGACAAAAAGAAGAAGAATGCCCTCATCAACCAGGCCAAGACAAAGTCCGCCCTTGCTGACACCAAGATTGAAGAAATCCAGCCGCTCAAGGACGAGATCAAAGGAAATGAAAAAATGTATCCCTGATGCAACAAGTTTAAAGCCCTAAACACCGAAACCTTACCCTGGCCCCTTTTTATCTTATACATGTACAGCTTAAACCATTAGCGCCAATAGCTGAAGCCGGTGAGTTAAGTTTTTTGCCCATCTCCCATATATAAACCCTAAACCTCTAAACCCCCGAAACCCCAAACCCCTGACCCCTAAACCCCAAACCCCTGATCCCTAAACCGCTAAACTCATAAACACCTGTGTAGCTCTGCAAAGGTCAGACCCTGTGAAAAACGGCTTCCTGGCGGAGCTGGACATCCACCAAGGCTGCCTGAAGACTGCCAAGGACAAGGTAGAGGTGTTGCTAAGCAAAAGCAGCACTGACAATCTACAGAATTGTGTCGATGAGTTGAACCAAAACATCACCAACTTCGTGCAGTCCGCAGCTGCTATGCAGAAGATCGCAGCAACCAGTCCGCAGCAACAGTGCACCAATGCAAGATGATACCTTAAATGTCGAATCAGAATCATGACCTATCCTAAGGTGGGGTTCAAGGGGGTTGGGTACTAATCGTTATATGGCATGGGAGAAGCATTGAGATTCGGGGGTTACTATATGTCATATTCCCCCCACCAAAGACCCCTTTCAGGATCCTGTTGTAATAGTTCCGTATTATATTATGAAAAGAAAACAAAAACCTGCAGCCGACGAGAGCCCGAATTCCGAGCCGTAACTTAATACTAAGATGTATCCAAACCCTACATAAAACCCTAATCCCTAAAACCAAGTTAACCAGCTCCGACGTGCCCCATCCATCCAGCGCCAGCAGCCAGCAGCCCAGGCAGGCCCGAAAGCCAAGGCGAAGGCCAAAGCAAAGGGAAAAGGCGCCGCCAAGAAAAAGTGAGGCCGCCGAGCCTGCCAAGGTGTGCCGAGAACTGGTGAGCCGTTTGATCATGGTGTTGCCAGGAGGTTTCTGAGACGGTACTATGTTTGAATAATACAAACTAGCTGTAATACATCTAGCTACAGGGTGCCTGGCAACATCGGATACGGGGTCTTCAGTTGTTGCTCTGCTAGACCTAGATGCAGACTTGCAGCTGGGATCGTCGTGCTCTTTTCCGGGCCAGTCTGACTATAGTGCACACGATTTTTGTCATTGCCGGCACCAGGCTTGAAGCCGGGTGTTGTTTCCTTCTGAACCTCGAATGTGCCGGGGCGAGCTGGGCTGATCCTAGCTATGCACATGGATGCAAAAGCTCCTTAAGGTGCTGCTGCTAGCTGCTAAAGCTTCGATTGGAACTGGAACCGGTATGTACCTACATGTATATTTCCCGAATTCCCACCCACGCAGGAAAGCCGGATGATCTGGGACCGCTGGCTCGGCATGTGCTTCGCTGCACCGGTAAAGGGGTCCCGTGCTTAATTAAATGCTCCCAGCACCCCGCCTCGCAGCACAGCTTCCAAGCCAGACCAATAAGGACCTGAGTTTCAGTGGAGCCAGGGTGTTCTTGCAGGAGACACACAAGGTTCTGGGGACTTCGTCGATGAATGATGCAGACCTTAAGCCCTACAGCTTAAGCCTGAATGTCCTTACCACCCCTGTGAGGAACTACAGATGCATGGGGCAAGCCTGCCCCGGTGTGCTGAGAAGATCAGACGTGGTGGTGGCGGTGGCAGATGGACACAGAATGTGGAGAGAGACACTTTGCGATCTCTTGGAGCCCTTGAGATGGCTATCAACTCAGCTGCCTAGCTCAGGGTTCCGGATAAATCATAATAGCCCTGGGTGTTCTCGATATAGCCCTGATAATCAGGTGCCCCTGACTACGGTGACGGTTCCAATGGTGAAGAGTGCGACCGATCCCACTGTTGTGAACAAGCTTTCTGGAGCTTAATTTTCCCAACCCCTTGAACCCTAAACCCTAATTGTAATTTCGGAAGTCACTGCGAATCTTTAGCTGTAATATCACATTTCATAGTATGAATTGTGGGTACTGTGCAGTGCAAGGCTGCTGCCCCTCGTATTGCCTCATGAGCTCATACCTCACCTCCTGATGCATGGGCACCTGGTGCCGAACAAAGAAGAGATTGGGAACTATTGGGCACACATGTTCCGGCATGCATCCTGGGGACCTGGACATCCGCTCAACCCGGGCCCTGGCCAAGCTGACCAAACATGTGGTCACCTACCTTTGTTTCTCTATGCAGACGATGTCAAGTGGACAAATGAAGAGAAGCTCACGCAGGTGAGCTTGGGGATGGTCTTGGATGGTCGCAAAAGTTCAATGGAAACCCATTGGCCTCTGTTCTTGATACGCCAGGCCTGCTCTGAAAAAAACAAGCTTGCACCCGTGAGCCCGAAAGCGCCAAACCCTAAACCAACCCTAAACCTGAATCCCTGTAAGCTGTCAACCTTCACCCTAACCCGATGTGTGTAGCCCGAAAGCGCCAAACCCTAAACCAAACCCTAACCCTGAATCCCTGTAAGCCGTAAACCTTCGCCCTAACCCGATGTGTGTAGCCCGAAACCGCCAAACCCTAAACCCCGCCCTAAACCTGAATCCCTGTAAGCCGTCAACCTTCACCCTAAGCGGATGTGTGTTGCCTAATTCACCAAGTATCATTTAAATCTGACAGTCGTTGAGCACCGGCTTCTCCACGATCCAAGCCTTCATGAAGCCAGCAGCCTGGATCGGAACAGAATACAACACAGCTTGTCACCAAATCGTTTATGTAGTGTGATATAATCTAAACTGTAGTGCTGTGCATAGACCGGCTTGTACGATAAGGTGGTCGAGTCCTTGAACCTCCTCTTCAACGGCCACACGGTGAAGGGCGCCGACGGGGTGGAGACCCAGGTGTATGCTGCTGTGACAGAGCTGCGGGCCGATTGGAAGTTTTACCGAGAGACTTTGTACCGGTTTCAGAATTCAATATGTAGTTCCTAGAAGTGTAATTAATAAACACTATATAGCCATTCCCATAAGCTTAAGAATTCCCAATCTAGAGCAATGGTTTTACCGACAGGCTGTTTGTGCACCAGTAATATTTTTAGAGTCACTAAGTTTTCCCACGTATATGACCCTGAACACTAGTCAACCCCCTTCCCCTTACGAATTCCTTATAAGATGAGTGCTACCCAGCTAGTTTTACCCAGAGGCTTTGTATGCATCGGTGCTTCCCACCAGCTGAGATAACCCTAATTAGCATTAGTCAACCCCGCTCGTTATGATATCCAAAACTAAGAAGGGTGATGTTCCACCCACCTAGGAGTGGCTTGGCTTCAAGAAGGTTGGATGGAACTGCAACAGCATCTGCCACCACTGTGGAGCCCAACTTCAAACATTCTTCGATGACCCCACTATGGCAGCTGTAGATGCAGTTGCCCGGCGAGACTCCGAGAACTTCAACCGGGAATGCACTGTGCTTGTGGACAATCTTGGGGAGAAGAGACACTTGGCTGACATCGCAATTATTTAGAATGAATGTCCTGGGATTAGCTCTCTTGAACAAAACCCACCCCCGACCAATAGCCCCCAAACCTGACACAAATACGTAAAATAGCCCAGTCTCCAAGCCATGGCCGATCCCTCATCTCTTGCAGGTTGCATCCCCAGCCTCTCTGGCTGGCATCACGAAATGATGCGATGGTGCAGCTTGCACACCATCAACATGGGGATATTGTTATGGGCAACTGCTGCTTGCATGCAAATTCTTCTTGACAAGGCCAGTGAATGCACACATACTGCTGTTGCAGTACCCTACCTTAGTCATCTTATGACTAGATATCTACTTGTGTGGGGCAGGGCATCTGGGCCGGTGACGGCATGTCGGAGCAGCTGGCCGCTGCATACTGTGACTTTTCGCAGTACTGCCGTGAGCGCAAGATTGTGTGCCCAGGTCGAAGTTGATCCCCAATTTAAAAGCGCTAGTTTGCTAGCTAAAGTCTATAGCATGTACACGTTATAATTACAACCCTGGCCCCAAAACTCCGACATGTTGAAATTCTCTCGATCTGAGGCACAGCCAACCGAAGTTCTCCCCGAAGATCTTCCGTGGCCGGGAGGGGGGACTGGAGCTCGGGACGAAGGCGTACAATGCCACTCGGTTTGGTTGTTCAACCCTACTACACCCCAAGCCCTGAACCTTAAACCCTAACTGTAAAATATGTACTTAAGGTGATTGGGTTTTTTTTGCAAATGATGAGGCTCGTGTCATCACGGCATGGCTTGCCCATGTCATGACAAAGCTTCTGTACGAGGAGGTGCATGCGGAGAATGAGGTCATGAGGCTCATGGGGCAACTCATGTGACTTGTCTTTGCTTAATCCCGGAGCTAACCAATCGATTAACTTACCATTATAAGCCCAAAACAACATATCATATGAGCTGTACTAATCCCTGATATACTTACTATGTGCCCTGAAACCCATAACACCTAAAAACCCAAACCCGAAACCTTTCATAATGAATCCAAGGTTCTACCTTGGAGATCTCATGAACTGTGTGGAGCAGGCTCAGCGGTACCTTGGTGATGCTGAGATCGCCCGCATGCGGCTGTGTACGGATCCTTTAGCTTACCTTGCAAAGCTTTTCGAAGCCGGTTTAGGGTTTAGGGGGTTTAGGGCTTTAGGGTTCAAGGTTTAGGGTTTAGGAACTTTAAAAACCAATAGTGTCATTTAAAGGGGATAAAACTAAGTTCATACCACATCCGAGGATACCATCCTCGATGCCTATGGATGGCTGGCTAAGATCTTCGCTGATGAGCAGAAGGCCTACTTCCAGATCCGCCCAAAGCTTCATGTAGCTCGATTGCAATCCGTTTGGAGAGAGAGAAAGAGAGAGAGCGAGAGAGAGAGAGATGTCTATCCCAGGGCATCACAGAGCTGATCCACTTCAGCTCCTGCGAGCGCTACAACTTCAGATTCTATCATACATTCAGTTCGGAGGACTTCAATGGCAAGCTTATCCGCACCTCGCAGGCTATATCATGAGCATTCCCGAATTCGAAACATGTGGGATTGTTTTCTAATCCAATCAGGAATCGCAGCGCAAGTCCACACCAGATCTTTAGAGAGGAGCACCTTGAGAAGGTACTACCTCTGGATCCTTGCATCAAACAGTACCGTTGACCGGTTTAGGGTTTAGGGTGTAGGCCGGGTTTAGGTTTTAGGGCTAGGTTACGTGTACACATAACCAAAATCCAATTTGTGGCCGAGCATCTGAGGCTGCAAACATCGATCGCCCAATCGGCCGATTGAGCGCTGGGTTTTAAGCTTAGGGGCTTAGGGGCTTCGGGGTTACACTAGCATGCTAAACTAGACTCGAAGGGCTGTGACCCGTGATATGTACCTATAAGCCTTTAAATAGAAGATCCTCCGAAGCTTAAAATCAGAGCGAGAGGTTGAGTGAATGCGTGTAATCGACACGCTTGCACTCGATCGAGCATGCAGCTGGGCGAAATATGGCAGGTGCGATCCTAAAGCATTCGATCGAAGTCAGTGCTGCCTGTGAGACAGAGTGGGATCGAGAGAGTGTGTACATGTACATGTGCATACATGCTGCAATATGATGTATGTGTGTGTGTTGTGCGGTGTAGGGTGTGGTTTCGGGCTTGTGCTTGTGCATGTGTGTGTGTGTTGTGTCGTGTCGGGTGTGGTTTGGGGTTGGTGTGTGTGCGTGTGTGTCCGTGTTTGTGTGGGTGGGTGGGTCAGGTGTGGGTGTGTGGGTGTCTATATATATATATATATGTGTGTGTGTGTGTGCGTGGGCTGTGTACATGTGTGTGTGTGTGTGCATGATTGCGCAGACGATTTTTTAAACCCAGGGCATTCAAGAGTCCAGCCTTGTCCTATATTTTGTTCCTGAATTCTCCTGTGTGGGTGTAATGTTGTCTCGAGAGTGTGTGTCTATCCTGCAAAATCTATCTATCTATCTATCTATCTATCTGTATCTATCTACTTTCATCAGCTTCTCTACATATTATGTTCTATGTGTGCACCTGTATCCACCTATCTATCTATCTATATATATATATATAGCCGGATGTGTCTGGTCGATATCCTCAAAGTTGCAAAGGTAATACTTTCGCCCAAGGGGGCTCTTTGGATCATAATATGTCGTTGCTCCACAGATCTCTCTGTTCACTCACGCAAAACGAAAGTGCTGGCTATAACGACACCCTGGAGCCTTTGGGCTAGGGAGCCAGTTCGCGACGAAACACAAACACCGCAAAGTCTTGCCCAGAGGTCAGTAGCAAGCACTAGGGTATCATTGGGATCATTCAGATTAAGCTCTAAGCAATTACCAAGTCTACCTTCTACTCA
The DNA here is from genome assembly GCA_905221615.1 of Symbiodinium sp. CCMP2592. Classification (NCBI taxonomy): domain Eukaryota; class Dinophyceae; order Suessiales; family Symbiodiniaceae; genus Symbiodinium; species Symbiodinium sp. CCMP2592. The sequence goes on from CAJNDT010006208.1 coordinate 43,453, forward strand.
ATGCGTATGTAACTACCTAACTACTTACTGACTGCGGTTACACAGGAAGTTGGCCTTTCTGTCCTTAGGGGGAACCCTTCGCAGTGCGCGAAATCCTGCCAACCCCCCACCTCGAAAAACACACATCGAACGAACTGGGTCTTGGGTTCGTTTTCCCTACACACCCGGGGTCCCGCAATCCGCTGCAATTTTCCCATAGCCTTTTGTCGCAACAGTTTCGCTTTGGGGTTCGGGTTTTGGGGTGAGGTCGTGGTTGGTTGCGGTTGGTCAGGTGCTCAGTTGGTCAGTTGGTCGGTCTGTCGCTCGCTCGGTTGGTCGGTTGGTCGGTCGGTCGACCGGTCGGTTGGCTGGGTGTGGCTGTTGTTGTGCTGGTTGCGGGTTGTGCTGGTTGTGCTGGTGTGGTCATGGTGGGTGTGGTGGTCATGGTGGTGGTGGTTGTGTTGGTTGTGGTGGTTGTGGTGGTGTGGCTGTGGTAGATGTGGTGGTTGTGGTGGTTGTGTTGGTTGTGTTGGTTGTGGCAGTGTGGCTGTGGTGGTTGCGGTGGTTGCGGTGGTTGCGGTGGTTGCGGTGGTTGCGGTGGTTGTTGTGGTTGTTGTGGTTATTGAGGTGGTGAGGGGTGTTGTGGGGTGTTGTGGGGTGTTGTGGGACGTTGTGGGGCGTTGTAGGGTGTTGTGGGGTGGTACGGGGTGGGGGCAGGTGTTATGGGGGTGTTTTGTGGGGTGTCTTGTGGGGTGTTTTGTGGGGTGTTGTATAGGGTGGTGTGGGGTGGCGTGGGGTGTTGGGGGGTGTTGTGGGGTGTTGTGGGGTGATGTGGGATGTTGTGGGGTGTTGCGGGGTGTTGCGGGGTGTTGTGGGGTGTGGTGGGGTGTGGCCGGGTGGGATGCGGGGTGTGGTGGGGTGTTGTGGGTGTTGTGGGGTGTTGTGGGGTGCGGTGGGGTGTGGAGTGTCGGGTGTGGGGCATGGTATTGGTTGTGATCACGGTTGTGGTTGCTGTTGCTGTTGCTGTTGTTTTGCTGCTGAGACTTGGAGGAACCCTTGAAACACTTTTCCAAAGCAGATCAAAGTGTTGGGAACGAGCGCGGGAGGTCAAAAGCTGAGCATCGATGACGAGAGTTTTCTTTATTATGAAGACTTCGGGTGGCTTTTCACTTTTTCACCTTCGTGGAAAGCAAAGCTTTACTTATGAAGCAGAACTCTGACTGTGAAGGATGCAAATGTATCATAGACGATTTCGTACACTCGCGGTCCACATACTTTTATTATCCATATCCATAGGCTTGGTCAGAGCTCAGGGTTTTGGTTCCGAACCTGGCTTGCAAGTGGAACTAGGGGCAACTTAGCCGAAGTTGAACTTATCAAGCCGAAGAATAGAAATGAGGCAAGATGCAACATCAGGCGGTACCCCGACATGGCCAGGAAGGCAAAGCGGCGGCTTCGGCGTCAGCATTGTTAGCAGCGCATCCGCTCTGTCGGGTACGCACCAGATGCGACCACATGCCGCTGCGATGCCAGACCATTTGAAATCGCCACTGCTCTGCCAGCCCTGCCATGGATCTAGTCCGGCGATGCTGATGTAACCGATAGCGTCGCAAACCGGATCAATAACAAGAATGGATCCTGCACAGCTCGGAGCACAGTACAACCGGCCATCCTCGGCCAAACAAATCCCGGACCACTTGTTCGCAGATGTCGAATCCACACATGGAGGGTTCAGGCCGAGAGTGTACAACTTCCAGTTTCCTGGATCAATCACGAGCACGCAGTCGGCATCACAAGGTGCGCAGTACAGCTTCGAGTTGTGTGCGGCAGCGATCCCACTCCACAGTTGGACATCTGCAGCTAGGTAGTCGGGTATTGGATCTCCGTCCTCGTCAACATACTGCACGGCCCCCGCCTCGTCGAAAAGCTCGCCGTCCCAAAGGTAGTGCAGCTCGTGGGTGTTCGAGTCGATCACCAAGACCGCCCTAGCCCGGCCAGGTGAGCAGAACATGTAGTGATCTCCGGCTGTGGCGATGCCTGCAGACGGACGGGTTTAGGAGACAAGGAGTGGGAGGGCTTACGGTGTTTCGGGGTCCGATTTCGGCGCAGGCGATGCCTGTCCACTTGTTTTTCTGACTTCGTCGCTGCACGCCCCGGATGAGCTCGAAGGTGCCAGAGTCGGGGTCCAGCACTGCAACCTGGGAGCCGTTGGCTGGAGGCGAATAAAGTTTGCCATTCGGCGCGACAGCAATGCTCCAAAACACGCTTTCCTCGTCTAGCTCTTGGACAACAGCTGTTCCTTCTGTGTTTAGCAGTTGAAATTCCCCTGTGGCGGGTGCGTAGGACAACGTCCACAAATAGGGTTCCCCAACGCGGTTATTGAAGAATGTTGGCACCAGATAGATCCGACCATCTGAGGTGCAGCAGCCACCAGCAAAGGCGTCACTTTGGTGGATCAGCTGCTGGTAGTCTTCGGGCAGGTCAACCGGCGAAACATGCCGCCCCCCATCAAAACCTCCGGAATGAACCTCCAAGAAAGACCTTTCGTTGCACGGTGTGCAGAAGATCGTTCCATTAGAGGCTGCCGCGGCTCCACCCCATTTCCCGTTCCATTCCCCGGCGTCATGCGGCACTGGAACTGGCTGCGCCATGGACGCAGTAACTTTGCTGCTTAGCTCGCGCCATTAGAACGCTGCTTGCTTTCAGAGCCACCGTGCGAGCCCAGGGAAGAGTGTTCTGATGCGATTCAATGGCCTTCTGGGGTGGGCGTCTTCAAAACCTGGAAAGCTTAGCATCCCAGGCTTCAAGCATCCCAGAGAGCCCAATACCCTAATTGAGGAATATAGCTTAAATCATAATATGAAGCCTTATATAATTTAAGCCATATTCCTTAATTAAGGGGTGTTGGGCTTTCTGGGATCATCAGGCCTTACATCCAATTCCCAACACCCTTATCTCAAATCCTCGAGACACTGCACAACTCTGCCGAGATCCAAACTTGCGCTGAACAGTAAAATCCCTCAAGCAATTTTGCCCAATCCCCGTGATGGTCCAATGATCCTGGCTCGCCGGCTTGCAGAGAGACAAGGCTTTAAGGTGTAGTTTACCCTAATCCTAAAAAGCCTACCTAAACATCGCAACCCCCCAAGCCCCTAAACATCCTAAAGCCTCTGGCAGACTGAGCAACTGCATCCCCTGGAAAATTATGGTATCATGATACTTCCAAGCACTGTTCTAAATATTTAAGCGCCAATACTCCCCGGCATCTTGCCTATTCCGGAATCCCCCGCTCTTCGCGCGTGCTTGCCTTTGGCGGGCTCGGCTCTCGTAGGGTGTTCGGGCTTCGTTTGGGTCGTAGGCTGCTGGGTGGGTAATGGTTTGGGGGGCCAGGGTGTTGGTATGGCTTTCAGGCTTGTTTGCGATTGATTCTAGGGGCCTCGAGTGAGAGAACTGTTTTGGAGCACGCCTGCGTGAACAAACAAATATGCAACATATTGAATGTTAATATGCGTGTGTGTATATGTATAAATATATATATATATATATATATATATATATATATATGTATATATGTCTACATAAACACATATAGATATCTGAGGCACTTGGGATGTGTCGAGGTTCAAAAACAGGAAGGAGATCGCATTTCACGAGCCCAACAGAATATGCCGGCTTATGGTTCAGGTTTCACACTAGACAAACGGAAAGGAGTCGGCTTTGGTCAACGGTTTGAGGGATGCTAGGCTGGACTTCATCAGTAAGCTACAAATAGATATGGAGTCATAAAGTAGCCTAGTTCTGGGTATCCTACTTTTACAACTCTACTTACCACTAGGACCTACATACTAAGCGCCCTTGAAGCATACATTCGGAAAGCTGCCTGTCGTGGGTCCTGTCTGCCGCAGGGGCGGGTTTTGGGGTTGGGGTTAAGGGTTACGGTTTCGGGTCGTCAAGGGGTTTAGGAGTTCAGGGTCTTAAGATTCGAGGCTTTGGGAAAGAAAACCAACCAAGTCCAGAAAGACTCAAGCCCACCAAGGGCTCTCGCGAGACTCAGACTAAGCCCTTTCTAGGATTCTAGGAACGTCCGAAACCGAGAACCCTATGTCCAACCGTAAACCCCGAACAACAGGGAAAGATGTAGGATCGCTAAGAACCCTAAATATGTAGGCGTCGACCAGCTTAGCCTGGGAAAGATGTAGGATAGCTAAGAGCCTGAGCATGTCGGCCTCTTGCGGATCAGCTTCATCTAAACTTCCTAAACCCGACCCTAAACCCCTAAAACCCTCCTAAACCCTAAACCGTAAACCTCTAAACCCTGAACCTCAAACCCCTGAATCCTCAACCCGAAACTAAACTAAAGCGCCTTGCACCTCGCCACAACTCGCTTCACGCGCTCCGAGACCTCTCGGTGGAGGAGTGTCGTAAACACAGGAGTAGGGGTTTGGCGGTTTACGGTTTAGGGTTCGGGTTTAGGGTTTAGGGTTTAGAGGTTTAGGATCTAGAGCTCCTAGGGTTTGGGTTTAAGGGGTCGGATGAGGGCCAAAGTACAAACCACCTCTCTTCTCCAATAACCAGGCCCCAAAAAGTTCAGTCTTTGTAAGATAGACCAACTACATAAAGCCAACAAGTTTAAAGTTCTCCAATTGGCTAAGTAAGCCAGCAAGCTAAGTCAAGGTGTCATCAAAGAGGATGACCGCAAGCCTGATAGCGGAACCCGCAACAGACCCAATATCACCAATACGGTTGATGATATAAATCCTGCATTACCCATAATAAGGAATATACCATAACTCCCATAGTTTAGGGTCCTTAAGGTAGTGCAGGATTTATATCATCAACCCTACACCCTATAACCCTCCTATAGATCCCAGGGTACCCTTATAGATCCCTTTAAAGGAACCCTAGGTTTGTAACATCAACCGTTCAAGCTGCATCTTCAAGGGCCAAAAAATGCCGGGGCGCTGGGTCCAACTCGCTAAGACCCCGAAGCAGCCCCAACTCCAAGGGTAAAAGGAGGGACCCTTAATGGGGACCCTTATATAGGGCTCCTTAAAGGGATCTATAAGGATTCTATAAATGGTTTAGGGTTTAGGGTGTATCAAAGGGTAAAAGGAGGGACCCCTAATAAGGACCCCTATAGGTATATACCCTTAATATGGCCATGATATACCCATTATATAGCCCATTATCGGGCAGGGGTCCCCATTAAGGGTCCCTCCTTTTCCCCTTTGACCAATACAAGGGGCCTTGATACTGCTGTAAACCCCACACCCCCGAGCCCCTCAGCTCTGGGACAGGGTTTTGGGCGCTAGTCATGTGTAATTATGCAGGGACTATAATATGCTGCTGCTTTTGGATACTCAGACATCTAGTGGAGAGAAACATAACGCACGAGGCCTCAATGGTATGCCAATGCGACAGGGAAGCTCAAAATCCAAAGCCCTTAAAGCCACTCTTGCTAATTCATGGTACCCATGAAGATGCAAAAAGCCCCCCAAAACAGTAGAATACAACATAATATAAGGAATGCAATATCATACGACCTGATGCAAGCTATTACGCTACATCATGATGTATTGTAGTGCAATGTGTGTGTGTATATATACATTCTATACAATTTCTATATATATATATATATATATATATTTATCCATGTACGTATACTAGTACACACCTCTACATCTCTCTCTCTCTCTCTCTGTGTATATGTATATAAGTATATATACCTATATACAAACATAGGTTATAGTATAATACACTACCATACTTTCATTCAACAAAAAAGGCTGCGAGCCTTCGAGGCTTGCTCCTCCGGAGGCGCCGCCTCATCGATCCACATCTGCAGCCATGTCTGCACCTCAGCGGGGCTTAGGGCATAAAGATCTACCTTTTTAGGGGTTCCTTATTATGGTTTCTATATATATATATATATAGATATATAGATATATAGTTCCTTAAAAACGTAGCAGGGCTAGGGCATAGGGTTTAGGGTTTAGGGCTTAGGGGTTGGGGTTTAGGGTTTAGGGCTTAGGGTTTAGTAGGGCATAGGGCCCGTGTGATTTTGTGGGTAATGGTACTGTACAGATTTAGGGATGCTTAGATTAGGGTCCAGCACAAGTAGGGTGGAGGACTCGTATGACCTCGTGATATGAGAACTAATGAGTGACTTAAGGAATTCAATAGGGTTGGGTTGGAAATTCGATTGTTTGTTCCGGCTTTGATAGGCTCTGCGGGATAAAGTACGCGGAAGGATGATGGTTAAGGTTGCTGGATGTGCAGCAAGAATGGGTGAGAACGGCTCGAGCAAGGCTTTAGATCTTCGGTGTAGGTGCTTCCATAGTCACACTTGGCTGAATTAGATGTATGCAAAGTGGTTCTTGAGGAGTTTGCGAGAGCTCACAACGTCCCTTCACAACTTCAGCCTTCCGCCAGGACACACAAAAGGATGTTCAACGCCGTTGCAGCTCTGCATATTATCAAGGTACTTAAAAGGTTCTGTGAGACTTTCTATAAGTCTTGTAAGGTTCTTAAACCCACGTTCCCTAACTAAAATCCCCGTGACTTCAAAAACTCAACGCTCTGAGCCTGAATCCTTCTACAACCCTGATAAAGTGCTACAGAACCCGTACGTATGGAACCCATGTTGTAACCCTTCATCCCAAAGCCTAGACTCTATACCAGCCGGATGTGGCAAAGCCATGAACCTCCACTCGACACCGTCCACCCCGACCCGTCCCTGGGCCCAATGCGTTGAAGCTCAGATTATGGGAGAGCTGGTCGAGCTGGCGGGCGCGTGCTTTGGATTTCTTTTGCTCCCGCCAGAAGCACATGAAACAAAGGGTAGAGACTGAGTCCAAAATGAAAACAGCCAGGAATTTCCATGGTTGGTACAGTATCGGAGGGTGAGATACGACATCGTACCGAATGCAACGATGATGTCAATGTCGGTGATTGAACCTTAACTAGTGGTGGTGATGGCGGTGATGCAGGGCATCATATACAACCACAGTATAACCCTTGCATGAAAAAACGAAGATCTCTAAACCCTGAACCCTGAGCCCTAAATCCTGCACCAGTAGACCCTAAACCCTACATATGGCTGGTTGTCAAAATTGTGGTCCCTTTTTGGGTCCCCAGTATAGTACGGCACCCATTATTTAGGGTACCCAAAAAGGCACCCTAATTTTGAGAACCACCCATACGGTTGATGATATGAATCCTGCATTACCCATCGTAAGGAATACACCATTATTCCCATAGTGTAGGGTCCTTAATGTAGTGCAGGATTTATATCATCAACCCTACACCCTATAACCCTCCTATAGACCCATGGTACCCTTATAGATCCCTTTAAAGGAACCCTAGGATTTATACCGGAGGGTACTGTATAGAGCCCCTGTTAAACCCCTGATAAGCCCCGGTGGACCCAACATCTTCAACTCCGGAAGCCTCGAGCTCGCAACGGTTAGGGTGTTTGGGCTTAGGGTTTAGGGTGTTAGGGTTCAGGGTGTAGGGTGTAAGGGTTTAGGGTTTAGGGTGTTAGGGTTCAGGGTTTAGAGTGTTAGGGTTTAGGGTTTAGGGTGTTAGGGTGTTAGGGTTTAGAGTTTAGGGTTTGGGGTTTAGAACCTAGGGTGTTAGGGTGTTAGGGTTTGGGGTTTAGGGTTTAGGGTGTTAGGGTGTTAGGGTTTAGGGTGTTAGGGTCGGAACGTCGAACCCCATGATTTGAATTCCAAAACCGTTGACTCCCAGGCACAAACAAAGCCCGAAACCTTCAAGCCTGAAGCCCTCAACCCACACCTTGATAGACCCCTCAATCAAAGCTGCCATGTAATATGGGGGCCTCAATAATTACCTATACTATTTTGGGCGCTCCTTATTATAATTACAGTGTAATGGCCCCAGGCCCAAAACCCTATTCAAATTCTTCAGGCCCCTATATCAACCCAACCCTCGGTACGTAGACAAGTCGGTGTTTTGACAGTCGCTGAGGTTTGCTCAGGATGTTGCGGCTTGGTATTGGTCGGTTGGGCCCTTTCGTGTCTTCGGCTTTGGGAAATAACGGGTTCTTCAAGGCCTCGATACGGGATCTACAGTTTAGGGTTTCGGATCGTCGAGTGCTTCAGTGTTGTGACTTGGTTTCGGATTTAGACTTTCGGGCTTAGAAAACCCAACTGGATGCTGTCAGCCGGCCGTAAACTCCCGGTAAACAGGTGCCATCAAAGCCCTAAACCCTAAACCCTAAAACAAAAAGCTCCACAGTCCCCCGGCCCGAAACAAGAATCGAGCGTCATAGAAACTCTTCGAGAAAGGAAGCACACGTTACTACGAATCGTAAACCCTCTTACAGATCTTGATAGACCAAGGAGCCCTGGCAGCTCATTGTTGCTAAGATTACTGTTGTTGTTAGAAAGTTATTACGATGAATTCGTGTTGTTGTTATTACTTTCGCTCTTCTTCTTCTTCTTCTTCTTGTTCTTCTTCTTCTCATTCTACTATTCTTGCTGTCATAACTTCATTTGGTAAGGCTATTGCTATGCTATTGTTACTACTAAGCAGGCCTGGGGGAAGATGTTGCTCATGGACTCAGCCATCGGAGCGATAACGAACTCGATGAAGCCGACCTTCACACTCTGATGAAGGGACAACGCCTTGGTGATCGTAATTGTACTAGTAATAGTGATAGTGATAGTAGTGGTAACGGTGGTAATAGTGCAGCAACTGTCTGCGAAGATACGCGGGCTTTATGATGATAACAACGTTTTGAGGGGTCTACTCTGGTTTATTTGCAATACGGAACCATAAGAAACAGTATTAGTACCTCGGACCTAGAAAAGCTTCTACATTACCGTAGTGCCGATGCTCGTTTCTCGGTCCTCAACGCAATACACCTCGCACGCAGACACAAGTCGTAAACTCCTGAACACGTAAGCCTACAACCCTAAATCCAGAACTTGTTCGAGCACTTGCATGCTTACGAGCCCGGCTGCTCTGCTGATCAAAGATTTGCTGTGGGATTCAACACTGAACCAAAAACCGCTTAGGTTGTGAAGCTTCTAACGGGGTGCTGTACATCTACGGAGGTTGATAGGCTTTTAGAGCGCTTGAGTTTATAAAGATCCAACGGCGGGACTACTTCTGTTGATGCTACAAATCCTGCATTACCTTAAGGACCCTAAAGTATGGGAATTCTGGTATATTCCCTATTAATGCAGGATTTATACCATCAACCGTTCCGGTCATGGACCTGGACACGGAGCACTGGAAGCTCCCAGGGCTCCAGCCAGCAGGTTGCAGCCCTCGTAACCAGGGAGATAAAAGCAAAGACTTTTGTTTCATATTGGCTCCTTAGAGGAACAGGTATCCTTAGAGGAACAGGTACCAAAAAAGTACAGGTACCAGAAAAGTATTCAAGTATGGTACTCCTCAACAAGCTGTGGCAACTTTTAACATCATGTCGGTCGCTCTGACCATCGCTGTACTCACTGCGATTAAGCTTCCCACAGTCGCTTTTGATACTGCTTGCTGGTAGCACACGAAGCCCGAAACCTGAAACTCTAAAACACCCAACCCTGAACCCCTCAACCGTGCATGGGACCCTAAACTCTGAACCTGAAACCCCAAACCTAAAACCCTAAACCCCGAACCCTAAACCCCGAAGCCTAACCCTAAACCCTACAAACCCTAAACCCTGCACCCCAACCTCGAAGCCCTCCGGCTGAGTTGTCCTTTAAGCCGTTTGCAAATTATTTACTAGTGTGGCTCTCTACAAAATAGTAGGGAAACTAAAAAAGATCCCAAAGGACAACCCAGCCAGCCCCAGATGCTGACTTGCGAAACTGAGGAGTCCTTTCCCGGCTATCCAAGACTTGTGGTAAACCCGGTTTAGGGTTTAGGGTTACTGTACCCCGGCCAGCAACTCGAAGAGTCTGGACAATGTAGGGCTTAGGGTTCTTGGGGGTTTTGGGGGCTTCTATAAGGGTTCCTTTAAAGGTTACTATAAGGGTTCTATAAGGGTTTTTTTGGGGGGGTTGATGTAGGAACCTGATTAAGAAACGTTGGTGTTAATTATCTGAATCCCACTATATTGGGGTTATGCGCCCCGGGTTTTTAATTAGGTTCCTACATTAGGGCTAAGACTTTCGGGTAAACTTTCACTCCCATGCGAAGAACCCGGGATACAGCACGATCTGGGGTCTGCAATATGGGAGCCTTGTGAATCGTAACTTGATTTTCCCCGCCTGCGAATTCGGCCGGTTCACTTTGTCTCTGTCCTCGGTCGAACCGAGTTTAGGGTTCAGGGTTCAGGGTTTAGGTTTGGGGTGAGTGCCGGCAGTGGAGGCTCGGTGTGAAGATGCTTTGCGATCGGTCCGTCCCCCACAAGACAGCACCGGGCTCCTCCGTGTGGGTAGTTCTCAAACTTACGGTTGATGATTTAAATCCTGCATGACCCATAATGAGGAATATACCATAATTCCCATAGTTTAGGGTCCTTAAGGTAATGCAGGATTTATATCATCAACCGTAGCATCCCTTCTTGGGTGTCCTACACAAGGAGCCCAAAAGGGACCCGAATTTGGACAACCACCCGTTTGGGGGAAAAGGAGCCCTATGGAAGAAGCCGGTGTAGTTTGCATAGTAGTACATTATAGGAGTAGTCACCGGCGTCGGCGTGGTAAGAGCAGCAGCAGCAGTAAGAGCAGTGTAGGTGTAGTAACAGTAATAGTAGGCGGAGGAGGATGAGGAGGAGACCATAGCACGAGCAAGGTGACTTCAGAAAACCATAGGTGTGAGATCCTTCCCAGAGAGCCCAATACCCCTTAATTAAGGAATATAGTTTACATCATAATATGAGGCCCTATATAATTTAAGCCACATTCCTTAATTAAGGGGTATTGGGCTCTCTGGGTTCCATTGTGTTATGGGCCGTAGGCCTCGCTCTTCAAGGATCTGGGGACCTTTAAAGTTACCAAAGTTACTCTATAAATAGCTTAACTACCTACAATCCCAAATGAGTCTTTATCACCCTGCTATAGCTACCCATGAGACCTAACCACCTGGGTACATCCTGCAGAAACCGTATACAAAATGTTACAACGTCCGTACTTATAACTACCCGTGAACCTTCAACTACCTAAACCATACATCCCTAAACCCTAAGCCTCTCTAAGAACTAGGCCGCCCCTAGTCTCTTTGTACTCACACGCGTACGAGTCCAAGCATCATTGAGCATCTGGACCGGGATGCCTTTCTCTTTCTCCATGTCGCCCTGATTGAGAAACGAAGCAGATTCGCTTTGTCATGGGATGCAGGGTTCGTAGGGGCTTTGGTGAGTGACGCCTGGGTGTCATCACGGGGATATGAGTACCAAACATCGATACAGCACCCCTCTAGAGCCAGAACGTACTGAAGATAAGGGTTCTATCAGGGCTATACTCTGCATGCCTCATCATCATGTAGCTGTAAGAGAACCCTTCCAGATTCTAGACCCACCGTAGAAACGACCTGAACGTTGAGAAGCTTTGTGCTTCCGCCTTCATCACGGCTTCCCGTTCAGGGTTTCTGGGTCAGGGTTGAGGGTCGAGAGGTTTAGGATGGCTGATGCTTGAGGGTTGAGGGGTTAACGAGGGTGTAACGCTCATGTTGACGCTGCATCTGAGTACGGAGGCGACTGAGTTGGCACGAACTTTGCAGCATGTGTCTCGTAGGGTTGCACTAGATTGGAGCTTGCTCTCGTGGCATGCTTGTTTAGATCGAAGGTCGCTGCCGGGGTAGCTACAAACAGCGAAATCGAACAACCAGGCCCAGAAGCGAACAGGCATGGGAATTTTCAAGATAAGGGTCCCGAGTACACACCCTTGATAGCAGGATCCTCAGTATAACGACTTAAAGCAAAACTCCTGCATTTTGGGCGAAACTCTAAATCCTATAGTACCCTTTAAAGGAACCCTGGACCCTTATGGCAACCCTTTAAAGGAACCCTAAACACTGAGGGATACTTCCATGCATTCCTTCCTATGCATCTCCTGAGCTCCACAAGCGTGCCTGGGCGAAAAACTCATCCAAGCAAAGATGGGCCAGCTGGTAACAGATGTCCCATGGCCTGCATGCTGTTTAGGGCGCAGGGCTGTTTCTGACTTCGGGCTAGAGGCCTCAGCAGACTTAGTTGATTGTGCGTGTCGGGGAGATCGGGCAGCATGAAGATGCCTGAAAAATTAAACTGCCTATAGTCTCCATTGTAGTTCCTTTTTTGGTTTAACCAATTTAGGTGGGGTGTGAGGGCCATAAACGGGGGCCTAAGCAATAACTAATGTCGCCTTTCGAGCTTTGCGTCTATATTTTAAAGGGAACTCCAGAAAGCTGGAATATGGTTTCAGGGTAGGATACCCTATAATTTACCATAAAGGGGTTACGATAATGATATTCCAACTTTCTGGCTTCTACTGTATAGGGTTGGTGGCTTTGAGTGTGTGAGTTCTGAAGGTCATGTCTCTTAGAATGAAAAGAAGGCACAACCAATACAACATCTGATCAAACAAGCTTTCGACAGCTGTATTGCGCTTGCTTCTGCTGATTTTTGTAGGACGATGTGTATGAAGGCGCACAGAACAGGGCAATGGCCAAGACCAGAAGAAGGGACGCAAAAAACCTACAGCGCCAAACCTTAAAACCAGTAAGACCTAGCCCGAACACTCCATTCCCAACACCGAAGACTTCCTTTGTTTCCCCATACCACCTATAGTCTCCATTGTAGTTCCTTTTTTGGTTTAACCAATTATACATTAAGGATCCTATAAGGTAACCCAAAAAAGGTACTACAATGGAGACTATAGGCAAATTTGTTTTTCCATACCAAAGGAAACACAAGTTTTGTCCTCCAGGAAATGGGCGTTTCCGAAAATAGGGGACCCTAATATAATACCCTACATAGTAGGATCCTTATTCTAAGGACCTCAAAATAGGGTACTCCTAATTCTCGGAAACTCCCACATAAGAACCCGAGAAGTCGCAAGCTTCGTCTTGGAAAATGAACGCAGACCCTCATCGACCCTCTTAAACCTCATGTGAAACCACATAACACTAGAGAGAGCCCTTCTAAGCCTCTTGTAAAGCCTATAGTGAACCGCAAAAAAGTTGGGAACCGGATTAAGGACAAATAGTGCTGGGAATCCCTATACATGACTGTTAACTTAAGGATTGAGGCTATTGGGTTTCCAACTTTTGGGCTTCTACCATAAACCCAACCTAGAAAAGATCAGCCAAAACCCCAAACCCTATAGTAAAAGCCAGAAAGTTGGAATATCATTATCGTAACCCCTTTAAGGTAAGTATAAGGGATCCTACCCTGAAACCATATTCCAACTTTCTGGAGTTCCCTTTCAAGCCCAATCTAGATTAGGGCCCGGGCTTCATAGGATTCCCGATGTCTGCGCAATGCAGGAGGGCGTTCCTGTTATCAAAGAGTTCGGAAGGTTTCGGATTTCGGGTTGAAGGGCTTGGGGTTTAGGATTTAGGGTTTAGGGGCTTGGGGTTTAGGGTTGAAGTTTAGGGTTTAGGGGTTTAGGATTTAGGGTTTCAGTCTTCAGTGGCTTTTGTAAGATTTAATTCGGATTGCTGAATGAATTTTGGAGGGGTTCCACATTCTTCGCACCAGGGGTTCTATATAGGTCTATCAGAGGTACGGGAGGCTGTTCGGATTTTGACGTTTCGGGACCCTACATCCCTAAACCATTATAAACCCTGGACCCTAAACCTTGCACATAAAATAAGCCGTACTTGTGCATCCGGACGCCCATGGGTCCGAGCCTGCTGTTCGCAAACGGAAGCCCAGAGACTCCAATATCCCTTAATTAAGGAATATACCTTAAATTATAGTAGGATCCCTAATATGATTTAAGGAGTATTCCTTAATTAAGGGATATTGGAGTTTCAGGGAACCTATAAGCCATTCACAGGTGGGTAGTTTTAAGGTGGGTAGTCTCCCATAAGCCTTCCATACCACTCCTACAAGGTAAAGGGGTCTTATGGGAGTACTATGGAAGAGGAACTACCCACCTGTAATGGGCTTCTAGAACCCTCACCGCAAAACACGACCTCCCCTAACAGCAAATCTTTAGCCGACGGTCCAATTTCAAAACCCCGAAAGGCTAAGTGTGGGATTCAGGGTTCCGTTTCCCGAAGCCATCAGTTCTCCTAAATTGGCCGAGCGGAACCCAGAAGACCCGCGCACGCCACCAAAACGTTCCGCAACACGCTGCCAGGCAACATCCTTGAGAAACCGCCACATTCTATGATGGCTTCAAACGGACTTGCAGCCCTTAACCCTAAACTTAAAACCCCAAACCCATAAACCCCGAACTCCCTAAAGCCTCGAAGGGTTGGACTCAGCGGGCCCAAGACAGAACCCCGTTGCTCTATAAGCCCCTGAAGCTCACACAGAAAGATCAGTTCAATACTCTTCGGTCTTATCCTATCTTGTAGAATATCCTAAACCCTCAACCCTAAACCCCAAAGCCTCCTAAATAAACCCTATCCCTAAACCCTCAACCCCAAAGCCTCCTAAACTTACCCTAAACCCTAAAACCGAAACCTTTGCTCAATCGAGTGGCAGGATCGTCTGCGTGGTGCTTGCCGAGCTGTGGACCTCAATGCCGAACCCAGGCAGATCAGGGTTCCTTTAATGTAAGGATCCGTTCGAGACCAGACCCAAGAGTAACCTAGGAATAAAAAGGGTGCCCTTTTTTGGTTTAAAGGGGCTTACAAGGGAGCCTAAAGCCTAAAAAAGGGAATAAGGGCCCACTCTTGGTCCTAGAAGAGTGTTTTGAAGGATTCCTAGGAAGGTTCCCATCCAGTGCTACTACAAGGATCGTTTTGTTTTGGGTTTTTTGTTTACGGTTTAGGATTTAGGGGCTTCGATTCAGCGAGTAGGGTTGAGGCTTAGGGGTTGGGAGTTCAAAGTTCTTACGGTTGAGAGTGTTGGCTTCAGGATGTTTGACTTAAGGGTATAGAAGGACAGCAATTTTGCGTCGAGAAGTCATCAAGCATAATATGGGGGGCCATGTACCTGCGAATATTTACGAGTTTGGGGTTCTTTATTGTAAGTATAGTATGATGTACCTCGCAATCCTAGTTTACTTATCATTGAGGCCCCTGTACTATCAGGCTCCACCTTGGGGTTAAGGGCTCAATCTGCGCGTCACCACGGAAAGGCTTCGGCGCTCAACCCGAGTACCCGAATTCTGAGGCTCCCCTGAATATACCAGAATGTCACAGGGACTCTTTGGTCGTGAGCATGAGGCCGTTGTGGGGGAAGTAGTTCACCACTTTCTTCCGTCCTTCCCAGCTGTACCAGAGGAAGCCGAGGTTCTTGGCCAGAGCAGCATTGCCGGCGCTCACCAGCATGTTGACGATCCCCATCGCCGTCTGCTCTGTCCAGCCACCCGCCGGCGGTGTCTGGGACGGTCGCCAGTCCCCTTCCAGGACAAAGAAAAGTGTCTGGGCCAGCCGGGGTAGGGGGACGGGGGGTAAGGGGCCTTACTGTCCATAATAAGGACTTAATAAGGCCAATTTAAGGAAGTATAGTCCCCTACCTCCCCCCTTACCCCCCTAAAGGTCCCTATGAAGAATGACCCGGCTACTGCATCAACTCATGTCGATCTGCTTGCGCAGTCAAAGTTGATGATGACTTATTGATTTTAAAGACAAATTATCATTGATAACAAGATCTTGTAGGTCAGAGGAGCTCTTGTAATTTGTAGTACATGTGCAAACCTACGACCGTTCAAAAGCCGCTTCGGCTCTACGGAAACTCTGGAAGGGTCTAGCGATTTTCTGAAACACCGTATCAGCATATGCTAGACCAAATGCAAAAGTCTACTACAGCATGTACCTCTCACAGTGTGTAAGTGAACCCTAAACCCTAAACCCTAAACCCTAAACCGTGCGCTTACCAACCGCAAAACTTACAGCTACTCCTGTCCTGGTCCGTCGTGGCCAGGCTGCTCGGGTCCAAATCCAAAGCTTCAAGCCCGACTAGGCTCCTGAGTAACCCCTTCCTGGGGATCCAAAAACCTACCGTTTTAAAGGTTCTACGCTCTAACTAGGGGGTCATAACCTACTATTTTGTAGGGTTTGGAGTCACAGGTTTATAATAAGGATACTTTGTTCCCTGATATTCAGTTTCCCCTTTTCCTAATATTCAGTTTCAAGAAGGGGGCCCTAAACCGAAAAGTGCAAAAGGGTACTACTTAGGAACCTAGCTGAAGGTTCGAAGTCCACTTAACCTTCGTAGTAAATCATACATCCACTCCTCAGTCTAACTAGAGGACACTGCAAGACCCCCGGAGAGCAAGGCACCAACCCCGAACCCCAAACCCCCAAAACCCTTAGCCTAAACCCCGGACCCCGACGCTTGGACCCCTAAACCCTAGAGCCCCTGAACCCTGAACCCCAAACTCCAAACCAGGGTCCCCAGCAACGCCGTCTGGCTTGAGCGCATCCAACGCATCGGAGTTCATCTGATAGAGCAAGGACAGCTCCTGCAGAATCGGGTTCTCGGTTGTCGGGAACACTTTACGTGAACAAAACCTACTTGTGTAAGGTCTGTATATTTCAAAATTATCATTATGTAGCATGGTAGAATTATGTAGTGTGGTAGAGTATGATGGTAGCAGTTCAGGGCAAGCTTAGGGTCGGGTTAGGGAGTTTGCTGTTGGAGATCATGGGCACAGGATCGACAAGCGAGGTCCATTGATGCGGGGGCATGGGGTGTGGGAAGGTGGCAGAATCGAGGGTCTTCGTGGAGGTCCAAAAATAATGAAACTGTGTGAACGTGTGTAGAGTTTAGGGCCTATAAAGGGAACTCCAGAAAGTTGGAATATGGTTTCATGGTAGGATCCCCTATAATTTACCTTAAAGGGGCTACGATAATGATATTCCAACTTTCTGGCTTCTACTGTAGGGTGTGGTAACAGCGTAGTAAGGATTTTTGCAGTTGCAGATAAGGATCCAAGCACTCGGGTCGAGGGCGTTGCCTCTCACGCTTCAAGTTCCTGGTCTAACCCCAAGGGTCCAAAGGACCCAATAATCAGGTACTCGGTTTTAGGATAGTAGTTATGTAGGTTAGGATTTTGAAGAGTATATGATTATTGGGTACTTGGACCCTTGGGGTAACTTGCTAAACAGCTGTGAACATGTTGACGCAGTACAGCTCCATCTCAATCTGGCGAAATGTCGATGGTACCACCCCGGCATTCCAAGTGCCCATGCCTGTCATCAAAGGGCTGGGAATCGAGAACATCTCTGTCACACAGATCTCATCCTTCAGGAAGCGTGTGTTGATGTGAAGGGGCTCTTGGTCGTTCACCGTCAACTTTGCCTTGATCTCCCTCCCTGGGTGTCCGAACAGGAACAAAGCATAATGGTTGCTTTTGGACGACTCTCCGCCCAGAGGGTAGAGCTTCAGGTAGAAGCTGCGACGAGGCAACCCAAATCCAGGAAAGCCAAAGTAGCGACTAGAGCAGGACTGACCCTTTTCCCACTTCTTTTCATTCATCCACTCCAGGTTCCACACGGCGACATCTAGCATTCCCCAGCGGTCGTGGGGCTTTCCGTTGTAGATACCTTTGCATGTTTCGACCAAGCCAGCAGTTCGCTCTACGACATCGACGGCTTCAGAGGGCGTCCACAACCGTCGGAACTTGGGCGTAAAGAGCAGCTGGGAACACTTGCCTACTCCCATCTGCCTCCATGGGAGCTGTGGCAGCATGTCGAACGGACTGGGCAGCTGTTGCGCGCACTTGAGAATAAACGTCTGCGCACACACACACACACAACACTCATGCTGGACTCATGCCCGTTTGCTTGGACGATCGCTAGGATTCCCAAGTGGAGTCACCTAGCTTTGGGCTTGCTGATGGCTTCGCATTGCCGCTCACAGCATGGAAACCCAAGAAGCCCAAGACGCGAACCCTGGAACACCCTCCCCAGATACGATGATTAAGGCCCTAAAATTATAGTACCCTTGTAGATCCCTTCTGGTAGCCCCTAGAGACCCTTTACAAAGAGGGTCTGAAGTGAAGCCGGTCACCAGTCTACTTGGGGTTCTAAGTCCCCTCTGATGGGGGTTATAACTTATAACCATGGTTACCCCAAAAAAACCCAACTTATTGTTTGGTATGATAACTTATTATAGCCATATTTACCCTAAATATAACCCAACTTATTATTTGGAGGTGCTTTTAAAGCTATTGAGAAATAATAGCAGGTAAGACTAAGATCCTCTTAAGCCCAATAAGGGCAAATATAAAATGTCCCAAAGCCCTACCTGGTTATAACTACCCATGAACCCCAAGTACGGTCCAACATACGTCTGTTGAAGAACATTCATGCGGAAATCTGCGAATGCACAACTCCAGACCACGATCATCGTCTGGAATTTATCCGGTACGGTACTGAAGCCTAAACCCTAGACCCTAAACGCTACATTAAACCCTAAAACCTTACAGTAAACGGAAACCAAACTTGCAGCATTGTAGCCGTCGCAAACAAGCGGACCTGGAAAGTCCCACTCCCACGCAACTACGAACAAAAAGCCGAAACTCCCAAGCCCTAACACCTCACACACCCTCAAGCCTCAAACCCTAAACCCTAAACCATTATGCATCCTTGATCATCTCGTTGTGCTTGACCATATCCGTGTGGAGGATAGCTGCGATGATTCCCCGGCCTTGGCTTCGGTCACTTGCCTTCTAAAGCCCAAACTAAACCCGAGAACCCTAAACCCCAAAACCCTAAACCCCAAGCCCCTAACAGGCAGAGTCTTTGAGGATTTCGGGTCTGGCGCTTCGAAATTCAAGGTTTACAAGGTTCAGGATTTGAAGTTCAGGGCTGAGGGTTTAAATGGAGGAGCAACAATACGGTAGATGATATAAATCCTGCATTACCCATAATAAGGAATATACCATAATTCCCATAGTTTAAGGTCCTTAGGGTAATGCAGGATTTATATCATCAACCGTAGGTTTCCGGCCCCTGTGAGCAACAGCCGAGCCCTTATACAGCCCCAAATTCAAAGAACCTTTTGGAAGCAAAATGTCAAGCTGCAGCCGAAGCAGGATAAGACCTCTGCTTAAAGCCGTAGTAGGCCTAAGCTACAACTCCGAAAAATCAGCACGTCTGAGATCTGGAGTTCCTAATTTCTATGATCATAATAAGGAGCCCCTCGAATGTCTGTGACATAGTTTCTGGCAGAGCAGTGAAACCTTCCCTGTCTTGGAGCTTGGCGCATGTCCTTGTAGGTCTCCTGTGCAAAGGAGGGGAGAGGTGTTCGCGCACTTCGGGTTCAGGGCTTAGGGTATAGGAATGTTACAGGTTCCAGGGTGGAGGAGTTTCGGTTCATTTTTGCAAGCTGCAAGCTCATACCCAGTTTGATTCTGTGTCGCCGGCGAGGGCACATATCGGGAAAGCATGGATGGGCTGCGTTCAGTCGCGAGACAAAGCTCAACACAGCCAGCCCTTTTTGCGGGGTTCAGTGTTTCGTTGATGCGGTCGGCAAGCCTCACCTTCTCACGGTGATTCCTCTGCAACTCCCACACCGCCAGAGGCTTGAGGTCACTTTTCTTGATACCGGGCTGGTCACATTCATCTCAGTAGCCTTAAACCGTTATAGGTGTAATGTTGTGATGTTCACCATCGGGAAGGCAACCGTCACTTCTGTCATCGTCGACATCAACTTTAACAACCACATGCAGCTTCAGCATCAGCACCACTATCATGTTCATGCCCTCAGATGTAGGGGTGTCTTTCTTCCGAGCGCTTTAGGGTTTTGGGTTTAGGCTTTTGGGCTTAGGGTTGAGAGTTTAGGGTTTAGGGTTTAGGGCTTAGGGTTTTGGATTTAGGGTTTAGGGTTTGGGGCAGAATCGTAGAGAGGGAGAAGGAGCCCAATCGTTTTCTTTGTGGAGGACTTACCTTTGGTTAGTAGGGAATGGAAGAATGGTAGTAATAGCAGTTATAATTGTACCCCATTCCTCCATTCCCTACTAACTCAAGGTAAGAGGGATCGGGGGGCTCAAGCACTTAAAACCCCGGCTATACCAGACTTGACAAGTCCAACCTTCTCCACGTGGGATTCGGGGTCGGGCCTATAGTATGATTATTCTTCTGATGGTGGTATATTGTAACTGCTAGTATTTAATTTTCAAAGTTCTTATTCATATTGTTGTTGTTATTCGTTCAAAACACACCTGCCGTGTTGACCCTCAGCGCGACCTTGTCCACATTGGCGAAGACGTTTGTTTCGGCACTCGAGTTCACGACCTGGAAGAGCCTCATTGCGGTGAGGAGCTTAGGTTCGCGGGTTTAAGGCTTTGGATCTAATTAGGATTCAGGGTACAGGGCTTAGGATTTGAGGCCTGACTAGGTTTCAGGGTTTGGTTTAGGATTCAAGGCTCAGAGATTCCGCAGCCTCTGATCAAACAGCGAAACGACTGGAGCCGCCTCTACAGTCGATGGCCAAGACAATGTCGACAGAAAACCCGAACAATTGTAAATGCCTAAATGCCGTCTTAAGTACAAGTAGACTCTAGTATACCCGGAAGCTCCATTCAGGAAAGTGGCGTCGCGCAGTGCATGTTCTCCAGAGGAGATCGATCCTGGGATCGAAATGAATCGTGGCCCAGAGCCTACTGGCGGTTTCTTAAAACTTAAGTGTACCCCAATGATGTGTGCCACTATCTGCCCCGAACACCCTTAAGGGCACCCTTGCCCCTTTGGTCGCTTGGAGGGCTTTAATGAATAGGGCATGAGGCTTAGTCCCAGGGCGTGGGAACCGGGGCCTGGCAGGGCTCTACAAAATGTTCTGGTTTAGGATTTTTTTTAAAGCTCTTCTTTCCAGGGGGCTTTGGTTTTGGTTTAGGGTTTGGGGTTTTGACTGAGAAGGCACGAAATGCAGACTTCGGAGGAGAGGGGTTCGTGTCAGTCCACTCTCAGTCATTCAGAGTCCGTGGTTCAGATTAGCGCTGTAAGGCCCAACCCTCAAATCTACACGGGCTTAGAGCTCAGCCACATGTTTCCTGACTTAGTGTCAAAAGGGGCTCGGGACTCTAGCTGCCTTCTTCTGTCGAAGCTGTGAAGGTTTTTTGAATTTGGCTTGCAGCCGGGGCTTGGCAGTGTAGCCCTACCACAAGCTGAACTACCGAAAATCCCCTGAATCCCCCAAGCTTTCGGGCATTGTCGGCTCTGAGTGGGTTGGGAACCTCAGGGAATGCTTGGCAGAACCAAGATTACAAGCCCCTCATCGTTCTTGGAGGCGAGGTGCGTTGTACTTGACAGCAACCTCGTGGTTGGTCTCGACCAGGAACTGGTTGTTCACACCTCGTGGGCTTCGGAATGTTTACGCTGCTATAAGCGCCGCATAACTATTCTACAAGGGTCCCATAAGCGCGAAGCAGTCTCGATTAGGGAGTTTCCGCAAATAGGAGACCCTACTATAGGACCCTAAATAGTAGGATCCTTATTATAAGGACCCCCAAAAAAGGGTACCCCTATTTTCGGAAACTCCCATTAGAGTTTGGGGTTTAGCTCCGGTGCTTTAGACTTCCAAAGTAGCTACACCTTCAGAGCTTCAAGGAGCTTGGGGTTTTATTGCTTCAGGGTTTGGCGGCTCTTTATCAAAACTATATGGGTAGCTATCAAAATCAGGGTCCCCTTTTGGACACCCTAAAGATTGGGTGCCGTATCATTTTAGGGACCCGAAAAGGTGGCATAATTTGGACAACCACCCATATGGTACAGTAACCCCTATTCTAGCTTTCAAGGCCCTCATGTTGCGTAGATGTTGGAGCTCTAAAAAAAGAGCCCTCGCCATGGATGAGAAGCTGGGCAAGAGCCTGGCAACAAGGAGCCTCAAGGGGGCAGGACTTGCCTGCAGAAAACCAAACTTTTCGAGGAACGATCTATGGAGAACCTTTAACCCTAAACCCTAAACCCCTAAACCACCATTCATCAAAAAGCCACCGAAAAGCTGGGTTGTACAAGGTGCTTACGAGTCATGGCTTGGAGGTCTCAGGGTGTCAGGTCTAGGGTTCAGGCCGCTGTGGTGTGGATTTCAGGGTACCCCCAAGCTTAGGAGTCACCCAAAGCTAGTTATTCAGATGCTGCCATTATTCCCCAGAGTCGGACCCATAGACATACTAAACACATATTATATGGAATGTCATGTCTACATGTATCTATGTATGCATGTATGTATCATGCATTGGGATGCCCAAACCACCATACGCAAAAAGGATGAACAACATTGACCAAGAAATCGGACCAAAGCAACACCTGGAAGCCTAACCCCAAGTCCGAACCCCTCAACCCTAAAACCCCAAACCCCCGGCCCTGAAACTCTGAAACCCTGCACAGGGGACTCTTGTAGTATCCTTAAGGGAGGGGGGTCCAAGGGGGGTATATAGCCTAGTGATCCCTAGTTCTCCCTAGTACTCCCTAAGGTTCCCTTACAGTTCTTTAAGGATTACTTATACCCTCCCCCCTTGAACCACCCTCCCTTAAGGATCCTATAAGACTCCCGACCTAGATGTCCCAAGTCGTGGCCGATGGAGGCAATGAGCAGCCAAAACCTCGGAACATCACCAGGAGCCCGGGATGGTGGGTCTTCGTTGGGTACGGCCCCATACAGTAACCTAGGAGACCCAGTAACTTAAGAATAAAAAGGCATCTCTTTTTGGTATTGGGTAACTGTATAAGGAAACTAGGACTACATCCTAGTAACATAGGGTTTAGGGTCTAGGGTACAGTTTATAATAGGGCTACTATAAAGGTCCTTATATCTCTGTATTTAAAAATAGTACCCAACTGTTACTGGGTGCGGGCAGTACCCAAGGTCTTCGTTGTGTTCAAGGTGCTTTGGCCTTTCTCCGCATGAGGACAAGGGTTCTTCCTGCCCCCCCAATTGGGGATACACGGGTTTAGGGCTTACCCATAGGCCCCAAAGTAAATCTTTTTTGGGATCACTCTTCTAGGATTCTGTATATGAACCCCCAAAAGGAACTACTTTGGGGCCTTAGGGTGGAGCTTGAGTTGTTGTTGGGAGTTTGGGGGTTCGGGGAAAAGGCCTCAAAGCGCTCCAAGAAATGAGAAGGAAGGCTTAAGGCGTTTGGGGCCTTGAGGCCTCTAGGTCTACAACACTTCTACTTGGAGGTTCATGGGCAATTATAATTGGGCCTATAATCAGCGTAAGTATGGTTATAATACCCCCTATTAGGGGACTTATGACCCCAGTTATAGCTACCCATGAACCTCCAAGTAGGGTGTAGAGGGCTTCTTGTGATAAGGCTTGTTGAGCTTGTGGTAAAGTAAAAGCCAGAAAGTTGGAATATGATTATCCTAAACCCTCTATGGTAAATTATGAGGTATCCTACCCTGAAACCATATTCCAACTTTCTGGAGTCCCCTAAAGCATCCTTGGGCCCAAGGGCCCTGCTGATACATTTCGTGAAAACATCCTGACACGATGTCAGCTATGGTACATTTGGGAGTCTCCGAGAACAGGGGACCCTAATATAGTACCCCAAATAGTAGGATCCTCATTATAAGGACCCCTGGAAACCCCCATTTTCAGGCCCCAAAGCAAAGCCCCCTACAAAACCTCAAAAGAAAGCGTCAGCAGGACGGAAAGCATAAGACTTCATCACCTTGGCTCCCTTGTTGAGGTGTTCGCAAAATCAAGTTTTGGACCAAGCTTGACTCCCCAAACCCTAACCCCCAAACCCTTACCCCTAAACCCTAACCCTTAAACCCTAAACCGTAACCCTTAAACCCTAAACCGGAAACCCTTCAGCAGGGGCACTGCGATGTCTCCGTGAGGAGAGCCTCCAAGTTCGTCAGCCTTTCGATCCCAGAGACTCCTAGGGTTCCTTTAAAGGGATCTACAAGGGCTCCTTTAAGGGATCCTAAAAGGGGTTTAGAGGGTTTAGGGTTTAGGGGACTCCAACATCCCTTAATTAAGGAATATACCTTAAATCAGATTAGGGATCTTACCATAATTTAAAGTATACTCCTTAAGGGTCTTTCAAAGAGGAAAAGGAGGGACACTTGATGGGGACCCCTACCCTATAATGGGCTATAAAATCGGTATATAATAGCTATATTAAGGGTATATACCTAGGGGTCCTTGTTAAGGGTCCCTCCTTTTACCCTTGGACGAAAAGGTGGGCTCAAAGTAGCTGGGGAGAAATCCTTGGTCCTACTATGCCCCTTCAACCCACCTTTGAGGGCTTCGCTCTGAATTCAAAGCCTTGGTTAAGATACGGGAGAAATAGTAGGATCCTTCTATTTCGTGTTTAGGGTTTAGGGATTCAGTTATTATAAGGACCCGAAAATAAGGTACCCCCTTCTTTTCAGAAACTCCCATACACCTGCCTGCAGGAGCGCGAGACTGAATAGAGGACCTGGGATTCTGCAGGCACAGGGGCGGAGCTAAGGAGCCTCCTGGGGGCCTCATATAGTTATAGGAGCCTTAACAACTAGAGTAGGGCTCCTTTAAAGGAGCCCTTTAAGGGTTACTGTAAGGGGGTTGCAAGGGTACTTTTTAATGCAGAGGCCTTAAAATTAGAGCAGGCTTTTGGGCTCCTTTATAGCATAAGTATATAACAAGGGACCCTTAGGTAGGGTTAGGGTTAGGGTAGGGTTTAGGGGTTTGGGGGTTTGGGGGTTTGGGGGTTTAGGGGTTTAGGGTTTGGGTTTAGGAGTACCCATAGCCCGAAACCCTCACAAGGCTTCGGGCCATGGGCAAGATGAGGGTTGGTGTTATCGCAACAGCCAAATGGGAGTTTCCGAAAATTAGGGGGTACGAGTACCTTATTTCGGGTTCCTTATGATACGATAGGGATCCTATTATTTTTTGGAAACTCCCAATCCCCGAACCCTAAACACCAGACCCACATGATAGTTCAGGGTTTAGAGTTTGAAATGTAGGGTTTAGGTCTTAGGGGGCCGAAACCCGCAGCTGAGTTCGCCACATCCAAGCCGTGCGAATAGTTGTGGAAGGGGTTCTCCGAGGGATACTTGGCCTGCGCATCGGAAGGTGATGGGCTTTTGTAGGTTCCCCAAGATTTCTTAGAGGATACCCTAAACCCTAGTTAAACGAGTAAACCCTATGCTTTAGGCTTAGGGTGTTGGGCACTCTCTCTCCTTGGCGTGGACTGGACAACAACACATACTTGACGGGGTCTTTCGCTTACGGAGGGTCCGCAGATTAGCAAGGAGCTACGTTCTGATGTAGGAACCTAATCCAGAAACCTTGGGCCTTTATTTGGGTTCCTTGTTATGAACTCTACTATCTTGGGGTTCTAGACCCAGAGTTGCTTATCCAGGTTCCCACATCAGGCTGCATGTCAGGGGCCCCTTTTTGTTTCATGGAGGGCTAGACTTGATCCGTCCTAAAGTTTAAAGAGCTCAAGCCCGAAGGCTCAACGACATACCAAAGCGCCTCCGCCGCCGACATGAACTTGAAGATCGTCGCCTCTTGTACGTGCTCTCGCACCTGAGCTCACATGGAGTCTCGAAAATCAGGTGCCCGTGACAAAGCCCTTAAAACGATTCGTCTCCTAAACAAAGCCTGCACAATTTTGAGTCCACATCATGCTTTAGGACTCCTCTTGACATAATTCGGCTAGAATATGAGATTCATGACCTCTTAGTCACTCTGTTTCGGCGCAGGAAACTGATAGGATTAGGGCAGCCATGCGAAGGCAGATGAAGGATGACCATAACATGAACAGTCTTAGAAATGTTGGTTTTTGTTCAATTCCCGCCCATGCTCCCCTCAACCCTTCCCTCTCCCTACCTCTCCCTCCCGCCCCATCTCCCGCCCACTCTCTCTCTCTCTCTCTCTCTCTCTCTCTCTCTCGCTCTCTCTCTTCTTCCTCTCTCTCTCTTCCTCTCTCGCGCGCGCTCTCTCTATATATATGTGTGTATGTAGACGTACATTCTATATATATATATATATACACACATAATGTACGCACAGTTCACGCGAGTAGCCACTGACACAAGTAACATGACTGTATAGGTACTCAGAGGATTGCATGCCTTTAGTATGCTCATTACGGAGGGTTTCTCTCAGCGGTACGGTAGGAGCTTACTAACTTCTGGACGGTCTATGGGTATACAATACTGTACTTACAATAGGGACGTTATTGCATACCGTTGCCAGTTCTCCAGACGCCGATAGTATCTTCAACAGGGTTCCACAGAGAGTTTTAAGGGTTTTTGCGCTGCATGTGAGCACTGGCATGCTTCGACCTGTCGATCTTCCTCCTCACCCACTTAAGCTATTGAGGCAATTTTTTCGTCCACACATACTTGCATGCATGCCTACATATTCTACATATACATACATACATTACATTAAAATACATTGCATTACATTACATACATAGATGCATGCATACATACATACATACATACCCACATACATACTGTACATACCTACATACATACATACACACATACATACATACACAGTATACAGACACATACTTGCACACATACATTACAGACAGACAGCCAGCCAGGCAAGACAGACATGCATGGCATGATAGCATGCACGCATGCATACATGGCGAACACATGGATGGATAGACAGATCGACAGAGAGATGCGACGCAGATTTCCTTAACACGTAAAAAGCTACAGCAAGCATGCTGACGTGAGCACATTAAAAATAACATGCGAAACCGGTCATGGCAAAAGTACGAGGAATTTCGCAGATCCGATACGAGACCCATACAGTCTGCCCCTACAGCTCAAGTGTGGCCAGCTGACGCAAGCTTTCAACTCTGACAGATCTGAAATAAATGAGCCTTAGAAAAGCCGGAAGCAACCTGGATAGAACCCCAATAAAACCCTAACGAGGCCCCAATGGAACTATGTTGGAGCCTTAAACCCTTACCCCTAAAAAGCCCGAGCCTTAATCCCTACACCGACCCTAAAATCTGAAAGGCCGTAACCTTAAACCCTAAACCCTAAACGGTCCTAAAGCTTCAACCCCTGAGCCCTTAAAAGGCCCTGAACTTCTAAACCCTACGTTTTAGGGTTTAGGGCTTTAGGGTTCTAGGGTTTCGGGTTTTAGGGTTTTCCGGTTTAGGCTTAGACCCCAAACCCTAAACTTAAAAAAAGCGCCGCCCTTCGCTTCACAGCCGCAAAACCGGCAGCCGAGGGCGGGGCCCAATTGGCGCAGCCGTCATGGACCCAGGTCTGGAGGTTCGAGGGTTTGGGGTTGACGGTGTAAGGCTCTTTTTTAAAGTGCAGTGACCTTTCTCTGGGCTTTAGGGTTCACGGTTTAGGGGTTAGGGTTTAGGGATTTAGGCTTCTATTAGAGGTTTAGGGTGTTTTGGATGAGTTTGGGGGTTCAAGGTTGAAGGTTTAGGGTGCAATTAGTGGAGTGTTGGTTGTTTCGGGGCTTTTTACACGTCTGTATGCAAGAGCTTTTCAAGGGTGATAGTCGCCTTTGCCTTTCTTGGTGGTTGAAGGGTTTGTTAGTTTTTCAGGGTTTCCGCAGTGTCGGGCTGGCTTGGAGTCCCAGTTGGTGCAAGGGTCGATCTGTCCAACAGGAAGCGGTGGTGGTGAGAACTGTTTCACTTCCGACCCTCACAGTCGGAGGCGGGGGGAGGTTAGGGTTGGGGGTCTGAAGGCCTTTTCAAGCTACGCCATAGCTACACCCTCACGGAAGAAGCGTGCAGCCCACGGGCCTTGCGTAAGTATAACCTCTGTGGAACCTTCATAGACTCATAGACCCTTTGTAGAAGCCTTACTTCTAGACTTCGCGACTGCAACGGACATCGACTTCGAGTGCCCCGACCACGTAGGTGGCGATGGCAATCTTCATTTCCGAGCTCTGATCCAGCCTTGAGAGGTGCCGGGAGGTTTCGCATTTCGGGGTGTTATGTAAGGCCGCTGCGAGGGTTCTATAGGGTGCTCCTAAATACGGGGACCTGAATAATTAGAATAGGGCTTTGGGGCCCGTTATACTGTACCTATAATACACCAAAACAGTATTGGTAATTATTTAGGCCCCTTCTATCGGGGCTTGTATGGACTCTGCCGGGGTGTTCGAAGGAGCTCAAGAAATGCGTCGGGATTTGGGGTTCAGCAGTCTCAGGCTCAGGGACTGCAAGAAGCAAGAAGCTGTTGCTGTTATGGTAGGGTTCTATAAACTTAGGGGGCTTAACATTTAGAATACCACTATACTATACTTATCATAAGAATTTATCACGGGTTGGGGGATTTGGTCTACAGGGCTTCGGAACTTGCTGCGCTCCAAGTTGAATTTTGCTGGAAAATGGTCTTCAGTTCCAGAAAATGCGCAAAAGCCAGGCAGGATCCTTATGGTAAGGACCCTTGATGACTCAATGCCCCTTAGTTGCCGGGCTCATCAGCCCCAAAACGTGCACACCGTTAGTTCTATAGTGGGTGATACTATCCCAAAACATTCAGAGTGTATCCGCTCAGCTACTTAGCCTATTGTAAGGACCCTTGACTCACTGCGGCTACTTCGCCGAAGTGTCGTGGATGCCTAAACCGTATATAAACCCTTTCAGTGAGCCCTAAACCTACACCCTGAATACTAAAACCTAACCCCCGTACAAGGCCCAAATCCTAAACACTACCCTTAATTACAACTTAAAGGCCTTATACTAACCCTTAACCTCCTCTAACTACACTTCCACGCGGAACAACTATCAAAGTCTCGATTTTCCCAAATTCGAAACTAGGGGTACCTTATGTAGGGGTCCTTATAATGAGGATCCTACTATTTAAGGTACTATTTTTGGGTCCCCTATTTTCAAAGCGGGGGTTCCGAGATGTTCCGAGGCCCCCGGCGCGTTGAAGTCGGGTCCATTGAGCTCCTGTCGGGATTTTGGGTTTAGGGCTTGAAGGGTTTAGCGGTTTAGGGTTTAGGGCTAAGGGGTTTGGGGCTTAGGGTTTAGGGCTTGAAGGGTTCAGCGGCTTAGGCTTTAGGGAGTTGAAGTTTTGGGCTTAGGGCTTCAAGGGAGTTAGCGGTTTAGGCTTTAGGGGTTTGGGGTAGTTTAGGGTTTAGGCGGCTTGGGGCTTGAAGGGTTTAGGGTTTAGCTCTTTGGGACCAGCACACAGGCTCGAGGACTCAGTTGGGGTGCCAGCTGCTACCGAACCTGCAGCCCTCAGCCCTGGGCCCTAACCCCTGGGGTCCTTGGACCCCAGGGGCCCGGAACCCCAAACCATAAACCCCTAAACCCCTGAACCCTCAACCCCTAGACCCCTGAACCCTTAACCCCTGAACCCCTAAACCCTAAACCCCTAAAACCCTAAACCCCTAAACCCCTGAACCCGAAACCCCCAAAATCGAAGCCTCAAACCCAAGAGCCCCTGCGACTGTACGGCTTAGGGGCTTAGGGTGCAGGGTTTTGGCTTTAGCGGGGTCTAGGGGGGTTTAGGGGGTTTAGGGGGGTTTAGGGGCTCAGGAGTTTGAGGTTTAGGGGGGTTTAGGGGGGTTTAGGGGTTTAGGAGTTTGGGGGTTTGGGGTGCAGGGTTTAGGGTTTAGGAAGGTTTACTCCGAGCCCGAAAGCGTAGAGACCCTGACCTCGAACACCCCAAACCCTAACACACCCCTAGCCTAAACCCTGGACCCTCAAACCCTAAACCCTACACTCCAAACTAAACCCAACAGCCCCCTAAACCCTGAGCCCTAAAATCCTAAACCCTAAAGCCCTGAATCAGAGCCTCAAGGGTGCCCATGGGGATCTTCGCAGTGTAAGTGGAAAGATCCTCCCAAGAGCGGGTTCTTCTTCAGGAAGTTTACGTAAGTTACCACACTTTAATTTTAATTCTATAGCACATAATAATTACTTGCGTGGTTCCTTTACCCAAGTTACAAGAAAAAGGATCTATAGTAATTGAATGATACCTACCTATGTCCTATATGTGGTTTCCCTTAAGTATGATCGCGACACCAGAAGAGCGGCGAGGGCTGGGTCTCCCCGGGCTGCGGGGGCTGTGCACACTCCGGCATCGAGGCAAATGATCATGCGGCTCTGTCCGAAGCTATGGCCTTTTAGACAGACTCCAGGTACGCTTCCCACCTATAACGAGGCATCCTGATCCCCCTTATAGGCTATACTATAACTATAAGGAGGTTTTGGGGGCATGCTTTATGCTTTACTATAACTATGTGGGGGAACCCCAGGGACTAAGAAATTCGTTGGGGTAGATCATATACCGTTTGTTGTATGTTATGTCATAGCTACAGTCACATAAAGTTGGAAACCGGATTAAGGCCAAACAGTGCTGGGACTCTTTATACATGACTCTTAAGGACTTAGTCTATTGGATTTCCAACTTGTGGGCCTCTACTGATTAAGAAACCTTGGGCCTTTATTAGGGCTCTTTTATATGAATCCTACTATTTGGGGTTTCTTAATCAGGTTCCTACATTACTTTAGGGAACCCTCAGGGCGGGCCAATAAACCCCAGAAAGCTGGAACATGGATTTAGGATTTCGGATTCCCTCGACTTTACCTTATGGGCATGAGGATAATGATGTTCCAACCTTCTAAGATAAAGGTAAAGCTGGATAAGCTGACTTACCACTTTCGTACCAAGGCTCAGGTTTGAACCCTGACTAACAAACTTAAGATGTTTTGAGCCGCATCCCCTGGCCCGCTCCCTCAAGCCTAAAAAAACAGTGGGAGTTTCCGAAAATAGGGGACCCTAATGTAGTACCCTAAATAGTAGGACCCTTATTGTAAGGACCCCCAAAGTAAGGTACCCCTACTTTTCGGAAACTCCCAAACCCTAAACCCAGAGATCCCTTATAGGAACCCTTAAAAGGAATCCTTATAGATCCCTTTTAAGGTACCCCGAATTTTCGGAAACTCCCACGTATGAGCCTTTGGACCCCTAGACCGCGAGCCTGAACACCCCAGAACTCCGGTTGCCTTCCACACTCTCAACTGAGGAGTTACTCCCTAAACTCTTTACCTTAAAACCAAAACTTGAAAACTTAAATCCTACATCTCAGCCCCTAAACTCTAAACCCTCGGCCTGACGCCTTTAACCCTCAACCTCAAACCCTAAACAACCCGGGAACTTGACTTTACGTACTCGCTTGCCTTCCCGCGCGGGGTCTGCACTGCCAGCATCTGGCTTCGGTCTTCTTCGTCCTCGTGGCAGGACAACATAGGAACCTGATTAAGAAACCTTGCATCTTTGCATGAAGTCTAGCTTTTAATAGTTCGGGGTTCTGGGACCAGGGTTTCTTAATCAGGCTCCTACATCAGGGTTCCTTTAAGGGTTCTGCCAAGGATTCTTTTGGGAAAGCTATAAGGATTATTCTTGCAAGGGTTGCTACTGCAGGGGTTTAGCACAAGGGCCTTATCACATGGAATGCTTGTTTTGGGGTGTGACATGTTTGACTATAACTACATATAGGAACCGGAAGGAGCAAGCCTGACAATTATTCAGGCTTCTATGCTAGTATAGTGGAGGTGATCATAAACCTTTAACCCTAAACCCTAAACCCTAACCTAAACCGAGCCTAACCCCATCTAAAACTCAACCTGAACCACTGAACGCTTGAAAGGGTAATGCATTAAAACAGCCCAGATAAAAGGGAAACCTTGAATAGGATTGACGACATCTAGTGCCCCTGCTGAACCCCTACACCCAGACCCCCGGGAGGATCTAGAAAGTAGATCCCCTAATTTGTAC
Organism: Symbiodinium sp. CCMP2592; assembly: GCA_905221615.1. NCBI lineage: Eukaryota > Dinophyceae > Suessiales > Symbiodiniaceae > Symbiodinium > Symbiodinium sp. CCMP2592. The sequence continues at coordinate 75,178 of CAJNDT010006208.1, forward strand.
CCCCAAACTACTAAGGGTACTTTATAGCAACCCCCATTAAGGGATCTACTTTTTGGATCCTCCCTGGGGTCTGGGTATAGGTCCCTTCTAGACCCCCTTTTATTCTGGGGAACTTGGCTTGACCCGTTGAGCTCCGCACTCAGGCGCGAGTCCAGCAAGAAAACATAAAACCCCTCTTGATAGGGTCCGACGAAGGATGTGGTAAAGGTGCTTTCCAAGTTCAAGGTTGTGTCGTTTTCGAGATCCTACAAGCTCTACGCGGTTGTATGGGCAGACCCGTGAGCAAGAAACCTCACAAACCGTCGAGAAACCTGCAGAACCCATTGCATTGAACCCCAACACCCTCCATCCAAACTCACCATCCAGACGCCTCCTTCAAAACTCCCGATTCTTTTGCCACAGAAGCACATGCATGCCCCCTCTACATGGCGTAAGCATGTATGCACGTATGTAAGTATCTAGGTACGTCTGTATGTACAGACTAGATACAGTGTAAACGAAAGTAGACATATGCATGTACGTATGTAGGTGCATTTGTACGTGCGCACACATGTTATGTATGCTAAACCTCCTGGGATTCACTGTAATGTCGCAAACCCCGAGCTTAGCCCCCGACGCCCATGGCTCTCCTGCTACCGGCAGTCGTGGGATTTGTGGTTTAGGGTTTTCTCTTAGGGTTTAGGGTTAAGGGTGTTTTTGAAGATGCAGTTTAGGGTTTAGGGCTTAGAGCTGAGAAGCTTTAGGGCCAAGGGTTTTGGCGGGGGGAGGGTTTCGTAGCTTGAAGGTTTGGGCTCTGGGGTTTGGGCTCTGGGGTTTGGGGTCTCGGGTGGGGGTTTAGGGTTTTGGAGCTTGCGACGTGGGGTTCGGGCTTGAGTACTTGATGTAGTATGCGTTTTCATGCAAGGTTCTGTAATCTGGGGCCCTGACTGGAGCTTCGGGTTTCTACATATTATATTTGCATTAAGAGTAGCATTACCAAACCTTCATTCTTAGAATTGGGTTTGGAGGGGGATATAATACGATGATCATAAGGACTATCGGGGAGTACTAACTAACAGTCTCAAATCAGTATTACTATATAGTTCGTCCGCCCCCGATACTGCGGTTAAGGATCCAAGGGTCCAAGGGCTGAGGTGTCCGGAGTCCGGCTCCGCTTCAAGAAACCAACCCGAACCCGGCTCGAGCCCCCAACGAGGCACCGGTCAGCCTTAAGCCGATAACTGAGAAGGCTTTTCCTTACCTAATGGGTGGGGAAGTGCTGTAGGGGCCTTCATAATCAAATCCTCGGGCTTCTCGAATAGATGTGACATTTATGGGTGGTTGTCCCTATTATAGTACGGCACCTAATATTTAGGATACCCAAAAAGGGACCATATAATTTTGACAACTACCCATATATCATAAAAAGGCCCACCCTCAACTTGCCGACTCAGTTACTAGGCCTCCGCAACCTCCCGATCCTGACCCTTCCCCCGGAACCCGAAATCCACCCCTCAACCCTGAACCCTGGCCCCTAAACCTAAACCCCTACCCAGAGGGTCCAGATACACACTATTATGGAATTAAGTTATGGTTTTGGGGACCTAATTCCATAATGGTAGTGTGCATGGACCCTCTGGGCTATACTTAACTGCTACATCGTAGACCCTAAACCGTAACTACGGCGCATTGGGTTTGGCTCAGGGCTTGGCGCCCAGTGTTCCTATCCAAAGACTTCAATACCCCTTAACTAGGAATATAACTTAAATTAAAGTAGGGACCCCTACTATGATCTAAGGCATACTCCTTAACTACGGGATATCGGAGTCTCTGGGTAACCCATAAAAAATGTCTTACTAAATCTTACTAGTACTAGCAGTGACCGTGGCTCATACACAAAGATTAGCGACAACGAGAACTGCGAGAGCAACAAGATTGATGGTACCATCATCTTCATCCTCAGTGAATTCAGTACATGCAATATGAGCCGCGGAAACTGCAACACCAAAGTCACGACCATGAGCAACGAAGTGCGAATTGATAGTACTGGCACGAAACAAGCCGCAGCGCTAAATCCGAGGAGAACTGCTGGCGTACTTGCACAACTGAATCCACGAGAGATTCGAAAACCAGTTCAAGCAACCTCACCACTTCAGGGTCACTTGCAAAGCCTCAGCTATAAAGCCTCATGATGGAACCCGTAGAGCAAGTTGATAACCTTGTATTTTGTTTGAAAGCTCCGCCAAGCCACCCCAAAAAAGCAAGAAGAGAAACCGCAGAGTCTACACCCTCGAGCTGCCACACAGGCGAAACCCCACGCCACCCAACAGCCTTCCATTGGCGATGCTGGCTCCCTGGAGCCTTGGCATGCGAGGCTTAGCGTTTAATTGGAGTTTAAAGTTTAGGGTTTGGGTTTAGGGTAGGGGACTTGGTAAGCAGGCCGGAAGTATGGCGGGAAACAGCCTCAACCGTCAGCTTATGATAGTCAGCAGCAGCATGTTCACCCGGATGTCCATCAAAAGCAGAAGCCCCGTAGATGCTCCAAAGCCCCATGAACCCTAGCCTAGACCCTTCAAAGCCCGGCAAAACCCGATCAAACCCCACAAAGCCCTTTGGCATCCTTTGAAGGTATGGAGAGGGGAATCCCAATGCATGCCCTCGAGGAAGCAGCGGTTTAGGGTTTAGGGTTCCAGGATTCTCACTAACACAGAGTAATTAGTGGCCGAAAGCCGGGTTTTAACGGCTTCAACTGAAACTCCATGCGGGAACTTTCAGTAGTTGTGGCTAGTGGTACTCATTCTTCCGGCCCCGGCATGCCCCGACATTGGGAGGTATACGCGGAGCATTGGCCTAGCGCATAAAGCAAGGCTTCGCGGGATGCAGGGCGTTGAAGTTTGGTCGTAAGCTAGAAGTGCTGTACACACGTTAGTGGATATGCTACAACGCTGGAGTGTTACAGCTTCTGCGTGGTCTAACGTCGTGTTAGAAGGGCTTTAGCAATCGGAGAAGGCTCTCTGAGTGATGGAGGGAATCATGTTTCAATTGTACAGGGTCTACACGTGCTTTAAAATAAGTATTCCGGACCCTGTAAATTCCGAACCCTACGCTCGACACTAACACGATGGCAGAGGGGCCAGTTGAGAGTCATGATCTCGTTCTCTGTCATGTTCTCCTTGACTTCCGGCTCCTGCCGCATCGAGCAACACGACAACAACAAGACTACTTGGAGGTTCATGGGTAGTTATAAGTGGGGTCATATTTAGGGTAACTATGGTTATAAGTCCTGTTAGGGGGAATTATAACCCTACCCATGAACCTCCAAGTAGAACGAAGAGTAACCTAGGAATCAAAAAGGGGTGCCCTTTTTTGGATTAAAGGGTGTTATAAGGAAGCCTGAGGCCCTGACAAAAGGAATAAGGGCTTACTCAGTCAGAGTAGACCTTGCCCAGTTTGGGTAATAATGCCACCGTCAACCCATTAGATGATCATTCCTATACTCCCCCCTACACTTCACCGATAAATCACTACTACTTCCCCCATTAGATGATTATTCCTATACTCCCCCCTAAATTTCACCGATATATCACTACTACTACCCCATTATCAACACAATTCTAGGAATAACCATAACCCCATCTATTATCTCTAAGGTGGCATTATTACCCAAAAGGGGCAAGGGGGTTCTCGTAGGATTTGGTTCAGGGTTTAGGGTTAAGGGTTCGGCGCGGTCTGACTTTTTGCGAAGCCGCCTCAGCACTGCATCGCACTCCACATCAGCGGAGGCCGGGCTCAAACTTCTGCTTGACATCATCTGCCAGGCCGTCCAAAATGGATTCAGCAGAAGCCACTTGCTCACACACGGACTTGCCACCTTTACGGGCACCGTCCTTCAATGCATCCTGTCCATTTTGCAATGTTAAGCTCTTGCATATCGTGGGCACTATATACAGGCAAACAACTCCTCCAGTGCAGTGTTTTGGCACTGGAACACGCTCCAGATGCCTCGTCTGAATCCGGGTGTGCTCACGCCCTGTTGCGATTTGGATGAAATAAAACTTGTTGGCCTCCTCACCACTTGGAATGCCACAGGCGTCTATACTTGGATAGTTGTCTCCACGTGGACGATAAAGCACTCCCTCCCTGATTGTCTTGGCACCGTAGAGCTCACACGTGCCGTTAAATTGAAGGCACAGGTCGCTTCCATCGCTGAGCTTCAGCTTCAAGCCGCCTTTCGCAACGGCCTGAGTGAGTGCCATCGCCTCAAAAATGGTAGGGAGTGGCTCGGGGCACGTCTTTGATCAAGCGCTGGATGACTCCACGGTTGTGGGTGCACATCTCCGTCTCAACGCCACTTGAGACCCACCCGATTGCATCACCAGCTGTGCGGTCCTTGCCATCACTCTCGGTTTCTTCATCGTCATCGAGCAGTTCAGGGCTCCCACGCAGGACCACCATCGTGTGAGCATCCTTGTGGGACACCTCTTCACCAGCAAAATTGCGACGTGTCATGCTGCGTATGAACTTTTGCAGTTCGTCGTTGAACTTATGCTTCATACATGCCCTTACCAATCGCGGCACGGTCAATCCCGACTCGTTGTACAGCTCCTCTTTCTCCTTTTCCAAAGCTAACCCCTGCACATCGGGACGCTCCCTCTGGATCCAAATGTGAATCTCTGCTTGACTCCAGACAGGAAGGTATAGAATGTCAGGGAACTCCTTGTCGCCATCCTTGCCGATCAACTGCGAGAGCTCGGAACCAGCACTGGCCACCACAACCAAGCGATGCAAACCGTAGACTGCGCAGGGGCTCTGCTGGTTGAAGTCAAGGAAAGCGTGATTTTTTATCTTTCCATCTGGCGCAACATCCACCAGGCCGATGGCTTTTCCTGCACCATTCCAATGCACTTTGCTTCCGCGCTTGAAGGCTTCAGTCTGCCATCCTGCCGGGCGTTTCCGAGCAACGAGCCAGCACCGGTCCGTAGCGAAAAGCACAGCAGTAAAAGGAGAAGCCTCTGACAAACACTCGGAAAGCAGGTAGTACAACATCGTTGTCTTGCCAATTCCGGGCGTTCCTTTGACGACATAGGTCTGCTTGTCAATGTTACGGAGCGATTCTTCGTCGAACAACAAGTCCCGCATCTTCTTGTAGCAGTTGCGAACATACATCGGGGTGTTGGGGATGCTCGTCCCCTCTCCGAGCCATCCATCTGTCACCTTCGCGGTCTTCACATCCTCGAACCACTCCAGTGCGGGGACTTCCTGAGCACAACGCAAATAAATCGGAGTCCTACAACTAAACCAAAAGAACAACTCAACCCCTAAACCCAACTAAGCAACCCAATCAACTAACCCTATCGGGGAATCCCTACGAGGAAACCAAACCTAGGGGGGAATAAACCACTACGCTACAACCAAAAGGCCAACCCCTAAACCCAATAAGTAAGGTAATCAACTGAGTCCATCGGGAGCAAAGTAAGAACACCAAACGAAATGGAAAAGGAGTCAAGGCACAGATGCTCCTGAATCTGGCCAAATACCGTGAATGCGGTTGAAAAGCGCACGTGCTGCGCCCCGACTTCTGCCAGCATTGGATATCGCCGTTTTCAGTTCTTCCTGCAGGGAGTTGGGCTTATAGGGTTGACGTTTTGGGTCTAGGGGTTCGGAGTGTTTGGTCTTAACTTTTTGGTTAAGCGTCTCCTCCAAGTCCTCTTTCGTGTGCTGGAGAAGCGCTGTTTTGGTGCATTGTCCAAGGCCCTGCTTAACAATCTGAGCAACTTCTGGAGCTTCTCCCAACTCGCGAAGCGTCTCCTCCATCCAACCAGGCACATCTTCGTTTCTGACATCGGCGAACCTGGCACGCGCCAGTTTCTGCTTCTTCTGCACGGGCTCTGCCATTGCACCGGTGAAACACGAAATTGAGGCGCTGATTTTGCAAGTCTGACCTTTTAGTTTATGTCCTAGATGCATCGCGAAGGAACACCGATGTGACATTATTCGGCTGTGTGGTCCTAGTGCTACCAAAAGACATGAAGACGTCATGAAGCAAGGCCTGTCTACACAACAAGCTGTCAAAACGGCATCAACTCGACTTGCAAGTTTCTGAGCAACCCACAACTACAATTGCAAGTAGCACTACAACTATCAACTCAAGCGGTGAAAACCCCCACAACTCCAATGACGCAAAAACAAACTACACTTTTAGCAACTCAAAGCGTAAATAAGCCCTATCATTCCCTGATACATAGTAATATTTTTGGCCCAATTTTTCATCAATTCTTCCTATGGTATAAACATTTTGCGACCAATTTGATAAACGTTCTTTTTCATTGGGTTTCCTTTTCCTAAATATTTTAACTTCATCACCAACACCTAGATCAGGATAGACCCGATTTCGTTTAGCATTCATATTTAAATGCAGTTTAACTTTCAATTCGTTGCTTGGTTTTCTGGCATCCTTTGGGGTGAAGCCAGTAGCGGAATGTTTCATTTCATTATTGTATGTTAATAATATTTCACAAATATAATCCGGCCACTGAATATTGTTCTTACCCTTTTTCTGATCGGCTTCAACACGACGATATAATAAATCTTTGAACGTCCTAATGGCCCTTTCGCTGAAATTTGCGTGTGCCCTAGTTCTACAGTGTTCTATGTTCTGTTCCTGTAAATACTTTTGTATTGCCTCCTTGTTCATTGCGGGTTCATCATCGGTAAAAATTATCTTCGGCTTCTGTCCCATTTTATGTAAGCATTCAACCATCCCACTAGCTAAATCTTCCTCCTTCTTGCCTTTAATTGCCACGACATGCATGAACTTATCAAATATATCAATCATTAACATCCCTACTCTAAATTTTTGGTTCTCCAAATCATTTATAAAGAACAAGTCCATCTGATACTCCCATCCCGAATGAGGAGCGACAAAGCTGTTGGAACCAACAGGTTTGCGCTTCTGCTCAACGTTCTTCCTAAAAAAATCATTGATATCAGACATTGTGATGGTTTTGTCTTTCTCCCGTGCTTCTTCTAATGTGCGATTCTTACTACCGAAACCGCTTCTATCGTAATAAACCTTGTTAATTATATCATCTTTATTAGAACTACTCATTATAATAAAGATGATATTATTTTTGCTCTTCAGACTTCGCGCAGACATACTCCAAATGTTTTTTTGTCCTTAGATGTTTGGCTTTGTCTCCTTTCCTATGTTCTGACCCACATTCGCACAACACCCTTTGAGCTTGATTATTCAGAACTTTGGTTCTATTTCCTTCGTAATATTCTCGGTGCTTGTGACATATTGCTTCTCTATGTAAATGATAATGTTGTTGGTGTCGCGCATTGATTATATCCTTGTTGTCTTGATAATATTGCTCATCAGTTCTACCAGCTATCCGTTTGTTGATGCAGTCGTTGATCTGAATGTGTTTTCCCTCGTGTTGTCTTAACTCGTCCCTGCTTTTTACTGCGACGGCCTCCAATAGTTCAATCTTACAGCTGTCCAAACCAAACTCATCAAATAAGTCAAACGCCGATAAATAACTTGTTTTCTTGCCTTTTGTGAACTGCTTGTAAATGGCCCTGTGTCTTGCCATTCGTTGGCTCAGTTCTTCGCAAGTAGATCCGATGTAGCACTTGTTATAACCAACATCAACAATTTTGTAAATCTTTCCATTCTGATATTTGTTCATCTCCCTACTTATCCTTAATTATCTTTTCTTTAAATAATGATTTAATACTTAAATTAAATCATCATTCGTCATCCATCGGCTTTATGATCTTGAACTTGCTCATATCATATTTGGGTGTGCCGCGCTTTGCTTTAAAGGGCTTTTTTGCATTCATTATTTCAGATAGCAATTCTTTTGTCAACTCATCGGGGTTCAGTTTGATATTGTTGGCTTCTTCATACTCCTTGATCTTCTTTCTCTGATTGTGTCGTAGTGCAGATTCTCGTTTCTTTTGCATATATTTTTCATCATTTCTGCGTTTGTTGTAATACAATCTGCTGTATATGGCGAGTTGCTCTTTGATTTCATCCATTGTCATATCCTCGGGGTTTTTACTCATATTATACTATACTATATATTATTTTTATCTTTAGACATATTTCTATACATTAAAAAACATTTAGTATTTTAAAAAAATCCTTGGAAAATTTATACTTAAAAAGAAAATAAATATATAGTTTAACTATATTAATATATGTCCAAAGCCATTAAGCGTAATACGGAAGCACTACAAACATTTTATAACAACAGAAGAAACCGCATCAGCCAAGCCACCAGAACAAAAGTTCAAAATATAATTAACTTATATTCAGATCGTAAGATCGCCCACTTCACCACAGCAGACAATTTAATCAGGAAACTCACCACCGCAAAAACAGACAAAGAAAAAACTAAAGCAGAAAAAGAATACAACAAGATTTATGACAAGCACAAGGATAAAGAACAATTAGGTCAGAGAATGGCCCAAGCAAAAGAAGACAACAAACGAACGGGAAGAACCAACCCGAGGAAACCAAAAAAATATTCAATCAATGTTCATTTATATAGGCTTAAGACAGAAGCAGACAAAGGTGTATTAAAAACGTCTTTTAGAGACAGTAGGGGTAGGGAATATGTCCCAGTATACATGAACCCTTTAACTGCTAATGTGCATACAACACAGTGGGTAGAAAAATTAGCGGGGAGACGCATATTCAAATATGAGAAAGCCGATTCTAAGACGTTCTATAGGCTCAAGTTGTTCTTAGTGACAGATGACAGTTTTAAAGCCGAAGTTGGTTACGCAGAAGGTTACATTGACTGTATTAAAGTTAATTATGCCGAAAGGGTAGATAACGCCGATGCTTTCAAGCCACAAGACGAAGATCTAACAAACACAGTGAATGTCAGTATGTATCACAGATATATTCAGACACCACTAGATCCACAGTATGAGACCTTTAAGGAAGCCATTAAAGTAGAACATTATGTTAGGAACGAGTGTTGGTTTAACACCTTGACCGATTATTATAAGGATACCCTTATGGGAGATAACAAGCGAGAGAAGAACAAACTAACAAAAGAAGCCATCCTAAAGATCATAAATAAGACGGAAGAAGATTTTAAAACAAAAGGGGCATCAATAACAGACATGACCAAGGTGTTTGAACATTTTAACTTGCAAGTGAGAATATATGATGTCTTTGATACTCTCATTTATAAGCGCGACCCAATAAAGCGAAACCATCACATCCCAGCCTTATATGCTATAGTGAAGAATAGTCACATCTACACAGTCAGTGATAATATGAATATGTTGAAGCAGATGATACCCAAAAGCAGTAATTATAGCATATCTGTTAAGGCATCTTCAGATTATCACATTAACGAGAAGGAGGAGCCGGTGGAATGTAAAATGATCACATGTCTAGACGACATCCGTAAATACACAGAGCACAGCGAATACACATTGGTATATAATGGCTACGATCTGTCTCATCTCTTTTATCTTAGCAAACAGGCAGGTTATGAGCCACAGGTTAGGTTTAGCGCGGGATGTGTGTCCGAACTTAACTTCAAGTTTAAGATCAAGATAAACAGCAAGAGCCACAAAGAGATTAAATACAAGGTCAAGACCCAGAACTTAGTAAATAATTCTATAGATGGTTCCATCTGCGTGAGAACGGAGCAGATCTACAACAAGATGTCTAAAGCGATGTTTAATTTTAATACCGCCCTCTTCAAGCCGACCCACAAGTCATATTACAACGAAATAGATGTAGAGATGTTCAAGGAGTGTCGCACCATACCCGCAACGGGTGAAATAAATAAACCTTATTATTTATATAACCCTAAGACAGACAAGGATGACAAATACTTTTATACCCCAGAAGTGGCTACAGAGATAGATGTAAGAAAAGCTTACACATCTGCGTTTAACAAGATCGCCGAGATACCGGTATTCACTCAGTTTGATATATGGAAGCCATTCAATGGTAAGGTAACAGATTTTCACGATCTCACTCTCTACTTGGTCAAGCCCACCAAGCGGAGTTTATTTTTCAATAAAGCCTACACTTTAGTATATGGTATGTTTTTAAAGCACTTTGTGAAGCAATGTAAGATTCTTTATTATAAGCAACCGTCCAGAGTGTATAAGGTGGATTATAGGAAGATCACAGCGGAATTATGGAAGACAGACATATCTGACAAACCGGCCGAAGACATCAGAATAAAGAAATTAATAGCTAATGTTAACTTCGGGCTACTTGAGAAGAACACGAACAAAGCCCATAAAAGTTATGCCTTTGATACATTAAAGGAAGCCTTATATTATCAGAACAAGATCGGAGGAAAGATTAACAGAATCTCGGGTATGTATGTTGATGAGATTGAGTTACCTAACGGCGAGACAGACTTCATAGAAAAAGAGATGGACAGAAAATATTATTGCTTAACAGTGACCGATAAAGTCACCCTACGAAACGGATATATATATATATATACACATCAAAGAATTATTATTACAACATCATAACTTTAAAATGCACACCGACTACACCAAGCTAACAGAAAACCATATAGGAGTATGGAGTGTTAAAACCGATGCCCTTGTTATCAGGAAGGAGCATTTAAGACGTGCTAAGAACCTAATAGAGTTCTCAGATCGTATCGGCGGGTGGAGACACGAGAAGAGTAAAAACATAGCAGAACCGACAGAGCAGTGGGCACCAAAAAAGAACGAACTGATCCCCATACCCATATTTAACAACGAGACCCGACCCATAGAAAACGAGTGGGACACGGAAAGCATAGCAAAAGATATCGTAACAAATAATCCTATGATGATCCGATCTAAGTATGCAAGTGGTGGCAAGTCACATATAGCAAAGCATTTCAGCAAGTTAGGCTATAAAACTCTGTTCGTAGTGCCCCAGAACAGCTTATCTCAAAATATTGACGACGATGCGGTCACTACTAATAAGTTTTTCGCCATTCCTGTTGGGGATGGGGAGAAGCTCCCCCAGTTTGATCATAGCAGTTATAATTGTATTGTCTTTGATGAGATCTATATGAATGGCACACACATATTAAATAGAATCAGAGAATTCGCGAAGCAATTCAGCACAGCTGAATTCGTTAAGAAAAACCCGAATAAAATTATCATCGGAGCGGGTGATGTCAAACAGCTACCGCCCATTGAAGACCTAACTAATACGAGGAAGCCGGACGAATACGCAGATGAATGTATTGATCAGATTTTCAAGTATAATCTTATGCTTACCATATGTAAGAGATTAGGACCACAAGGAGATCCAACAGCAGAAGGCAATAGAAAAATATTAGATATGATGTATGATGATATGTGGCTTCATAAGTTATCTTTATGGGAGTTTGTTCATAAGTGTTTTAACACGACAGACGATATCACAGCATCACAGAAGAACATAGCCTATACCACTATGAGGTGCTTAACGGTATCCAATGCAATAAGAAAGAGTTTAGGTAAAACGGATAAATATGAAGTGGATGAGATCTTAATCTGCCGATTATACAAGAAAACAAATAATGTCAAGTTCAATGTTAATTACAGGTTTAGGATCGTAAGTATATCCAAGAACATAATTAAATTAGAGAATGTCAAGTCCAAACAGCAGTATTTAACAGACATAGCTACCTTAGACAAGCATTTCAGATATGACTACTGCACCACTTGCCATTCCGCGCAAGGGGCTTCAATTGACGGTAAGATCGTTATGCACGAATGGGAGAAGTCGCACTTGGTAACTCGTGAGTGGTTATGGTGTGCCTTGACCAGAAGCACCGATTTTAATAATGTCTTGTTCTATGAGAGTGCCGAAGCAGAGAATGAACTGAACGAAACAACCTTACATAAATACTGGCTTAACAAGATAAATACATATAAGCTACAAGATCAGAAAGCCAATAGAGAAATAAACGACAGCAAGTATATTAATCCAAGTTGGTTTATGAAGCGAGTGTATAGTCATTGTAATAATTGCGGGTGTAACTTTGAATTTGAATTTAAGAACGGCTTCTTAACGAGTAATATGACAGCCCAGAGGCTAGATAACAGCATCGCCCACGAAAGCGACAACTGCGAAGCTTGGTGTAAGCTTTGTAATTGCAGTGCGAAATAATTATCAAAATATGTTTTTAATAATTATTTCATTTTTATGTTCAAGTTTGGGAACTTTTTGTTAGTATCTCTTATGGATGCTTCAATGGTAGGCTTATTCCAGAGGAAATTTTTTGCCCAGAATCCGGCCGTTGTATGATCCTTCCAATCTTGATTAGGTTTGTGCCTTGCTATATAATTCTTTTTACGGTCTTCATCTTTGTGCTTGGTAAAATCGGAATAGCCAGTAGCACCAAACGAAACTGTCTTCTTATTGTCTATTACTGCTTCGTGTTGTTTGATGGTTGAATAACTATACTGACCATTAACTTTATTTAGATAATTATCTGTTGAAAACGGTTTCCCTATATAGTTGTTGTAATCCCCTAAGCGCTTCTTTCTTCCCAGCAGGAATACCTGCGGATGAAACCCACTTATTATAGAGGCTTCTGTATTTTCTGTAAGTGGTAGTATTTATCGTGTTTTTGTTGTTTGCGTCCTCAAATGTTTCTCGTAGTTTTTGAATGCCTATTCTACTCGGGTTTATCATTGGTCTCATATTGAGTTCTTCTCGCGGGGTGTCCGTGTCTTCTCTGGAACTTTCTTTTAAGGTTGTCTTTTTTGTAAGTCTCGTTCGTGGCTTTCTTTGCGTTTGTTCTTCTTGACCGGTTTGTCTTGCAGAACCTCGCGGAAATTGAAAGTTACCGCTTGATGAAGATGACGATGAACCACCTTGTTGAAAATTGGTCTGCGGTGCTGGTAGTGCTGGTTGCTGAACTGCAGGGGGCAACGGTTGTTGAGTAGCACCCACATTAGGTTGATGAGGCTGTAAAATAATAGACGGTGGTAGTTGTGCCATATTGGGGATTGTCATCCTTGGGTTTCTGGGTGGTGATCGGGGTGCTTCTAAATCAAGCAGGGGGCGGGGTTGTGGTAAAATTCTTCTCATAACTGCGTCGCCTAAACCACTCAAAACCGGTTCTGCAAGTCCAGCAACTACAGATGTTGTGAGATCCTGACCCGTGGCTAGACCACCTGCAATATTTCTGCCTACTCTCATTGTTCCGCGCCCGAGCGTTCTTAATATGCCTTCTCCTTGTTGTTGTTCTTGTTCTACCTGTTGTTGGTGCGCCTGGGCTATTGCTTCTTGATTGGCTTGTTGCGATTCTCTCGCTCTTTGTAGAACTCCTTCTAGTTGTGCTCGTGTAAAACTTGTATCTTCGTCTGTGTCAAAAAATTCATCATTACCGTATTGCTCCGCAGGTTCATCGCTTCCGATATTGAACATCTGAGGTCGTGTAGGCGAATCCGCCCGTGCACTTGCTCCAGCGTCCCACAACGCTCTATGAGTAAGATCGTTGTCTGTCGCATACTCCCTTATCATCTGATCTCTTACTATCCTTTCATTGATTCTTCTCTGTTCTACCTTCAATCTGTCCAAATGATCTTTACCATCAAAATAAGAACCTTTATTACTCGCCTTATAAAATACTGCGTCTCTGTTAGGAAACGGTTTTAATGCTTCTTCGTTATCATTGACAAGTTCTAGGATGTCTTCGCATCTAGATCTTCTGTGAAATTGTATTTGCGATTTGGATACCATTATATTCTTATATAGAAAATTACATTTTAGAAAATTCTTTCACTTAGTGTTTCAAGAGTTTTTATTCTGTTCTGTAAGTGTTCTATGGATGTTTCAGGTATTCTAGGATTATGCATTTCTGATCTTAATCTGTCAATCTCCATTGTGTAGTTATCTTTCATATGTCCTTCTAGTAGTCTGCGTTTAAGTGCAAGATTTGCAACTCTTGCTTCTCGTGCATCCATTTCCTTTTTTAAGTTCAACAAGTAGTCAATGTTAGGCTTATGAAAACTTAACTCTGACGCTTCATTTACCACGGGATTGTCTAATGACTTGGGTTTTTTCTGTCGCTTTTGTTGCTTAAACTTATACCTGTTATATAAAACCATTGCTATATATTAATTACCTAGATTTTTTAGAACGAGAATTGAACATTGCCTGACACATATTGTTGGCTTTCTCTTGCTTCCTTCTCATCATTTCTTGGTTCATTGTTCGCAATTGCAACTGAATGAGTTGTGCTTGGGTCAGATTGTCATAAGGTTGCATATTTGGAGGTGGAGGCGGTGGCATAGCCTTGGAAACTGGGGGCGGGACTTGATGTTTGGCTTGTGCCAGTTGTGCCACGGATTGCTGTTCAACTGGAACATTTCTTATTTTTTCATTGTTTTCTACACTCAATGGTTTTACCTTCACCTTTGGCTTCATATTGTTTTTTCTAACGGGTTTAGACAGTATGTCACTCGGTTTACCTTCGCACTTGTCGGGGTGGGAATATCTTAGAGTTTTCATATTCATCGGTTTCTTACAATCTCCGCACTCTGTCATTTGCTTCGCCACTTCCGTGATCTTTACTCTGGACGGTTTAGTCTCTGCTGTTACTTCTTCTTGGGGCTCTTTAGGCTCTTCTGGTTTAGGTGTTTCATCAACGGTTCCCATTTCAGAGGTTTCTTCGGTCATATATATATATATGTATTATTCTATATATTTTCTATTCGTTTTCAATCCATATCCTTATCATGAAAGAGCAAAGACAAAGTAACATTTATATTGCTTAAGTCTATAACATTCCCCGCCCCATCCATTATTCTAAAGGTTAGCCTTTTAATATTTCTTTTAGACACATTTATATAATCATAATCTGTTATTCCATAACTGTCACTGATAATACCAGCGAATGGAGCATTGACAGGCACTTTTTTGACGATTGCGTTTGAGAAAGCAGAAGGGCTATGAAAGTTATTATTAGATAATTCGGGGCAGGATATATAAACGTCAGGATAATTGATCAAGTTAATAAATCCAGTCGTCCAAGGCGATGATGAAGTGAAGGCATCGCCAACAGGTGTCGTGAAACCCAATACAGTATTTATAGAACTTAGATTGCTAAGATCTACAGAATTAGAGAAAGAACCAACAAAAGTAGGAACATCCGCATCACTCAAGGGTATGAAGACGACTTCGCTATAATTAGACGACACAATGATTTTGTTTGATAAAGTGTCGTATGTAACAGAATATGAGTCGGTTCTTCCCCCGCTGTCAAAGAATGTGTTTAACTGTGTTTGTATTGCAGATGCTAGATCTGGGGCGGTGTAGTTTCCCACGGGTATTTCAATTCTTCTGTATGTTATGCCTTGGGGCGTAGCGGGTGGCAATATCTGATGTCTGAAGTATAGGTTCTGGTTGTTTGTGTTGATTGAATACCACGCATTGGGAATAGCCACCTCATGCACTTGCATAATGGTGTTGTCGGGTATTTCAAAGGTGTCCTGCAACTCTATTTTAAAGTCGGAAGATGATTTACTATCAGAGACTCTGTATTGGGAATTTACATAGACTTTCTTATAAGTTAAGGGTCTAAAGCTCATATTAATAACAGATAAAATTATATCATTTATTAATATAATGACGAGAATTCAGTCACAGTTAGATACAATGCTAAAGTCCAACGGGAAAATATCTAACACGCAAGGCATTAAGACTTACGATCGTGACAATAAGGTTTATGTTAGAGACAACAAAATGTATATAGGAGGAACAACTTCTGTGAATGATTGGAAGCAAAATTTTACAATGCTTAAAACGGGGCAAATTAGGCAAATGGATCGGTATAAGGAAGCAAGAAGGGTATTGTTAGAAAATCCACAAGTGGATACATTGTTGGGTCATAGTATGGGTGGCTCTGTTGCTTTGGAACTGAACAAAGAATTTCCAGAAAAACAGATGCGAACGAGAACTTATGATGCCCCTGTGGTTTCATTGATCAGTCCTATATTTGGATATGACAGACCCACTGAACAACATAAGCGCTTCAGAAAAGCAGGAGATCTGGTGAGTTCTTTAGACTCGGCGGCTATTGGTTATAACACGAATAGTTTAAATCCGATCAGAAACCACGATGTGGATGGCTTGATGAATATTGACGAAAGTATACCTAAGATGGGATGGATTTAAAGAGAAAACAGTATATAACGGTAGATAACAGAATGGATTATAAAAATGGTAAAGTTTTTTGTATCCGAAATACAGTTGACAATCATGTATATGTTGGTTCAACATGTCAACCACTTTCAAAACGAATGGCAGAACACCGCGGATCGTATCACCACCACAAACTGAGACATATACAACTATACAAAAAAATGCTGGAAATTGGAGCTGGTGAATTCTACATAGAACTACTGGAAGATTGCCCCTGCGAGAATAAAGAGCAATTAAGACGAAGAGAAGGCGAATGGATCCGAAAACTAGGCACATTAAACAGCCTAATAAGCGGTAGGAATAAAAAGGAGTGGAACGGAGACAACGAAGAACGTGTTGCAAAAACAGTAAAACAGTATGCTGAGAACCATAAGAACGCTATTCAAGAATACCAAAAACACTATCGTGAGATCAATAGAGAAAAGCTGAAGCGTCAAGACAGAGAATATTACATGAACAATTTAGATAAGAGAAAAGAGTATGTAAATAGAAACAGAAGCAGAATTTGAGAGTATAGAAAAGCACGAGTTGTGTGTGAATGTGGTGAAGAGGTCCTTAAAGGGGGATTGCGACGACACCAACGAACCAAGAAACACGCAGAACTGATGAACCAACAGGAAGCATCAGATTAATAATATTTCTCAGTATTATTAATATGATGTTCAATAAACCTAAACATATAAAAGACCCACATAGAAGTGGTAAGCCGTCGGAAAGTCAAAAGTTCAAGAATAACTTGAATAAAAAATTATATAATTCTGCTTACGAGAGCATTAGGCATATAATAGAGGAAGGGGACAACACAGTTGCCCAAGCTCAGTTAGAGAAACAGAATGCAAATATTTTTAAAAGCCATAAAAATATAGTAATAATAAAAAATCTAAATAAAGTATATAATTATGGATTTGGTATTAGCAGAGTCCCAAGACAACATGATAAATAGTCTCCAGTTTGGATTACCTGAGTCAAGTAGTTACATCACTGATCGTAAGCAAGTTCATTTTCCCAGCGTATCCGGAAACATCTTCTCAAGTAGTAACGGAAATAAATATTTAAAATTTGTAATCACAGGGGAAGACAATAATTACATTGATATGTCCAGTGTTTGTTTATTCTTTGATGTTGTTAATACTTCCACGACTGCAGGTCAGTATTTGCGCCCTTTAGGTGAGAGCCATGCCTTCTTTACCAGATACAGATGCAACGGAGCAGGACAACAACTAAACGATATTGATAACTACAACCAAGTATGTGAAGAAATGAAATCTTTCAAAAGTGAAGAGGTGAGAAATTTAGACGATATTCAGGAAGGTTGCTTAACACGATATGACAGTAGAATTAACCGATTGTTCGCGCAAGTGATAGAAGGACACAGTGCGACAGCAACAGCAGGAGCAAATCAACGAGGCGTCGTTCTACCAAAACTAACAAGAATTAACACTACTGGAATTGAACAGGGTAAGTTCGTAAGAATGGGTCACAAACCTTGTTGTGGGTTCGTTCAATCCGGATATTACCCACCTATTCGTTACTGTCCACTTGAATTTATTTTTGAAATTGTATCAGATGCAGGTGAGCCAGTTATCAGACCTTCAGCGCCAGTAGCAGGAACACAAGCAGAAGACGATGAAAACGGTTTATTCTTTACCACGCGGAATACCACCACAAGTTGGGCTATTCAGAATGCTATTTTGAGATGCGAGTTGATCCAAGTTGACAATACCGTCAACAATAACATAGTTTCACATTTATTGAAAGGGGGTCGGCTTCGTATGGTTTATCCGGCTTATCATTCATTCTCACAAACCTTCACGGCAGGAAATACAGAGATCAATATGAACATCGTTAAATCTTCAACTCGTTTGTCTCAGATGTTCTTCACCTTCAGCAACAGTAATATTGATAATGATAACACAGCAGGTAATTATGACAAAAAGAGATGGAACTACTTTTTCCATCCTATGGCGGCCAGTATTGATAACCTTGAAGGCGTGATAGATTCGGCTAAACAAATTTCTTACCAAGTGCAAACTGCAAACAAGAAATTCCCAGAACAAGCCGTAGAGTCTTTAGCAGAAGCGATGTATTTCCTCCGTCGCGCGGTAAATGTTATGTCTCCATATTATGATGGTTTCTCAATTGACATATATCGTTATGCCAATGATAAATGCATTCTGGGCATAAATCTGGACAAACAGCCAGATATGAATTTTACAGGTACAAACACTAAAATGGGAAGTTTAATAACATTTAAAGTTCGCGGTTCTAATGAGAATTTTGCCCTCGGCATTGAAAGAGTTTTCGTGACTGCTGTGTCAGAACAAATATTCGAACTGAGTGAGTCAGCTTCAACGGTTTTAGACTAACTTCAAGTTATCATCATTAAATTATTTAAAATCTAAATTAGCTTAATAATGGCTTCAATAAACAATCTAACAGCAGTTTATGCCGACAAGTTTTATTTAGCATCTTCAACGGGTGTAAGTGAAATTTCTGACACCTACGCAACAAAAACAGAGGGAGAAAATCTTAACTTCACAACAGACATAACGGCAAACACCGAAGCCATAGCGATATTGAACACAAAGCAACTGCAAAATTTTAACAATATTAATGCTATAAATACTGATTTAACTAGTAATTATCAAACTAACAGCCAGTTAAGCAGCAATTTCTACAATAAAACAGAGATAGATTCAACATTTACTAAATATTATACATCAACGCAGATAGACACAAATTTATCTACTAACTATCAAAATAACACATTACTAGCTACCAACTTTTATAATAAAGGTGAGGTGGATACATTAGTAGCAGGTGCTGGTGGTGGGTCGGGATACACTGATGCAGAAATTGATAATTTATAAGATTTAAGAGTTCCTAAGTCCGATTTTACTGATAGGTTTTCTACCTTTCCGATAATTGATTGTAGCGCTCCTACGATTACTCATAGTGGTTTAACATTAAACAATGAGACGATAAACATATCACCAAATACACAGACGCAAGTAATGTTGTAGCAATTGCTAATAATAGTGGGAAATTAAGATTTAGAGGTTTTAGTATTGATGCATATAACACAAATGACTCTTCACAACAGTTATTTTTAAATATGAATAATAGTAATGCTGTACGATGCAATAAATTAGGAATCGGAGCAAATGCCGTTGTAGATGTTCTTAATGTTAACGGTGGCAATTCTAATTTTAGTTCAACAGTAAGATTTAACGGCGCTACGACTTTTAACAATGAAATCTTAATATGGAATAATAGCAAAATATATAGGAGAGCAGATGCCAATAATTCGTTAAATTTAATAACAAACGATGAAATAAATATCTCATTTCAAGCAAACAGAGCAACCGATCCAACAACAGCATCTATTGCTTTACAACTAAACGACACTAACGGAATAACATTTAACAGGGCAGTAACAAATAATTTAACTTTTAATAGCATTGGTGATATAACAGCAGAAGCAAGTTTAAGAGTATGGGGAGAAATATTATCAACTATTAAAACAATGATACTGGGCAACAATGTAAAGTAGTAAAACTGAAGCAAGGGCATTTCCTTTTCTTCTTTAGCGCCTCTACTTTCTTTTCCTCTTCTTCCAATTTTTGTAATAGGTCTTTCATCGCAGTTAATAGTATATCCGTTTCCGATACTTCACGACTTTTTTGTTTAATTAACTCCATACATACTTTATACTGATCTTGAAACTCACTCATATACAATAGCTTATATTATATTAATCGCTATCGCTTTTATTCTTCTTTAACTTATTTACTTCTTTTTTCAGTTTATCTACTTCATGTATTGTTGCCTGTAAAGCACTCCATAAGATTGGTACACATGTTGTGTAATCAAATTTCAAATAGCCATCTTTTCCTTCTTTTACTACATTCTGCCATTCATCTGGCATCTTCTTAGTTTCCATAAAATCATTAGCAATAAAACCAATACACGATTTACCTTGTTGTCTGTCATCGTGAAAATGATATGTTTTCAACTTAATATACTTTATTAACTCTACTGCCTTTTTACTGTTCACTTCTTGTATGTCTTTCTTTAAATCTTTTATCCGATGAAGGAATTAACGACCCTGTATACGAAAGATCACCATAAACATCAACACCTGTTGTTGTTGCGTCTAATGTTGATAAGTTATTATTACTTAATCTTATCCATCCGTTGTCATCTGGATTATTTATTAACACTCGTTGCTGTCCTGTTATATCGTCGTGAGTTATTTCCAAATTACCTAGTAAATTCACTTTGCCTTCTGTCAGTTGAATTTCCGGTGTGCTTCCTATGGTTCCGATGATAAAATTAATTGCTCTGTCTGTGTCTCCATTTCTTATATCTAGATCATAGTCACTACCATTTAATGTTTCCTTAATGCCCGATGAATGTTGGAATAATATTGTCAAGATATTATTAACTATCTCCTATTTCAAAGCGTTGTTCAAAATTAATGAAGAACATATTACTAACATCTTTAGCATTTGTATTTATATAGAAGAAGGAGTAAGGAGCAAAATTCACAGCTTTCTGATACATTTCATACAAAGTGCTTTTATCCACCAATGCGGAATTCTCTTCAATAAAAGCATTAGCTTCATTCATATTTTTGAGTCTGAAGATGAATAATGCACTACTGTTTAAACGAATGATAGGTGCCAACACATTATATTTTTGAGTAGATAAGATGACACTTATAGCGTTGTGGCGACCTCTTGTGAAAAGACCGTGCAGAATATTTGAGTATCTTACAAAACGTGGATCATCACTGAAATCGTCCACCACTAACAGAATGCTAAACAGATCCTTCTGTTTATTCTTCTTCTGAAAATCAATTACTTTATGTTGAGTGTCTATGATCTTCTTCAGCGCCACCGGATCGTATTCCTCATAATACAGTTGTTCTTTTTCTGCATCTACCTTCATTACATCCCTTATGTATTTCTTTACTGCCGACCAAGTGTCATCAACATGAACACTGGGCGAGAAGATGTATATTCTCTCAAAAGATCCTCTGTAGATTTTTAATATTAAGTTCTGTATCAATACCGTTTTACCGCCTGTTGAAGAAGCCACGCATAACATCCGCGCGGGTAGCTTCGGCATCATGTCAAACTTGCTGTTTTTATATTTATATTCGGGTATGTCTATCGGTTCTACTTTAGGTATTTCTTCGCTCATTACTTAATAGGAGAAAAATATCTTTTAATATAATAATGGAGAAGTATATAGAAACGATAGAGGAGATTGAAGAAATTGAAAAGATTGTAATTCAAGACACCAAGCTTAAAAGGTGTTGCACCGCTTCTTTAGAATTGCTTAAGGCACTTCTTGAGTATTTAAAAAAATCTAAGAAAGTATAATGAGCGACAATCATAGGGAAACTAACGAAGGTGGCTTCCACCTGAACACGGATGGGTTAAACTGTTTGTCCTGCAAGTGCAGAAGAAAGACTTTTCACAGAGAAACTAAAATAAACAATGAAGGTAAAACAATAATTGAAGATAGAAGCAGTTGGAAGATGGGGAGAGGAATAACACCCGATGAAAACGACATATTTAAGACTAGCTCACAAAATAACGAAGGTGTTGATACTGCGACCACCGGATGGGGATCACGAAAGCCCACGCCAGAAGAGAGATTAGAACAAGTGGAGGAGGATGTTGAAAGGATAGACAAAGATGTAAATATTTTGAAGAATTATTTATATATTATGGATTAAAATATAGTGTATATTGACAGGCCATCTTGGCATAAAAAGCCCCCAATCAAAACAGAAGAAGGAAGTGAGCCAATGCCCCCGAGTGCCTAGCAAGTCTACAGGTTCATAGGCAAACCATAAGAGTTTGGTAATGACATTAATTCGTAATTAGTTTCGTTAAATCTGAAGGAACCGGTTGCATGTAGAGCAATCGCGAGAGGAGCTAAGTCTCTCCCGGTGCAAATTTTCATAATATCGCATTATGAAAAAGTGTATATGATAATAATAATGCCAGTAAGGGTAGATAGGATATTAGTTGATTTTGAACCATATACTGAAACAAATAATGTTGTTACTAGGATGTGTTATCGTTGTAAGCAAGTCAAAGACATTGATTGGTTTAAGCGTTGCTATTGTGCTGGTAAGCATTCTTACTGTTGTGTTAAATACATTGCGACTTGTTCTGAATGCTTAGAGAAGTCTGTCAAATACACCACGATCCAGTAAATCTTAAGAAAATAATACTTCTGAGGAAAGTGACTTAAAGAAATAACACCTATATATATTAACAGGGAAATGTTCAATCAAAAAGAACAGGATGAAATAACAAATAACTTCTTGGATGTTGTCAAGGTTAACGACTACTTCAGGGAACTCAAGGAAGAGCGACGGAATTGTAAATGTGAAGATTGTAAGAAACACGAACGATATTCCACTCTGTATGAATTGTCACTACCAGAAAATATTATTAATAATATTTACGGCTTTGCTTATTTTTGCCGTAGTTGACAAAAACGCCGGTTCAAGAAGGAGAAGATAGAGGGAATTATCAGACGTAAGAAACTACACGAATATGATGTAGATAGACTTATTTTCTCAATTAAACATGACTTTCCCATTTATGACAGGGTTAAGAATGATCTGTTCAAGAAATTGTCAAAAAGAAGATATACAGTGTTCAAATGGATATATGAGGATTGGATGGATATTAAAAATTTAATATTCGTAGTAAGATAAACGATTTTGGTTTTAATCCAGATGTATTCATTAGGGACTTTAATAAAATTGTTGGAACTCTTATGAATAAACCTGAGTTTGTCTTAATGGATTAAACAACCTAGCCCACATAGTTATAGTGTAATTATAATACATAAGCAGTTATATATTATAATTACAATGTAGTTATAACCCTTAACCCTAAACCCTGAACCAAATTCTACAAGGACCCCCTTGCCCCTTTTGGGTAATAATGCCACCTTAGAGATAATAGATGGGGTTATGGTTATTCCTAGAATTGTGTTGATAATGGGGTAGTAGTAGTGATATATCGGTGAAATTTAGGGGGGAACCTGGGAATAATTATCTAATGGGGGAAGTAGTAGTGATTTATCGGTGAAGTGTAGGGGGGAGTATAGGAATGATCATCTAATGGGTTGACGGTAGCATTATTACCCAAACTGGGCAAGGTCTACTCTGACTTACTCTGTGTCCTAAAAGAGTAAGAGCTTGAATACTCGCATTATGCAATAACTACCATGAGGAACCCCAAATAGTATCGGTAATTATTTAGGCCCCTACATTACTCACCCTCTTCCTCTAGCTCTACCCGCTTCATGTGCCGAAGGCTCGTGCTCCTCCGCACTCTCCTTATCACCTTGAACATTGTCGTCGCCCTAGGGTTTAGGGTTTAGGGTTTATCAGCAACATCACCATCATATTTGAAACCGCTTCTATTTTCGCATAAAGCCATCGCGCTAGTCTTCTCCATCAGATTTTCAGGACATCACCGTGACCACATTCACCATCATCCTCAGCATCATCACGATCAGCACATCTAAAGTCCCAAATTTCTTCCGCTCCAGCAGTAGGCGTAGTTTGTAGTACGACTGCTGCTGCTGCTGCTGCTGCTGCCTCTGCTGCTGCTGCTGCTGCTGTTCCTCCTCAACCTCCTCCTCCTCCTCCTCCTCCTCCTCCTCCTCCTCCGCCTTCTCCTTCTCCTACTTCTAGTTCTACCTCTACCTCTACTTCTGCTTCTTTAACCCTACGACGATCATCAGAGCTACCAAGCATTCCGGCTATCTCTAAACTTCACAGTCGCCGCTCCCCGGCAGCGGAGGACAAGTGGGCGATGGCCTTGGAGGAAAAAATCCGGCAGGCAGAGCTTAGGGTTTAGGGTTTAGGATTTTAGGCTTTATGGTCTGGGGTTTAGGGTTTGGGGTCTTCAGGTTTATTTTAAACAAGACTTTTTGTGGGCTTCACAAGGATTCTATTGAGCCTTTGTACGGGTTCTGCAGCTGTTGTGCCACGATGAGGTTTAGTTAAAAGACACGAACGTTTGGCATAGGTTTTTTGCTTGTTGTTGTTTTCTCCTAAGCCTAAACCCGAAACCCTAGACCCTTGGCGTAGGGGTGTAGGGCTTAAAGTTTAGCTTCGGGGTGCCGTGTCTATCTTCCGTTTAGAAGTTCGGTCTGAAGGGATCCAAAGGGGCTCCAGAACGTCTCTGTAGTAAGGGGCAGGGGCTAAGGGCCGGCAATATAGGGGCCTTAGTCATTTGAATCGGCTTTTGGAGTATAGGGTACTTTCACTATAGTTATAAGAGGGAGCCCCAAAAAAGTATAGGTAATTCTTGAGGCCCCTATAGTAAGCCCCTGCAGATTTTGACGAAGAAGTCGATGTGGTCTGTTAGGATTGTGGAAGGGAGCGAAACTCCGCATAGCCGGCCCCCTGTGCCGGAGTTTCCGAAACTACGGGACCTAACATAAACCCTGAGCTCCTGTTTGAATAATAGCAGGATCCGCATTTTACGGAAGACCTCGAGTTTTCAGGAAACCCGTATAGAACCCAATAGACTTATAGGACCATTACGAAAAACTCTCAAACAACCTTAGTAAAATGGAAAAACCCAATAGACCTATAGGACCATTACAAAAATCCCTCAAACGACCTGAATAAAACCGAAAACACCTATCTTTCCACGAACCTTATGGCCACTCGAAGAGTTCGTGAATTTCTGATGCCCTAGGCACAAGCTTCAGGGTTAGCAAGTGTGCCTAGTCGTTCAGACCATTGCAGACCCCAAACCCTTGAAAACTCTGAGCCCTAAGACTTTGTAGACTTGACTTGGGATTTCCCCACTTGGCTCCGGACAGCCAACTTCTTCACGACTTTCTCTAGGAGCATGAACTCGCTGCTGTGCTCCACATCCTGCGTTGTGGATCTGGCGGTTTTGAAGCCGAATGGGGCAGTCTTATGATAGCCTGTAGTTCCACGGTCACTTAAAGCTAAATATAGGGGCCTAAATAATTACCAATACCATTTTAGGGGCCCCTTGTTACTGTGATAGTATCATGGGCCCCCAAAACCCTATTCTAATGATTAAGGCCCCATATTAGATGGCTTTCTGGTTTGGGAAGACACACTTAAATCGTAAGATTGGTCAGTAGCTGCCGACATCTACACATCAAAGGGCTGCTCCAGCACCGAGCAGATGAGCTTCTTAAGCTAATCATAATTACGGTTGATGATACAAACTAGGATACCCAGTAACCTAAGAATAAAAAGGCCTCTCTTTTTATTTTTGGTATTGGGTAAGTTTATAAGGAACCTAGGACTACAACAAGGGAATAAGGGTACTACTGGGCTTCTTAAGCTAATCATAATGACGGTTGATGATACAAATCCTGCATTACCCATAACAAGGAATATACCATAATTCCCATAGTTTAGGGTCCTTAGAGTAATGCAGGATTTATATCATCAACCGTAGAACCACCCAAATAGTGTTGGTAATTATTTAGGCCCCTACAGTAAACTTCTCGCAGTAGAAACCAGATTCTGTGAACCCAAACCTCTGACCTCCGAAGACCCCGAGCTCTGAACCCAGCCCAAAACCCCAAACTCTGAACCCCAAGCCCCCAAGCTTCAAATCCTAGAGCACTCCGAAACCCTGAAGCCCGTTCAGCCTTTCCATATCCCATGAAGACGTCGACAAAATCCTGCAACAAACTCCTTGCAGTATTGAAACCCTTAACCAAAAACCCTAAACCCCGAACCCTAAACTGTAAACCCTAAAACCCCCAGAACCTCCAAAAAACCCTCTAAACCCTGAACCCAACACCCTAGAACCCCTAGAAACCTCGAAGAAGACCTTCACTTCAACCCTGAATCCTAACTCCGATCAACGGCCTCGGATAAGCGAGGTCCCTACAGTACCCTTCTAGAACCCTATAGTACCCTTACGGAACCCTATAGTAACCTCATTTATAGAGCCCTAAATTACCAATCTAAGAACCCTAAAACCCTAAACCCTAAACCGTAAGGGCTCGGATCTACAACCGATGCGAAGGAGGTCCGGGTTCTCGTCTTCGTCTTCGTCTTCCGACCTGGGCGCAGGATGAGGTTTAGGGCTTAGGGGTTTAGGGTTTAGGGCTTATCGGTTTAGGGTTTAGGGGTTTAGGGCTTAGGGGTTTAGGGTTTAGGGCTTATCGGTTTAGGGCTTAGGGGTTTAGGGTTTAGGGTTTAGGGCTTATCGGTTTAGGGTTTAGGGTTTAGGGGTTTAGGTAGGTTTAAGGATTTGGGGGCTCTAGTGCTCAGAGACTTCAGGGTTCACCGGCATGCTTAGAGGTCTCGGGCGCTGTGCGGTGTTCGAATAATTACGTTCTGATCAATCTCTAGCCCTAAACCCTAAACCCTCCAGCTTCTACGGCGGCGCGAACCGCATCCCAAATGCAGGTCATGCCGTCGGGGAGAACGCAGGAAACGCTGCACGGACATCTTTCCCCGAAACCCAGTTAAGTCCTGGAGCCTGAGCTCCGAACCCCAAGCCTTGATTTGGGAGTTTCCCGAAATAGGGGACCCTAATATAGTACCCTGAATAGTAGGATCCTTGTTATAGGGACCCCAACATAAGGTACCTCCAATTTTCGGAAACTCCCATTTGACTTAAACCCCTCCACCGACGCCACTTCCCTGTAAACCCCGAAGACCATTTTTGATGCGAAGCCCTGAACGCGAAACCCTCGCCGCTCCAACTCCCAAACCAACCCTAAACCCTAAACCCTAAACCCTAAACCCTAAACCCTAAACCCTAAACCCCTAAACCCTAAACCCCTAACCCTAAACCCTAAACCCTAACCCCTAAACCCTAAACCCTAAACCCCTAAACCCCTAAACCCCTAAACCCTAAACCCTAAACCCTAAACCCCTAAACCCCTAAACCCTAAACCCTAAACCCTAACCCCTAAACCCCTAAACCCTAAACCCTAAACCCCTAAACCCTAAACCCTAAACCCTAAACCCCTAAACCCCTAAACCCTAAACCCCTAAACCCTAAACCCTAAACCCTAAACCAGACGCGAACCTATGGCCTGAAAACTTAGACTAGTAGAAGCCCATTACAGGTGGGTAGCTCCTCTTCCATAGTACTCCCATAAGACCCCTTTAAAGGGAACTCCAGAAAGTTGGAATATGGATTAATGGTAGGATCCCCTATGATTTTTTTTTAAAGGGGTTACGATAGTGATATTCCAACTTTCTGGCTTCTACTGTACCTTATAGGAGTGGTATGGAAGCCTTATGGGAGACTACCCACCTTATAACTACCCACCTGTAAATGGCTTAGAACTAGGGGGAATGTATGCTCGAAGCTTTGACTAGGAGGTGCTTTTAAAGTCCTTGAAACTTATTAGTAGGTAAGATCCTCTTAAGCCCAAGTAGAGCAAACATATCAAAGCCCTACCCAGTAAACAAATGGGGAAACCAGGAGAAGAACTATTGTTTGTTACTCAGGCACGGTATTTTTACACATGAAACCCAATGGAGACCCCATAACAAGCCGGGGCACTTTGCAGCCTCAAACACAACCCCTAAACCCTAAACCCTAAACCCTAACCCTAAACCTTCGACCTTCGACTCAATACCCTCAACCCCAAAACCCTCAACTCTCAACCCTACCTGGACCCTAAGGAACCTGCCTTTCTAGGGTTCCCTAATATGATTTCTTTCTACAAGTCCTTAAAGGTAGGTTACTTGGGGTTAAGGTAAGGCCTCAACTCCGCAGAGCCTCCAAAACCCCTTAATTAAGGAATACACCTTAAATCATATAAGGGATCCTATTATCATTTAAGGTATATTCCTTAATTAAGGGGTTTTGGAGCCCCCTAAACGCTAAACCCTATAGATCCCTTATAGATCCCTTTAAGGAACCCTAGGTAGATTCCTTAATTAAGGGGTTTTGGAGACTCTCTGGGTCTGAGCTCCTTGTCCTTGGGCACCCGGCTCATCCTCGTCCTTGAGGTCGGTGGTGTACTTGAAGATCTGCTGACCTTATGGGGCTCAGGGGTTTAGGATTTAGGGTTTGGGGGTTTGGGGGTTTAGGATTCGGGGTTTAGGGTTTAGGGATTACTGTTTGGGGTTTAGGGTTTAGGGTTTCGGGGTTTAGGGTTTGAGGTTTAGGATTCGGGGTTTCGGCTGGAGGGGTACGGGTCAGGGTTGCTGTGGTTTCGGAGTAACTAGGATGCCCAGTAACCTAAGAATACAAAGGTCTCCCTTTTTTTTGGCAATTATTGGGTAACTTTCTAAGGAACCTAGAACGAAAAAAAGGGTGACAAATGGTACTACGGTTGATGATATAAATCCTGCATGACCCATAATAAGGAATATACCATAATTCCCATAGTTTAGCATCCTTAAGGTAATGCAGGATTGATATCATCAACCGTACTGCGCATCCTAGATAAGGTTCTCGGGCTTGGGCTTCAGGGTGACATTCGAAGCTTCGGAGGCTCCACAAGGCAATTACTCGCGCTTTGGGAGTCGCGGGTCTCACGTTCACGTTCCTAAAGTTCTTTGGGGATTTGGGGGTTTAGGGTTTAGGGCTTTTTTTTAAAGTGCAATGGGGCCTAGGGGTTTAGGGTTTAGGGTTTAGGGGGTTCTGCAACTTTTCCGAAGCTGAGGAATGTCGTGCTCTTGACGGGAGGAGGTGTCGTTCTTCGGAACCAGAAGAAGAGCGGCCTACTACCCACCCCCGGACCCCAAAACCCGCCAGCTCGCTTATTGAGCAAGTCCGCGGGACACAGATTTCGCAAAGGTTGTCATAGGGGGTTCAGGGTTGTCTGATGGCTAAGGCTACGGGCTTACACAAGACGCCGAAAGCAATGCTGATGATCTGAAAGAAGAACTGCTTGCCTTAACAAATTGCTGATGGGGGGGGTCAAGTCTTGAGATCCCCGAACCCAGCAGAGCCGCCCCAGAGGGTTCAAGCACCCAAATACTTTGTAGTGGTTCAGGTCCCAGTGTACACGCTCAGAATCGTGTCTGGCACAATGCTGCGAAGCTCCTTGATTCTGTTGCTCGCTCGGCTGCTAGATTCCCCCCTAAAACCCGTATCCAGAGAATCGCACATCGCTGCCGCACGACGGACAGCATGCGCTCCAGCCTCAGAAGGGAAGACCGGAGTTCGCTTCGGAAATGCTCGGGTTGACGGGTTGAACTAGGGCTCCCTTTTTTTGGTAAGTATTGGGTAACCTTATAAGGAACCTAGGACTACAAAAAGGCGATAAGGGTACTACTGGGCATCCTAGTGAAGCTTGCGGCTTGGCTTGAGTCTCCTGGGGTGCGCAGTTCTGTCGGGGTTACATCGGGCTGTGCAGGAGCACTGTTGATTTTTGCGTGTACCACATGAAAACACAATTACACTAAATACATACACATCTATGCCAACGTCTATCCATCTATCTATCTGTAGACACAACTGTGTACTTAGAATAGGGTTTTGGGGCCCATTAATTATACTATACATATACGTAGGAACCGCCAAAATAGTTGAGAAGCCATTGGTCAAACAAACGCAGGCCGGCCGTCAACGCCCAAACCTCTCTGAGTAAGGCAAGAGGGTGGGGGGGTCGTAGGGTTTTGTGGTTTTAGGATTTAGGGTTTAGATGCTAAGGTCTACCTATGGGAGTTCAGAGTTTAGGGCTTCGGGATTTAGTTCGTATTAGGTGAGGGACAAACTACAAGATAAGCGTAAAATCAGACACTGGGTGCCCAAAGAAAGCCAGAAGACTTCCGCATTGCACATGCCGCAGAGACAACGCTGCACTGGGTTGGCCTTTAAACGCAGTGAAAAATATTTATATATAGGGTCCCTTATAAAGCCAAATAAGGAAAACAACAAATGTCCCAAAATCCAACCTAGTGCATTCTGCCGCGTAGATCTTGCCATGCTCGTGACTCGCAAGAGCCACCGATACAGGCTAGCATTGCAACTACAAGCTGGCCTCGTTGCACTTTGCAATAACTTGCACATGCAATTGGCAATCACACTCAAGAAAAAGAAACATACATATGCCAACGTCATGTGGGCTAACTGGACTCAACCCAGAACAAAACTACAAATCAAACATGCGAACGAAACAAGAGCGTTGGGCAAAGATGTGGCTGATTCTTCACAACGGAATGTGTTGAGGCACCGGCGGCAGCAGAGCAACTTGACTGATGCTCTGGCTCATAAGAAGGCCGAAGACGCACATCACTACAACCTGACCGAGCAAAGGATCGGGCTTTCGTTTGATGGGATCTCCTGGGTTGGCCTTTTAAACGCCCTGAAAAATATTTATATATAGGGTCCCTTATAAACCCAAATATGGAAAATAAAAAATGCCCCAAAATCCAACCTAGTCTCAGGTTCGGAGATTAGGGCCTGGGTTTTGGGCCGAGGGTTTGGAAGTGGAGCTCATGGCCGAACAGCCGTAGTCTTGCGCCGAATATGATTATCATCCTAGCTTCCAGGAAATCTTCCTTCGGCTCTGAGTATATGCGATGGAGCCAATGGAGCGAGTATCAAATGGGGATACCGTCATTATACAACACTGTTAATGATATTTGCATCACATGCAGCAGCAAACAGAGGAGCGCCTAATCCGGTGTGATGCACATCTGGGTAGTTGTCAAAATTATGGCCCCTTTTTGGGTCCTTATTATACTACGGCACCTAATATTTAGGGTACCCAAAAAGGGACCCTAATTTGACAACCACCCATATGGTACCCTCAACCCCATAGATCCATTATAGGAACCCTTTAAAAGGAACCCTTATAGATCCCTTTAAAGGTACCCTAATTTTGACAACCACCCATCTGGTGCCGGAATCAGGCGCGGAGCAGTCAGCCAAGGGCCCGACAACGAAACATAGCAAGCCCATTCCCGCCGCACTCTCCTTCGTTGGCTCCCATGGTTTTCGAATATAGGGTTTGGGGTTTAGGGGTTTTGGGGTTTAGGGTTTAGGGTTTTGGGGTTTAGGGGTTAATAAACAAGGCACTCTTATGCGCACCATTTTACATATGGACTCCCTGTTCGCAGACCCCGCATGTGCGAGTCGCTTCATTTTTTGTTGCTGTAGAGCCCTAAGTGGCATGAGAACTCGTCGGATCCAGTTGTCTCGTGAGCGCGGCCTAAGGGTTTTGACCTTAAAACTTGGGGCTCAAATAACCGAAACACAGGAACAACAAAACCTTCAACACTCCACTATCCTCAAACTCGAAACCCTAAACAGCACCTAATGTTGAGACAAAATCGTCCGGGCGTGCTACCGCGCAACAAGCTCGAACGGAGGGTTGTTGTAGAACAAAGCACTTGAGGATATGCGGGTTCCGTGTCCCGTTTAGCCTCCCGATTATCGAGGAATGCACACGGAAGCTTAGGCTCAGGGAGCCTTGGCAACGAAACAAGCACTGTTTGGGGGAACAGCAGACACGCCTGAACCTGAAGACCCAAACCCACAACCCAAGACCACAAACATCCGTTCGTATAGACATGGCTCACATGTGTTGAAAAAGTGCTTCTCAACACGCCCCACAACATAACTCTGTGACACGGACCATAAACTACCCTAAACCCACCAAACTCGCAACCTCAAGATTCCTCACCCACAAAAGCCCGACCATGAAACCGAACTAAAACTCATAAGATGGCCTTAGTAACCCTCATATTCTCAGCCTATTTCGAACCAAGAAAAGGTCCTAAACCGTCAACCCAGAACCCGAAGCACACGAATGTGCGTTGGCGTCCTCCTGCTTGGGCGCCACAAGGTTGAATGAGACTTGGATCCGCTCCTGATGGCAGTTTGGGGGTGTTTACGCATTTGGGGGGTTGGGAGGTTTGGGGTTTTTTAGGGTTTTGGATTTTTAGGGCTTGGTGATTTTCAGATTCACTGGTTCGTGGGTTGCGGGTTTAAGGACTTTTGGGTATAGCACAGGGGCAATTAAGTTTAAGGCGCTTTTTCGTGCTGGGGTGGCTTTAAGGGCTTATCCCATGCTCGGGTTTAGGAGAGATGGAGTGCCACGGCCAGAAACACTTCGATATCGGAAGAGCTATGAAAATCGGTTTTGGCAGTGTATCGCGCTACCCTAAACCCTCAACCCTCAAGCCTAAACCCTACACTTTTAGCGAATCCTGAGGCACACCTTTGCTAAGTACTCCGGCCTCTATCACCACAGCCCAGACCTGCATCTGGGATGCAAGCAGCCGGAAAGGAAAAGCTGTAACGCTCGGTTTTTACTTAGTTGCTGAGTTCACAAAGCCCCCAAAAGTCTACACTTTCAGTTTTATAGTGGGTGATACTATCCCAAAAAGTGTAAAGTGTATCCACTCAGCTACTAAGTTAATGCACCACACCCCAAAGCTCCGAAGCATCGAACATCCGAAGAGAGCACCATGCAAGGACAAGCATGGGTGCAGTCTGACTAAAGCCAAAACCTATAGACCCTTAACCGGCTTGATCCTGAACACCCCAAACTCTTCACCCTAAACCCTACAGACCGCAACCCCCTTGATCCTAAACCCAGAGACCCTATAGGGTTTAGGGTTTAGGGTTTAGGGTTTAGGGTTTAGGGTTTAGGGTTTAGGGTTTAGGGTTTAGGGTTTAGGGTTTAGCCTACTGCACGCCTGAATCGCGACCGCCTACAAATGGGACCCGAAGATGCACCCCAACCCTGGACGCCAAGGCCTCGGACCTGGATTCTTTCCAAGGGTAGAATGAGGGACCCCTAATAAGGATCCCTAGGTATATACCCTTGATATAGCTATTATATACCCATTATATAGCCCCCATTATAGGGTAGGGGTCCCCACTAAGGGTCCCTCCTTTTCCCCTTTGATTCTTGTCAGGAGTTAAGTTGAGTACAGTTACCATCATAAGGGAAACCAATTCTTTACCATAGACTCCTATTATGGTACCTCAATTTGCATTCCGCAACCCTAAACCTTGGACCTTGGAACCCCAAACCCTATATTCAAGATCTTAAGCCCTAAAGCCTAAATATCAAAAGCCTGAACCCTAACCCGTAAATATCAGCCCCCTAAACCCCCTGAGCCCCCTAAACCCCTAACCCCAAAACCCTCAACCTTTCACCGGGTATGAGGGAGGACACGGGCCTGCAGAAAGCCCAAAACCCTCAACCCTGAACCCAAAGTCTCGCAGCGCCTGGGAGAACTGTCGGATGGAGGAGCGTCGGTCGGGCCTGAGTGCTTCGGGCTCTAGGGGGTGAGGGTATTTTTGTTTTTACCATGTTGACGGCCCTTTCTCCTGAACGCGCCGGCCCTATTCGGGCCCATAGCAGGGGGTTGGGGTTTAATTAGGGTTTAGAGTGCTGGAACTAAGAATTCGCCTCGGCCCCGGCCGAAGCGGTCAGAGGTTTCTATACGGATTCCCTCTATTCCCCACCTGTTAAGCCTGACCCCCCAACCCGAAAGGGGCGCTGACCCCAAGGTTAAGGGGCCTACAATATTGTTGTCGTACACGGCCTCTGACGAGATTCTAGTAGCCTCAGAGTCGGCTTTGAAGCTCTTGCACGTCTGACTGCACGTGGCGCATGCTGCTTTCTCCAAACATATTGTGCAATAATGTGGTGCTCGTGCTGTTACTCAACTCTTGGCTATTGCTCACTCGAAGGACCACTATCGACTACTGATCACTTTCGCTTAAGCCTGTGGTTACTCCGATGAGAGGAGGATAATGATATGTTCAACTGTATGTCTGCAAGTCTGCAAGCCCCCTAGACCTACAGACCCAGATACAAAACCTACTTGGAGGATCATGGGACTTAGTAAATAAGGTTATAAATACCTTAATTGGGGTTATAAGTATAGTTACCCTAATTATAACCGTAGTTACTAAGTCCCATGATCCTTCCCCCTAGACCCAGAGACCCAGATACAAAACCTACGCGAGAGAAAAATGACTCCGCAGGAGAGCCCCGAGGGTCCCAACCACTGTTTCTTCTTCTTCCGGATTAGCTGGAGTCGACGTTCGACGCACGACGGATTCAGCATGCAAAGAACTAGACATCAGGAAAGTCGCACTGGAGGGCATGCATGGTAGCAGAGTCAGCTATCATGGCTCGCCCCTCCCTCTGCATGTACGATATTCCTTCTGCCTCGAAAAAGGATGGGCTCTGCACATCCATACAAAATTGGGACCAAGCAAGAGCAAATCGTTGAACTTGGTTGCTCACGCATCCTTGCATGCGATGCCAGGAATTGCGGAGCTCCCCAAGATCTACGCAAGAAACAGCCTCGAGCCACCGCTGACAAAACATGGGAAGGCCAGCGAGCTCCGTGATGCTAAGGAAGGCAGAGAACCAGGCTGCGTGCGTGGAAGGTGGGGGAGGATTGACTGCGATGGCGTTGGCCGGGCGCAGTGTCGCCCAGAAAGGGCGCGGCCCGATGAAGGGCACGACAGGGTGCTGAGGAGTCCCTATCTGCTCATCTGGCAAAGCGTTCAGATCTGCATGCTCATACACGGTGCGGCATGTAGTGGCCGTTCTGAAGTGCTCGCGCAGGCGACTGGTCGCCCAAAATTCTTTGCCACAGCAAAGACAAGCCGTTCCCATGGCGACTCGTTGCGGGGCCGCGACTCCGTGGACTTTGCGGACATGCGCCGCGAGGGCAGCCTTGGACGCACACCGTGCTCCGCACCGGTGGCATTGTTGGGTGTCCTGTCCGATGTGGCAGCGAAAGTGTAGGAGGCCTGCCTGCTCGGCCTTGTGAAAGGCCCGGGCCTTCCTCACGCTGCCCGGTATCATCGATTCACGCTGCTTGATGCAAAGGCGACGGGCTCGGCGTAGTAGTGCCGTGGTCTCCACACAGCTCAACGGCCAAGCCTGCAGGAGCTCGGACTTGTCGTGAGATTGCACCCAAACTCGGAGGGATGAGCTGAGGTCAAGGCTGACGAGCCAGCTCACCGCCTGCCATGCCTGGTTCAGCCAAAGTCCGGAGGCATGAAGAAGGGCACGCATAAAAGGTGTGCCTTTTGCAGCAACCTGAGCGATAATGCGCACTCTGTGGCAGTGCAAAGCTTCGTCTGGGGTCATGGCATGCAAGACCGCACACGTCTGCTCGTGGGTGAGTCTCCAGCAAGGGAAGCTCAGCAGAGGCCGCACCGCAGGCCGCAGAAGCGACATGTAGGCCGCCTGGTATGCTGTTTGCTCCTTCTTCGTAGTCATCGCCCAGGTAGCTAAGCCGTGCATAAACTTCGAGAGGACCAATGAAAAGAGATAGGTACGCTTTTCTGCCATCTCAAGCGCTGGGTTTCGCAGGAGCCTGCGACAGACTTTAGTGCAGACATCTGCCGCTAGTGTGCGCCGTCGGCGGATGTCCGGCAGCGCGTTGCATTCAGGACTCCGCACTGAACCCAAGTGGGTGTAGCGCGGAGTGCAGACAAGCTCAACTTGCTCTCCGGGCTGCAGAGATACCGAGATCCGCCCGCGCTTGGCCACGAAGAGCTCCTGCCTCGCCTGTTGCGAGCCCTGTCCACACATGCACACAACGGCTTCCGATTTGCCTGGCTCGAAGTTCATGGCAACACCGGTGGTAGCCAGGGCCTGTGAAGTGAGTGCGGCCACTCGCGCAAGACGGGCGGGAAGAGCGTGCGCAGTCGGCGAAAGCATGGGGACGGCAAAATCGTCGAGCCATGTGAGGGCATGCGAGGCAACTCCTTCAAGGGAGACCGCGAGCCCTTCTTGCTGTAAACACTGCTGCAAGGTCTGGTAAGCCGGAGCTGCCGCGAATTGGAACAGCAGGTCGGCCAGGGGTGCTCCTGGAACTGTGCCGGCTTGAGTCTGAAAGACAAAGCCGTCGGCCGGCTGCACTGTGAACCACGTCGGGCAGAACCCTGACCGAACAAGCCTTTGTATCATTTCATCGACCTGGGCTCGCTCAAGGCTGGACTGTCCGCCGACAATGCTGAGGTAGGCTTCTTTGATGGCCTGGTCAACCGGGAGGGACGTGATCCAGTCACGGCGCTCTTGGTCAGAGCCCATGCCAAGAACCTGTCGATTCGTGGCATAAAAGGCACTCACCCCGTCGACATAGAGAAGCGCACCTGAGTGTTGCCGAGCGTGCAGAAAGTCAAGGAAGGCTTGACCAGTTAGCGCGGGCAGCTCCAACGGAAAACCTCGACGTGCGCCTGCGGTGCCGGGCTGGACGATGGTCTCAAAACTTTCTAACAGAGGTCGTCTGATAGCTTTACCGAAGGCCTTGGCCGATGATTCGAGCAAGGCTATGGCTCGGTAGCCCTGCACTGTCAGACTGTCTTTGAGTGGCTTCGGGATCGGAACATATTTCGAGCCTGTCCACAGAAGAGGAGCACGGTTTCTCGAGGCCATCTTGAGGATCAAGGGATAGTGTGCACAAGCAGCCAAAGCGGGTGCTGCACGGTAGAAGTCCCCGCTAAGTCCACTAAGCCCTGGTGCCTTGCGAGTGCGCAGGCAAGCAAAGCCATGCGCCAGGTCCGCAATGGATGGCAGCCCGGTGGCCTCAAGAGTCTGCGGGGTTGGCAGAGACGCCCCTTCCTGCGCAAGCGTCGAGAAGCGAACCGTGGAAGCTTTCTCTGCGCGTGCGAAGTGTTGGCCGAACGCTTGGGTGACTTCGTCCTGGTCGGTGGTGATCGTGTCCCCGATTCGCAGCGCAACACTGAGCCGACAAGGTCGGTACCGCCTGCCGCTTTTAAGCACTGCTCGGATGAGGTGTGCTTTGCGGGATGGACCCTCAGCGGCCGCATCCTGAAAGGTACGGCGCGTGAAAGCCGCCTCGTCTGCGTTGGCGGACCTCCTGATCTGTTTTGCCAGGCGCCGGAGGCGCACGTGGTGCATGCAGCCTTGAATGACCTCCTTGGCGATGTCCCGCCACACACCTGTGGCGTTGAGGGCGCAGGCCGCGGTAGAACGGCCTCCCGCCCAGGTTTGCAAGCAGAAGTGCAGGAGTCTTCGCAAGCGTTGTTGCCGGGAGCCATGCCGTTGTCGGCGGAGGAAGCGCTTTTGCAGGAGCAATGCCCAGGTGTCGGCAGAGATGACGGGATTGCGGGGCCGCGCCTTCGGGCGAGTGAAGGCATGCTGCAGCTGCTGCTGGAAGTGGGAGTTGAGAGCAAAGAGATGCTCATCAACATCGACTTCCCACGCAGGCCGAGGGGCACTGCGAAAGATGGACTCTATAACCCGTTTACCCTCTGGCGTATGCATCTTCTCAATGTCAAGACGGTGCGCCCCTGAGGTGGAAGATGAAGGCAGTTGACCGGCTACAGTGATCACCAGGGGTTCGTGGTCAATACCCGCAAACTGATCCAGAATCGGGACCACCCCGATATTGCTAGCCTGGGGCATCCATTCCCGCGGGAGCAGAACAAAGTCTAAGCAGAGTTCATGACCCTGGGGAGATCGCCAGGTGACGATAGGCCGACCATGCATGTCTGTGGTGCCCGAGGACGCTAGTCCACGGCGCTGCAGGAGGGCATCCATGTGGCACGCATTGGCATTGGTAGGTGTGGAGCCATGCCAGTGGGCATTGGCATCAATGCCGATCAAAGGGATGTGTCCTCGAGGAGCGGTAGCCAATGCCCGTTCGAGCAAGTCCCACCAGTCATTGATTTCAGAGTCAGATGCGGTGGAGGTTCGGGCATGACCCGAAATGAGGATCACCGGCTGGCCCAGGAGCTTGGCCTTGACAAGTAGGAGCCGTGGATGGCTGAACACAACGGCAAACGATGTCGTGTCCCAGGCTGCGGGCTGGAACTTGGTGTCGACCCATATCTGGCAGCCCAACTGACCTTTGTCGGCGTGGCTAGAAAACCGCCAGACGTGGTCAACGGTCCTGCAAGGCTCTGCCCCTTCGCGGGTTTCCTGTAAGAACAGGACATCCAGGCGGTGTGTCCGCAGGTAGGCCTGTAAGCTGTGTCGCTGCAGGCTGGTGCGCGCCGACAGAGTGTTGCAGGTGCACAGCTTAATCTTGAGATCACGTGCTGGACCTTGGAGATCGACCGTGGGTGGGGTCCAGTCACTGGGGGCCCGGAAGCCCTCTGTTGCACACGGAAGGCTGGCGGGGCAAATGATGCCATGCTCATCAAGTCTTGGCCAGCCGCAACCCATGGGAGCTTGGACAAGCCAGAGCCACTGGAGGGCCGGGTCGGCGACAAGGTGGCGGAGATGCATGTTGAGCTCGGTGGAATTGAGGTCAGAGCGAGCCGCACAAGTTGCCAGAGAGTCAGCCAATTCATTGCCTGGATGGCCAGTATGGCTGTGCACGTGTTGCAGCACAGGCTCCCGGCCTTGCACAATTGTACAGAGTCTGGCAGCCAGCGCTGCACGGGGCAGAGCTCCAAAGCTGGCGCTGGCCGCAGTGCCTTGAGTGACCTCAGCGGCCGCCTGAGCATCGAATATAATTGCAGCTTCGGACCACGGGTTGGCCAGGCAGATGAGGTGTGCGACAAGCTGTGCAAAAAGCTCCGCATCGTAGGCACTGTGCACAAGTTGCCGCAGATCGGCACCTAGAGCCCCTGCTAAGAAACCACCCCAGTGCCAGTCCTGTTGAGACCGCACAAGCACAGCTACTGCCCATGCTCCTGTTCCTGCGACTGGATCAAACGAGCCATCGGTGAAAAGCATCGCAGCATCCCCGGTGACGTGATCTTGCAGGGGTCGTAGGCCCGAAAGCAACCGCTGGGCAGCTGGGTGCATGGCGGACTCATCAACAACTTTGTGCAGGTTGGGGACAGTGAAGGGCTGATAAGCGAAGTCCTTAACCTCTGTTGAGACAGCAAGACTGAGGCGGTGCTCTTGTGAAAAGTCCGGCTCAGCCAGAGCTGGAGCAAGCAGAACAGTCTGCCGTTTCGGAGGGCCGTCGGGCTCTGGCTCATGGGAGCAAGATGGCAGACGGCGGCGGCCGAACGGGGTGGGGATACCCATGCTCGTGGGTTGCGTGCCTGCCATAGGTGCCCGTGAGGGACTGGTAGCGGAGCCGAGGGCAGCATTCCCTTGGTTGGTGGATGGTGGTCGTGCGCCTTCCTGCACGGTGCCTGCAGGTGTGAGGAGCCTGGCAGGAGCATGCTGCTCGCAGGAGGCCAAGGCAATTGGCTCAGGCATTTCCACGACGTTCGGCTCAAGAAAGTGTGTGCAGGTGGCTGGAGCCTCTGAAGTGTCATCACGGCAATCAAGAAACTGCTTGACACGGAGCGGCAATCCGCCCACACAGGGTTCAGGCTCGAGAAGACCCCATTTGTTGGCGGCCTCGTAGCACCGTTGTTTGACCTCTGTCGAAGCTGCAGCAAATTTGGAAGATGCACTAAGGAAGTGCCGGTCCTGGGCGCTGCTGGGTCCGCGTCCTCTGAACCTGAAGCCTCTGACCTGATGACAACAGGGACCGGTGGTGGCGGTCCTCTTAGGGGCTCTGCAGAGGTGGACGCGTCTTGCGGAGGCGCCTCGTCCGAGTCAATGTCCGGGAGCATTTGTGGATCCAGGACTGACACAAGCACATCTCCATGCGAAAGGCCTGACTGAGGAAAGAGGCTAGTGCGCGCTGCAGCAGGAATTCCCGAAATGACATTGACAGATGGATGTACCATCAAGACAATGAAATGTCCAGGGTGCCCCGGTGCAGGGGACAGCACAGTGCTGGCCAGTCGATGCCTATACGCGCTGACAAAGGTGGCACCGTGATATCCAGCGTGTGGCGTCCTGCGGAACCTGAGGTTCCTTGGGAAATCACTTAAGCCTAACACTGCATCCTCGACCTGCTGAGAAGTGGGAGTCACATGGGTGGCAAGGTTAAGGAAGACTTCTCCATGGTGGGGTCCGTACAGCCGGGCTAGGCCCTCTGGCATCCTGTGACTGCCGAGCTGTATACGCCTGGTGCGAGAAGCAGCGTACAGCTGCCATCTATCAAGGCCAACTGACATTTCCCATGCGTACGGCCTGAGCTCCGGCCAGCTTGCCAGAACGCTAGCCAGTGGGACGACGCCAGGGCAAGCCTGGCTTGTGCACGGCTGCAGGTAGTCACCAGCTTGCACCTGACGGAGTGCTGCTGCCTCGGGTGCCCCATTGACGAAGAGTCGCCAGCCTAGGTTTCGCCACTGCTCCGGCAGAATGTCGTGGGTGGACTGCTGTGGGCTAAGTTCGCTCGTTTGCAGCCGTTGCCCCAAATGCCTTGAATCCCATACACAGACTACGCGGCTGTCCTCCCTCAACACGAAGATGACCTCTTGGAAGAAGCCGGCTCTTAGAGGCAGTGCCCTGGCCAGGACAATGGTG
The DNA here is from genome assembly GCA_905221615.1 of Symbiodinium sp. CCMP2592. Taxonomy (NCBI): domain Eukaryota; class Dinophyceae; order Suessiales; family Symbiodiniaceae; genus Symbiodinium; species Symbiodinium sp. CCMP2592. The sequence continues at coordinate 115,652 of CAJNDT010006208.1, forward strand.
AAAGTGTCAGGCAGGGCCAGGTGTGCATGGTGCTGCTCAAGCAGCTGCTGCAAGATCGAATCGATCTGCTGGCATCCGGCTGGTACCTCGGCTGAGAATTGAGTGGTTCCTCGAATGATGATGAGCCTGAGGGTGGCTTGCAGAGGAGGAGACACATAGACTCGCGGTCGCCCAGTGGTGTCTCCTATGTCAATGACCCCTGTGTCTCCGACAGGACGCGGGAGATGTAGTCCTAGAGGGAACTGCTGAGGGCCAGGCTGGACTCGGACATGCTGCATGACCTCGAGGTCTTGTGGGAAGATCGGAGGCAGTGCTCCGGCCGCGTCCGTGGTTTGGAGCAGGCCACGTTCGTGCTCATCAACCAGGTTCCGTGGGGCACGGATTCGGCGATTGAGTGCTCCAATGGCATCTGTACGCGATTGCCCCACATGATGCCTCAGCGTGTAAACCCCTTCACCAATAGCTCGGCAATCCCATGGTATTGGCCTGTCGGTGGGCGGCTGGGCGGTTGCTTGCAAAACAAGTTGCGGGCAGGGCAGTCCCGGAACCGTGACCATCAGGACTTGAACCGCGCCAACAGTGAAGGGACATGCGCTCATGGCCAGCGCTACGACCTCATGGAGGCTTGAGTGAGCGGGCGCTCGCTCGATCGTGTAGTCGCGCACTGTATCGAAGACAGTGTATGTACCTGGGGCTTGGTTTTCACTGCCTGTCCAGGTGAATGCGCCAATCGGTCCCTGATAGACAGGTGCGGCCCTCACCTCCGCTGGTAGGACTTTCACGTGTGTGGCTCGTAGCAATGCGATGTTGCCTGGATGCCTCACTGCAGGTGCTCGGCTGCTCGGCGGCGGAGTGCGACGCTCTCTGTCCTCGCTGTCTGGCGGCCTTATGATGTCCGCATGAGGAAGGTCATGTCGGCGGACCGTCACAAAAGGCTTAGCGGAGAGCCAGGCCGGTTCCTCGGACCTCAAGGGATGGACACAAACTTCGTGGCCGGAGGCCGTGTCGGACATAGTGGAACAAACCTCCGTGAAGTCGGAGGTGGGGCATAAAGCGCCGGCGGCCGGAAGTGGACTGGTTGCAGTGCTGGGAACAGCCCGCACATGCTGCGACAGAGGGCAACTCGGAGGCTGGATGGGGGAGAATCCCCGGCACCAGTGGTTGCAGTGGGTTCGCCATGAAGGGGCAAAGCAAACCCTCAGAGGAAGGCTGTGCGGCAGAGAGTGGAAGGAGCTCCGGCTCGGCTGTAAAAACGCCCTACCTGGATCCTGTACACCGAAGCTGTACAAAGCCGCATCAGAGGAGCGGGGCAGTGAGCCCTCGAAAGAGCCCTGCTTAACCGAAGGCGACAATACGTCAGTCTCTACTTCTCGCCCACCCATGCGCAGAGAAGGAAACCGGAAATTGTCGCCCTCCGTCTTGCTGGGGCTATCCGAAGGACACACTTCGCCCCATGCCAAGTCATTGCGTGACCAGTAACACTGAGGTGTGGTCGGCAGCGCGGCCTCAAGTCGCGGATCGGTCAAGATCTCGAACATCTCGTGGCCAGTATGTACGGCGAACTCTTGTTGAAGAGCAAGCAGCTGAGCCAGGGGTATTGAGACAAAATCTGGCTGCTGCACAATCGAAAGACCCCATGGTCTTGCCTGAAGATCAGGCCCCTGTGCACTCATCAAGCTATCACAGGGGCCTAGATAGGGGGCGGCTTCGCCTCCGTCTTGACTGGCTGCTTGCCAGCTCCAGCAGACTGTGAGTCCGTAGATCCATCTCCCGCTCCACTCTTGCCACCACGACTGTCCTCGGGTTCGGGGCTGGAGTCGATCTGCTGGCCGCCCTTTTTCCTTCTGGGCGTCCTGGAGCCACCACGATCCGCTCTGCGGGCGGCCTGTGCCTTGGCATTGGACAGGGTAGACAGCAGTGCTTGAAATCTTTCTGCTGCCGCCTCCTGGGAGTGTCTGGCAGCATTCTCTTGCTCGATGGCTTCGTCCACCTCTGGGCATCCTCCTGGTCGAGGTCCATCGCAGACGTGGGCTGCGAGTGCGTGGCACCTGTGGAGGCCGCGAGCTGCGAAGTAGCCTCGTGCAGCTGAGCGGCCCAGGCCTCCTCCGTCTCGGTGAAGGCGTCCATGGCCTTTTGCTTCTCTTCCATCTGCTGTTGGAGAAGCTGTACCACTCGGTCCAGGTAGTCGTTCCAGCCACGCTCGAAGTTTGCCCGCTCCGTGGAGGCTTTGGCTAGTTCGCGTCGAGCTTGAGTTTGGCGAGCAACTAATTGATGTAGTTGTTTGCCCTGTAACTTGTGACTGTCTGACCGATATTGTTGCACCAGGCTCTCGACTTCCGGTGAGAGCTCCGTACTGGAAGCAGTCAGCTGAGCCACTAGAGACTCTAAGACTCGCCGCTCCTCGGAGATAGGCGCTGTCGTCGTCTCGGCTGGTGTCCGAGGAGGCGCTGGTACTGCTGGTCGTGGTGCTGTCGGAAGCTGGTTGAGGTCCGGCACTCCATGCTGGGGCCGACTGTCCTGACCTCCCTTTGCACCATGACCCCCTTTGCCTTTGCCAGTGGGTTGCTGTGTGTTCCCAGTTGGCTTGCCACCCCTGTGCCGGCTCCTCGGAGACTTGGGCCGTCGCGGTGATTTGGGCACTGCATCGCCCGTGTAGGTGGTCTTCGGCTGCTGCCTCTCCCATGCCTCCTGCCAGTGTCTGCCGCAGGAAGAGCAGAAATTGGCTGTCGCCCTGTTGTGTAGGCGACAGTAGCCACATCTCCAGCCGGCATTGTTCATCTCGGAGGAGTGATGGGCTCGAAGGAGGGCTTGAGCTTGGATGACCGTCTCCTCGGTAGGCGGCCTCCAGTCCGCACTCGCTGTACGTAGCACTGTGCGGGCTCTGGTGCGCTTGCGCCGGAGCCTCCGGTGCCAAGCTGGCTCGTCCTCCCTCCTGGAGGATATGTTGGAATAGGCCGTCTGGGTAGACAAAGCTGAGCACCCTAAAAGCGCAGTAGGGTGTCGAAGGGGGTGCGACTGCACTCGCCCCTGCAGCGGGCTGCGGTTGCGCCACGCGTGAGTCTTAGCGAAAGGGCGTCGAGTAGGACTCCGAAGAGAAACTGCTACTCAAACCCTTAAGCCAAACGCCTCCCAACCACTGTTTAGGGTTTAGGGGTTTAGGGGTTTAGGGGTTTAGGGGTTTAGGGTTTAGAGTAGATTCCAGCTTACGACTCAGGGAAAGCTCTGGATCGAAGATACGGCGTAATATCAGGGGGTGATACCCTGCAAGTAACGGGCACAAGGTAGGGTTGGGGGCTAGAGCCACAGGAGCCTAGACACTGAAACTTATGAACCACCATCAACCGTACGTCAATGGCCATTGGCTGATTGAGAACAGGGTCCCAAGGTCCTCCGTCCATGATAAAAACCTAGGCTTAACCTTGACTTTTGCGTGACCTAAGAGTAACCTAGGAGTAAAGAGGGTGACATACCCGGCTAATGGTTTTAAGAGTTTAAGGCTTAGGGTTCTTGTTCAACCCGGCTAAATAACAACGCGTCTAATGCGTCATTGCAAACCCGCCGGAAGCCCTTTCTAACTCCACCAGAGATGCTGGGGAACAGATCCTGAAACCTTTTCCAGTCTATTTAACCCAAAACCCTAGACCCTACCCAGAGGCTCCATAGTAGTTCCTTTTTGGGATTACCTTATAGGATTCTAAATAGGAACCCCAAAAAGGGACTACTATGGGGCCTTAGGGTAAACCCCAAGCCCTCGTCAGGCCCGTGCATCGAAAACTTGCTGGTGAGGTTCAGCCTCCTCAGATGGGAGTTTCCGAAGTTGGGGGTACCTTACTTTGGGGTCCTTATAACAAGGATCCTACTATTTAGGGTACTATATTAGGGTAACCCTATTTTCGGAAACTGCTCAGATGGCATTCGGATTGACGCTTCTCGGCTCAAGGGTTTAGGGTTACGGTTTAGGCTTTAGGGTTAGGGGTTAGGGTTTAGGGTGCTGTACGGGTTTTGGAATGCCAAGTGCTCCACAAGGGCTCTATGTGGGTGTTATGTAGGGTTTAAGGATCCTGGATTAGGACTCCAGCTTCAGGTTGCAAGGCTTCAAGGATTAGGGCTCAAGTATTTTAGGGCTCAGGGAATCGAAGTTTCCTTGAGGCAAAAGCCTTGCAAGCTTGAGGCTACAGCCAGAGATCTGAGGACAAACACGCGAAGAATCTTGAAGCCTACACCAAGCCGAACCCTCCGGAACCCTTGAGTTTAGGCTTTACGGTTTAAGGATTTAGGGTTTAAGGGTTTAGGGTTTAAGGTTTAAGGGTTTAGCCCTTCAATGTCCCGAGCGTCCGTATTTAGCGTTCATGGTTTGGCGCTTCGGATTCAGGGCCTGGGTGCAGGGTTCTGAGTACTGGGTTCAGGTCTTCATGCGTAGAGGGCGTAAGGTTCTTTTTTTTTGAGGGCCCTTCTCCTCCCTGCTACAGTCGGAATACCTAGTAGGGCGTAAGGGCTTAGGTTGTAGGGTTCGGGGTGCAGGGCTGCAGATGTTTCAGGGCGGTCACACTCCACTACACTAACGGTGCTGCCAGCGTAGGGAGCAATCCATGTAGTTACTGTCAAGGGCTGTAAGTATAAGGTTCGACGTATGCGCCCCAAATCCACGTTAATATGGACCGCTAGGACTTTTATGTGAATTCTAGGGCGTGTATGTATATATATATATATATGTAGATAGATAGGTAGATAGAGCATATAATATACTAGATATATAAGGCTAAACCCTGAATCCCTACACCCTAAACTCCTAGACCCTAAACCCTAAATCGTTTGGTCTCCTTTTCCAGGGTTTTGAGGGCTTAGGATTTAGGGCGGTCTCGTTCTCGGGCAAGCTGCACTCTACAGCCTCCTGCAATCACGGCTACCAATAGGGACCAACCAACCCTAAAACTTTTCTACTTCTACTTTAGGAAGCCCTTCGTTTGAAAACCCTGCAATGTCGGGAAGACCTGTTTGCGCTGCCTTTCCCACTGTTCTCTGCTCGGGGCCTTAGGGAATACTCATGCTTCAACTTTCCAGCTTACACCGTGGACCCTGCCTTCACCCAAACCTGAACCCTGATGCTACACTAGGTTGGCCCTTGAAAGCCTCTGAAAATATTCGTAAATAGTATCCTGCTAAGCCCAATAACGGAAAATGTAAAATGTCCCAAAGAACTTCCTAGTAAATGTATTGCAGCAAAGATGCAGCACATCGTACGCGCAAGAGAAGGTTCCGCTTGAACCTCAGTTGAGGTCTCTTGATTTCGGGATGTCGACGTTCGGGGTCGAGATGATATAGGTTTTGGGGCGGGGCCCATTATACTATAAATATAACAAGGAACCCCTTCAAGTAGTATAGGTAAGCATTAAGGCCCCTATATTCTGCTAATTTGCTACTACAACAAGCTCTAACCCTTCGACGCGCAATCCCTGATGAACCACGAGCCCCGAAGCAACCAACACTTCAAGAAGTTCAACCCCAAGCCCCGACTTGACCAGGAACCCTTGACACGGTTTGGGGTTTAGGTTTCCCTAAACCTTAAACCCCGGGTTAGGGTTTGAAAGACACGAAGAGACTGCTAGTTCTCTACCAAAAGTCGCGAAGACCGCATTCCCCTGCGCATCAGCACGTGCTGTGGACCACCGGAAACGGAACCCTACTTGGAGTTTCATGGGTAGTTATAATTGGGGTTAGAATTAGGGTAACTTTGGTGAGAACCCCGATTAGGGGACGTATACCCCCATGAACCTCCAAGTAGGCACCAGACCCTATACCCTTATAGAGTTCCTATAGATCCCTTTAAAGGGACCCTCAAAGGAACCTTCACAACTGCCCATGAACCTCCAAAGTAGAAGCAACCTGAGGCCCAAAATCTTCAAATCCCGTAGAACGTTGGGTCCCCCAGCTGAGATCTCCGTAGCAGACGTGGAAAGGGCCTTGATATTGGTGCTGTATAGTAGCAGCCAGAAAGTTGGAACATCAGTATCCTCATGCCCTTTGGGTGAAGTAGAGGGAAGTCAGGGAGTCCTAGCACTAATCATCCTAAATCCATGCTCCAACTTTCTGGCGTCTACTATAAGAGTCAGCCGTTTGGGGGGGCTTTACAGGGTGGAATGTAGGGGCCTTGGATTCTGCAACAGCTGCCTGCTGACATGAGGTTTCATAGATTTCTGTTAGGAGTGCTCAGAATTGGAGGGCACAGGTTCTGGTGCAGTTCTTCTGTTGATGATAAAACTCCTGCATTCCCTGAAGGACCCCGAACTATGGGAATTATGGTATATTCCTTATTATGGGTATCAACCGTTGTAAGGTGGTTTTCTAGGGCTCTAGAGTTACATAGAGCTGATGCGCGGATTCTATGGGTGCTACGAGGTCCAGATCCTGTCATTTCTAAGTTAGACTTCATTGGCATGTATAGAACCCAGAGACTCCAATATCCCTTAATTCGGGATTATACCTTAGATTATATTTGGAATCCTACTATGATTTAAGGAATACTCCTTAATTAAGGAATATGGGAGTCTCTGGGAAGCCTGAGAAGCTTCGCAGGCTTTCATCCCGGTGCTTTCTTCTGGCTCTTGGCTGTTTGGAGTGAGGAAGCTCAGCGGGCTTTCGGTTAGCAACCCGAATTTGAGAAAGGTCATGGGATCGGGGCTGCGCACTTTTCGGGCTTAAGGCTGAGGGCTGTCTGGACTTATTTTCAGTCGGGATTTGGGGGGGGATACACATTTCACTGCTTGCCAGTTTGGCGATTCGTGGTGTGTTGGGATGATTGGAGATGTCCAAGGACGAGCTTAGGCTTCCTGTTTAAGGGTGTGCGGCGGCTGAAGGCTTAGAGTTTGGGGCTTAGGGCTTACTCATATGTAGGCCCGTTAAGAATCGGATCGTCCAAGACAGGACCTGAGCTTTCAGACCCTTGGTTCTTGTTTGAGGTGCCTACAGGGGACTAGAAGTTTTGGGGTGTTGCAAGTTGGAGATGTTCATCTCGGTTTTGGTGACCGTACCTTACTAACTGTCAAGGCTCATGCGGGTGTTAAGGTTCAGGCTCCCTTGTTTCAGCACCAACTTCGAAAGTTGGTAGCCTTCACCTCTGGAGATTCTGGGCCGTGAAGGAAGAGGAACAGCGGCAGCAGCGGCATGGCAAGAACCACAACTCAGGCGAATAGCATCACGAGCATACTCAGGTACCTTCCGCTCATTTAACCCTTATAAACCCTATACCCAAACCCAGAACCCCAAACCCTAAACCCCAAAACCCCTAAACCCCCAAACCCCCAACCCTAAACCCCCCAACCCTAAACCCCTAAACCCCTAAACCCCCAACCCTAAACCCCAAAAGATAAAACCCCTCAAGCCCTAAACCCCTAAACCCCAAAACCCCTAAACCCCCAACCCTAAACCCCAAAAGATAAAACCCCTCAACCCTAAACCCCCAAACCCCCAACCCTAAACCCCTCAACCCTAAACCCCGGAGCCCTAAGCACCAGGAAAGCGACCGTACTTGAACGTGTCGTAGGAGTCCCCGAGCCGCACCACCTGAGAGGTCAGGGCTTGGGGGCTTTAGGGTTTCGGGTTTAGGGCTCTTTTTTTTTTTAAAGTGTGTTGGGGCCTTTTTCTGCAGAAGGTCCGGCCGAGTTTCGGGTTTAGGGCTCCGGGCTTAAGGTTTAGGGTTCAGGGTTTAGGGCTTAAGGCTTAGAGTTTCGGGTTTAGGAGTTTCGGGGTCCAGGGTTTAGGGTTTTTAGCTTCTTAAGCTAGACAAAAGAGTAACCCAAGAATAAAAAGGGTGCCCTTTTTGGCTTGAAAAGGGGTGAAAAGGGAACCCGAACCTTAAACAGGGAATGAATAAGGGCCCACTGTGGGTCCTACGTAGTAAGAGTGGTTGTTTTTTTGGGGGCTCGGGTTTTACGGCTGAGCTTCCGAGTTCAGGGTTTGGGGTTTCGGGTTCAGGGTCTAGGCTTTGGGGCACAGGGTTTAGGGTTGAGGGCTTACTTAGGGTTCGGGGTTTAGGGGCATGGCAGAGGATCAGAAAGCTAGTGTCTAGCTTCGTCGGAATCCCTTGAGACAGAAGCCCCTAACCCTATGAGGCTCCAAGCCGTTTCACCATGAGCCCCGCACTCGAGACCCCCCCCAAGAACATCCTGTGCAAAAACACCCAGCCACGCAGCCCTCAGACTGGACCAGTGCACGGCCAAAACCAAGGCCTCTTGGGAGTTTCCGAAAATAGGGGGCCCGAAAAGAGTACCCTAAATATATAATGAGATCCTTGTTATCAGGGGCCCCTTTATAAGGTGGCCCTATTTTTTTCGGAAACTCCCACGCCCTAAACCCTATAGACCCCTTATAGGAACCCTTAAAGGAACCCTTATGGATCCCCTTAAAGGAGCTCCTATTTTCCGGAAACTCCCATTTGGAGTTTGGAGACCGCCCATGGCCAACAAAATCCTCAGACTGAACTGACTGAATCCCCAAACCCCAACAGGCCGAAAACCCTCAGCCAATTGAACCTTAATAATAAGAGCTATATAAATAATTGTAATAATAGTAAGCATAGTAATAATAACAGTAGTAATAACAGTAGTAGTAATAGTAATAAACACAGCAACCATAGCAATCATTGTAAGTATAACTACGACGGCGACGACCACCACCACCACCACCACCACCACCACCACCACCACCACCACCACCACCACCACCACCACCGCTGTCACCGCTACCACTCCTACTCCCAGTCCTACTCCCACTCCTGCTGCTGCTAGTATTCATGATACCACTGCCAACCAAGCGAATAATATCAACAACAATTCACAGTAGTACGTAATGATATGCATTCGTACGGATAGAGATCATCTGTAGTAACAGTATTCATCATCATCATCATAGCATTCATAATCACAATCATAATCAACACCCTAGACAGCACAGCCAGGACGGTGACTTCCGCTTGAAGCGCCGCGGAGGTCAACTGGCAGAGCTGTCTTAACGTCTCTTTCTGCTTACTATAGGGCCTTGAGGACCAAAATAAGGTTTTTTTGCAAGGTACTATTCTGGCTGTAATGGTCAAAACAAGCTTCTTCCAGGGTTTTGCAGGGTTTAGTCTCTTTCTACTTTTGACAGGGAGGGGTCTGAGGTTTGGGGGTTTAGCTTGAGCAGAGTTTGGGGTTTCCGGGTGGCTTGTGTCAGGTTTGGCGTCTACCTTAAACTACCAAACCCTACTTGTTGGTAGGTTATTATTACAAACCCTAATATGGAAAATATAGGGACCCTACAAAAAAGTAGGTTTTAAGAGGTTAAGGTAGGGCTGAACAGAGGAGCCTCAGTGATTAGAATAGGGTTTGGGGGACAATTATAGTGCAACCACAGAAGGACATGTTGGACTGTCAGTGGATCTCACGCTTTGGGTCTAGAGCCTCACGAAGAAGAAGCCCTCCACACACCTAAATCCATAGCACGTCGTCTTTCACGAGTACCCCTTCTGACGATCTCCATTCCCCACAAAGGCAGCTGCCGTGAACACTTTGACGACTCGGTTCTCATCCCGATCTCGTCATTTCAAACTACTTGGAGGTTCCTGGGTAGTTATACATGGGGTTATAAGTCCCCTAATAGCGGTTATAACCATAGTTACCCTAATTTTAACTCCACTTAGAACTACCCATGAACCTCCAAGTAGGGCTCACTGTTCAAGGTCCAGGGTGTAGGGTTTCGAACTCTTTTTTTGAAGGCGCTGGTCCCTTTCTCTGCAGAAGGGTTGCGAGTTCACGGCTTGGGGATACCGGGCTCAGGGTTTAGGGTGAGATTTTGCTTGAAATATACACTGAAATCACTTCGCAAGCAGCTTCGGAAATGAAAAGCAAACTTCCGCCACCTAATCGACTCCCCTAAACCCTAAACCCCAACTCGCCACAACCCCTAATTAAACCCCTAAATACACCTAAAGCCCTATGTAAACCCTGGACCCCGAAGAGTCTAAGAGAATCAGGAAGGATTCGCCTGCATCTCCGTCACGTTGTTTGCCAGATAGGCCTGACAGCGCAGGAGCTCCGAAACATATTGCTAAACTTAGGTACTGAGTTTCCGAAAATAGGGGGTCCCTTATTCCTTATTGTTCCTTTAAAGGGCTACTCTAAGGGTACCATAAGGGTTCCTTCAAGATAGGGGACCCGAACATAGTACCCTTACCCCAAAAAACCGTCATACTTAAGCACCCTTCTGCCACGAACCTGGTCCAAGCCCCAGAGAACCCGCAGGATAGGAAGAGATCCTTAGGGTCGGAACCTGTTTGTGACCTTGGGCCTGTACTGGGGTTCCTTATATGAATCCTACTGTTTGGGGGTTTTAGGCCCAGGGTGTCTTAGTCAGGTTCCTCTATGAACTTACCCTGAACCCTAAACCCTATAGTGCCCTAGACCCTAAACCCTATAGTACCCTAAACCCTAAACCCTACAGTATAGTATCCTAAACTACCCTAAACCCTAAACCCCTAAACCCAAAAGTACCCTAAACCATAAACCCCTAAATCCTAAACCCTAAACCCCATAGTACCCTAAACTACCCTAAACCCCTAAAACCACAAAAACACTCCAAAAGGATGAAGCTGACCTGTCGGTACTGATTGGCATCGCGGTTCAGGAGCTCGGCCCAGGTGCCTCTAGGTTGGGGGCGGTCCGTCAAGGGTTCTATCCCAGAGACTCCAATATCCTTTAGTTAAGGAATATACCTCATATTATAGTAAGATCCCTAATATGATTCAAGGTATATTCCTTAATTAAGGGATATTGGAGTCTATGGGATCACGATTCCTTGAAGGCGTCCTTTTTGCCAATTCCTACTTAGAGTTGCTGAGTTCGTTTGCCCCAACAAGTGGACACTTTTGGCTTTATAGTGGGTAATATTCTCCCCACAAGTGTAAAGTGTATCCACTCGCTACTAGGCCTATCACAGGAGCCCTATAGGGGTTCATTCAATAGAAGCCTTCTGCATCGATTCCTTTACGGGCTCCTTTCAGGGTTCTTGAAGGCTTTTTCCCATACGGGTTCTTTCAAGGTTTCCTTCAAGGTTGCTATAAAGGTCCAAGACGGGTTCATGAGGGTGCACTCGAATGTAGGAACCTGATTAAGAAACGCTGGCCCTATAACCCCACAGTAACCGGGCTCATATAAAGAACCCTAGTAACGACCTGGGTTTCTGAATCAGGTTCCTACATTAGGGCTTTATGGGATTCTACATGGGCTCCTACGCGATGAGTACAAGAGTCCATAGAAGGCTCCTAAGAGAGAGTTCTACAAGGTTTCTATGTGGGGAGTTGTCAAAACTATGACTAGACCCAAGAGTAGCCTAGGAATAAAAAGGGTGCCCTTCTTGGTTTAAAGGGGCTTCTAAGGGAACCTGAACCCCCAAAAAAGGGAATAAGGGCCTACTCTAGGTCCCAGATGATCCTTTTTTGGGTCCCTAATATAGTACGGCACCTCATATTTACGGTACCCAACAAGGGACCATAATTTTGACAACCACCCATGTGGGAAATTCCGAAAATCTGGGACCCGAATATAGTACCCTAAATAGCAGGATCACTACGTACTGTAAGGACCCCCAACTAAGGTACCCCTAGTTTTCGGAAATACCAATATGAGAGTTCTATGTGCGACGAATTTGGGGTATTGGGGTAGGGTCGCTTGGAAGCATAGGGATTTGAGCTTGGGGTTGAAGATTCGAACATCCTTGTCTACGGATGGAGGGACTCAACTCATCAAACCCAAGGTTCTGGTAAAATGTGTACCTATGATAGCGCCGGAGGCCCTCTCTTTTTGTCAGTTTCGACATCTGGGTCTTTTATTCCAGCTTCAGAGTTTTGGGTTTAGGGTTAGAGTAAACCCTAAACCCGCCTTCAACGCAAAATCCCAAGGCTCCGAAACGTGAGCGCGGACTGAAACTCAGGTGTGGGGACTAAGCGTTTAGAGTTTCGGGTTTCTCGCTTCTAGAATTTCAGATGCTTTCGTGGGGCTTCGTGGTTTCATTGCTGAAAGTATCCAGAATAAGGTTTCGGGCTGCAGTTTTGGACCTAAGGTGCTTACAATAGGGTTGGGGTTTTGGGATTTAATACCCTAAAGCTCCAAGAGTACGAACAGTACGTACTTTGGGGTCTAAAGTCTAAAGTCTATACATACGGTTGATGATACAAATCCTGCATGACCCATAATAAGGAATGTACCATAATTCCCATAGTTTAGGGTCCTTGCGGTAATGCAGGATTTAGATCATCAGCCGCGGGGATACTAAACGCCTAGGAGACTGCACGAGTTGCGTGTTGGAATCTCAGTGAGGCACCCATGGAATCGTCAATCTCCGGATACTGCCAGATCTGGAAGAGCGGCAGGACGACCACCACCTGGGTGGTTGTCAAAATTATGGTCCTTTTGGGTACCCCAAATATTAGGTGCCGTATCATATTAGGGACCCAAAAAGGGAGCATAATTTTGACAACCACCACCTGTATATCATGGCACTCAACGTCTAAGGAGGTTGACAGAAGGCTTGGAATACTGGATTCCTGCGATAGTATAGTATAGTGTACCCCAAGCCCTGTTGAAGTTGTAATTCTCTTTATGAAGGCCGCTGCCCCTAAAACCCTAAACACGAAACCCTAATTGTAAGCCCTAAACTCTCAGCCCAAGACTCGAAAGCGGAAACTGCCAAGTTGCCACGACACAAGGGCGTTTCCGAAAATTAAGGGTGCCATGCTTTGGGGCCCTTATTATAATAAAGATCCTACGATTTAGGGTGCCCTATTTTCGGAAACTCCCACAAGAAACCCTGAACCCCAAGAACCGACACTCGTGCACGCTAAACCATACGCCTTGAATCCCAAGCCATGCGATCGTGCTTCTTTACAGCTTTAAGCCTTCAAGCAGTCTTCGGGGCAGTAGGGCAATTGTCCAACCCTAAACCCGAAGCCCCAACCCTAAGCCCTACACCCTGAAGCCTTATCCGTAAACTCGTGAACCCTGTTTGCTAAACCCGAAGCCCTTCTGAGAGAAGCAGTGGATTTCAGAGCCTAAACATCAACACTGACGCACTGGCAGGCTTTGTGGTTCAGGGTGTCGGTTCGTGGAGGTTTGAGGTTTGAGGTTTGGGGTTTGGGGTCGAGGGTTTAGGGTTACCAGGTTCAGGGCTTCGGGTCTCGGGTAAGGTCTAGGGGCTCGGCGTTGAGGAAAAGATCCTGAAAATCCTCCTGCATCCGAAACCCCAAGTGCTCAGCCCACGTTGTAAACATTGAGGCGTGCGGGGCCTGAGTGCTTAGAAGACCAAAGTAGCCCATAGGGTTTAGGGGCTTAGGGTTTGGGGTTTAGGGCATGGTAGCCCTTACAGAATCCACCCACCCTGCACACTGAGAGAGCGACGCAAATGGTCAAAAAGGCGACTCTGGTAGAAAGAACCTGAGCTAAGGTCGGCCAAAAAAATACCTAGACGTCAGAACAGGGTTCTTATTCAAGGCTATATCTATAGGCTTTTACAGGGTTGCTTATAGGCTCCTGCACTATCACATTAGGTCCCAAAGGCCGTACATGGGCTTAAAGGGGTCAGCTGGATTGTGTTGGCCCCCCAAACTTCAGTGTGGCTTTGGTGCACATGAGGCTGCAACGAAACAGGGACGATGAACCGCAGAGTTTTTTGGCTTGTCAGACCTCTTATTCTTTGCTGATGCAATGCTACAAAGCGGCTTGATTTCTGGCTTTAGGGATATAGGCTTCTCAGGTGGAACAGGGGAGAACAAAAATAGGTTCCATTCCTTCTTGACAAGATCTCCTTGGACTAGACCCAAGAGTAACCTAGGAAGAAAAAGGGTGCCCTTCTTGGGTTTAAAGGGTTATAAGGGAACCTAAACCCTTAAAAAGGGAATAAGGGCCTACTCTGGGTCCTAGTGGAGCTACCTTGAGCCCTAAACCCTAACCTACAGCCCAGATCTGCTGAGGCTTAGGGCTAAAATGTTTCTGTTCGGCATAGTAGCAACAACAATCGTCAATAATCACAAGAAAAACAAAGACGCAGAACTATATAACTATAATCATCATCAGTACGCATAAGAAGAAGAATGCTAATCACAAGAAGAAGAATGCTAATAAGACCTATTCTTGTTTTGGCCGGTTTAAGAAGCCCATGGAGGCGCTTATATAAGGGCCCTGGAGAGGCCGCAGGGTAGCTGTCAAAATGATGGCCCCTTTTCGGTTACCCTAAATAATAGGTGCAGTATTATATAGGGACCCAAGAAGGGACCATAATTTTGACAACCACCCAATTAGACCTAAGAGTAACCTAGGAATAAAAAGCGTGCTCTTTTTGGTTTAAAGGGTGTTATACGGGAACCTAACCTTAAAAAAGGGAATCAGGGCCTACTCTGGGTCCTAGAAGTTGCGAAGGAAGCACAGATTCCTTCACCTCTGCGAACCCCAAAATCGAAAACCTAAATTCCTTAGAAAATCCCCCAAAAGCCTAAACCCACCTCCTTCCCTCGCCACTTCGGCACCTCGCAGATCGTAACTTGGGGCATTATGTCAGGGAGGGCTTCCCCGACATTCTCCGGCGAGGGCTTGAACCCTTCAGATACCCTTCTAGTACGGCCTAAACCCTATGGAACTCGACAAACCCTGCCTCTATAAGTAAGTCCTTAACCAGGTAAGCTTGCTATGATTCAAGGCCTGAGCCCGATTTTGGTGGGCTGCAGAGACCCCAAACCCGGGAAACCCTAAATCCTAAACTATACCCCCCTTAGAACCAGAATAAACAGAATATGTTGAAGAATCTCTTGGGTTTTAGATGAACAAAAGTAGAAGCAGCTGTCTGAGTCATGAAGGAAGTCCTCCACTCTGTACTCGACGGGGTTGCCCATGTTGTCCATTAGTGGCCATTTTCTGCGTGCTGCTTCTTCCCGACAAAGACGAGCCCTTTCCCCCCTTCGCGGGAGGAAGATGGGCTCCCCGAACGGGGATCGGTGGGACGTCATGGTTTGCAGGTACTGAGTTTCTTGTTGGAGGGCTCCAATGAAAAGGCACTTCTGTATTCGGAGGGTGCAGGAAGCCTGGCATGCGGTTACGGCTTCGTACCTGTATAGCATACCTCTCTCATCTTTTCGAACATGCCAAGGTCGATGAGCGCATGCTGGCTGCCGTAGAGAGACGCGCCTAGACTCTAAATGATTGGCTGCAGCTGTCAACTCCTAAGGAGACTATAGTAAACTCAACTCTAAATGCCGGACGCAACGGCTCTTGATTCGGGCCCTGGCTGTGTTGAGCTGGTTCGAAATCACTCGTGCAATCCTGGGCGTAGGTCTCACAGGGCTCTAGGCGTTTGCACTGTTCAGGGCTTGAGCAACGCAGGAGCACAGCTTCTACTATTCCGGGCGTAAGAACTCCGTGCCTGCTCGATGCGCTATCGTACACTCCGCAACGACAGCCCAAATGCAAGACGTGAAGCCCTCAACCTTGAAACACCTTCGGATATCAAATGGACCTAAAAGACCTAAAAAAGCAGAGCATTTAAGTTTTTATGCCCTGGAGAAGGAGGTGCCCCAAGCCCCCAACCCCAAACCCTGCAGCCGAAACTCTCGAACCCTAAACAAAAACTTATACGAGCACCTTAAATTGCTTCAAGTAACTCAAGTATGTGAACCTTAATCATGATGTCACCAGGTCCACAGAATATTCTAAGTAGTTGGGAAGCAGGATGGTATGTACTTCATCCAACTGCTACACTAGCTTCCGTATAACATCAACTTGCACCGAGAAGACTTTAAGATAGGGTAGGGGTAACGGGTATTTTATATTATGCAGGTTCATTAGAACCCACAGGTATAGTATTCATTATTACGTATCCCGGCCCCTGCACTCGGGCTTCGGGAACAGAATGATGGGTAAACCCTAAACCCTAAACCCTAAACCCTAAACCCTAAACCGCAGCTCTGAACGTTTGGAACCCTCAGTTGTAGTTTTGGGCTTAGGGCCACAACCTCAGGTTTGCCAGGGGGTCCAAATGTCTAACCTTGGTATACGCACATATTACGAAGACCCGACAATAAAGCGGAGAGGTCTGAACTATTCTGAAGAGTAATCTCCCCTCATAGCCTCTAGAATCAAAACCTATAAGATCCCCCACGCATGCCGCAGTTTGATTGTTCAGGCACCGATATCCAAACCCGTCTAAACGCACTAAACCCGAAACCCTAAATAACCCTAAACCCGATAAAATAACCCTAAATGAGCGGTTGTCAAAACTTCTGGTTCATGGCTAAACCATGGATGATTTGTGGGGGTCAAAGCGCTTTACAAGGATTACTGCACTTGACTGCCCTTCACTGCCCTCTGCTGCCCTTTACTGCGTGGGGCAGTGGCTCATAAAACGTTCTGGTAGGTATCGATTAGGGTATCGATTGCCTAGCCATACATCACACGGAAAATTTAAGCACAAATGTTGCCGCTGCACGGAAATGTCACGACCGATGATCTTCGTTGATCGTATCGCTTTTGGGGGAGTCCTTTTGCTTTCCAAGGAAATTGGCAAGATCCGACATTCCACGGTCACCCTACTCTTAACTACAATTACGGAAGTTTCGACGGATGCTCAAATAACCCCAAACCCTAAACCCTAAATGGCCCAGAAATTTCGATTCTGGCTAAACCCTAAACCCTAAACCCTAAGCCCTAAACCCTAAATAACCCTAAACCCCAAAGCCTAAATAGCCCAGGCAGAGCAGGGGAAAACTGAGATACGAGCCGGACTTTGGAAGCGTCCTGGTCAACGTGAGGCTCACCGTAGGGTTTTGGGTTTGGGCTTTTTTT
This sequence comes from Symbiodinium sp. CCMP2592, assembly GCA_905221615.1. Taxonomy (NCBI): domain Eukaryota; class Dinophyceae; order Suessiales; family Symbiodiniaceae; genus Symbiodinium; species Symbiodinium sp. CCMP2592. The sequence goes on from CAJNDT010006208.1 coordinate 132,508, forward strand.
GGCCTAGGGTTTAGGGCTTAGGGTTTTGGGCTTAAGGTTTTTTTTGGCTTCGGGTTTAGGGCTTAGGGTTTGGGTTTAGGGTTTAGGGTTTTAGGTTTAGGGTCGTAGCGTTGCTCTAAAGGGTGCCTGCAATCGTTCTGCAATCGGGCTTCGGGGTTAAGTTTAGGGTCGTAGCGTTACTCCAAAGGGTGCCTGTACTTCTTCTACAGTAGGGCTTAGGGTTTAGGGTCGTAGCGTTACTCTAAGGGTGCCTTTAAGGGCTCCGCTAGGAAGCTCGAGAATGGTGTCCCTTGTAGGGTTCCCTTGAAGGGTGTCCTTTTTTAGGCTCCCAAGACGGGTGAGCTACGGGCTGACGGTGTTCGTTGCTTCGGGCTTTGAAGGTTTAGGGCTTAGGGTTTAGTGTTTAGGGTTTAGAGTTTAGGGGTTTAGAGTTTAGGGTTTGAGGTTTAGAGTTTAGGGCTTTTCAATTTTGCAGCTTCGGGTTGAAGACTTGGCACGAAGGCCTTCAGGCTGGCCTTCAGGCCTGCGGCACTCATGTGGGTGGTTGTCACAAATTATGGTCCCTTTTTGGGTCCTTCTTGTAGTACGGCACCTAATATTTAGGGTACCCCAAAAGGGACCCTAATGTTCAAAACCACCCATGTGTGTCAATTCAAACGTCAGGGTTTAGCGCATTGTTTGGGCTTCGGGTTTTGGGTCCTCCGATAGATCCTTGTTCCACACTGCCGGGCTACCACACTTCACGTGGGTTTACAGGTCTTCAGCGGGCTGGTGGAATCGGCGTGATACTAAAGTCGGGGCCTCAACAGATTAGAATAGGGTTTTGGCGCCCATTATACTACAGTTATGATAAGGAACCCCCAAGATAGTATATGTACTTATTAAGGCCCCTATATTAGTCGATTTACCATCATAAAAGCGGCTGCATGATCAGCATTAGGCTCAATTGAACCTTGAACCCTTAGCCGCAATACACCCGAAGTCGTACAACAAGGACTCAGAACCCGAACATACAACATCTTGAACCACAACCCTACTTAAAAACAAACTCTCGAAACTTGAAACCCGGCACCAGAACCGGGGACCCCGAAACCCTTGGCGCTTTGGTCGCGCCTCCTTGGTCGACATGCCAGGCAACATCTTCAGCAGCTTCACTGCCTGACGAGGAAGTCGGGAGCTTGGGGGTGCAATATCAATATCCGGCCCTAATAACTACACAGTCGTCCGGGAGGTGTATAATTACCGTAGAATACAACTACAGCATAACTCTACAGGGACCATGCGGACCATGCAGGATGCAATTAGTACGTTTCGAACGGGGGCGTTTCCTGAGCTGGACCATCTGCAGCTGCCGCCGCCGCCGGAGCTTCCGCCGCCGCCTTGAGATCGGTAATCTTTTTTCAGCTCAAAAAACTGACCTCGTAGCTGAAGTCCGTCCATTCCTTGTCATCCTCGTCCAAGACCTGCCAGCCGTAGACCGGGATGTCTGAGGAGTCGGCTGAGCCCTCGTGCCATAGTAACACACAGTTATTCTGGCTCTGGTCCTGGACTTGAAACCACCCGTCTCTGCTTTGCCCCAACCAGGACGCCTGGTTTGCCCACCGCCTGGGCAAAGAATTAAAACAATCGGAAAGAAAAAGCTAGAAACCTTTATTTCACAATGGTTCTTCTATGGAACTCCAAACAAAAAGTATTGAAGCAGAAGCCAGAAAGTTGGAACATCAATATCCTCATGCTTTTAAGGTAAGGTATATATAGGGGATCCCAGCACTAATCATCCTAAATCCATGCTCCAACTTTCTGGAATTCACTGCATACTCATATGACCACAGGTTTGTCGGGGCTAGCCAGGGCAGGGCCTGGGGTAAAGGGGGAAACTACCGGAAGAAACAGATCATGTGTGGGAACCCTTCAAGGAACCCCTCAGGGTTCCTCTAGTCTAAGGGTTCCCTTACGCATCACTGGTCCAAGGTTGAGCCCCCAACCAACCCCCAACCCCCAACCCCCAAACCCCCCCACACCTCCAGCAAAAAAGCCCTCCGAACTAATTATCCATGGGGACTGTCGCTGATCGACGAACCTCTGAAGACCGACTCAAAGCCATTGGGTTTAGGGTTTAGGACCCATGAGTAATGACTTCGTCGTAAGAAGAATACTGATGATAGTAATGGTAATGATAGTCTTGAAACCCCAAACCCTCGAAACCTTAAACCCCAAACCCTGAGCCCCTAAACCCCTAACCCCTAAACCCCTAAACATCAAAACCCTAAGCCCCTAAGCCCTACTCCCTAAACCCCTAAACCCCTAAACCCTAAACCCCTAAACCCTAAGCCCTAAACCCCTAAACCCTAATTAAGCCCTAAACCCCTAAACCCTAAACCCCTAAACCCTAAGCCCTAAACCCCTAAACCCTAATTAAGCCCTAAACCCCTAAACCCCTAAGCCCCTAAACCCCTAAACCCCTAAGCCCCTAAACCCCTAAACCCTGAAAAACGCCACCACCGGGGCGCCGGCTCGACTGAGCCTTCCCGCGCGCGCCCCGAGCTTCGCGGCGCGCGCGGCGCGGACGACGATGACCTGGAGTTTCGGACTTGTGTCATAGGGATCCTTAGGGGTTTAGGGGTTTAGGGGTTTAGGGGTTTAGGGGTTTAGGGTTTAGGGTTTAGGGTTTAGGGTTTAGGGGTTTAGGGGTTAGGGTTTAGGGGTTTAGGGTTTTAGGTGATTAGACTGTGGATGATATCCTTTAAAGGGATCTATAAGGGTACCTTTAAGGGGCTCCTTTAAGAGATCTATAGGGGGGTTTAGGGTTTAGGGTTGATGATATAAATCCTGCATTACCTTCAGGACGCTGATCTATGGGAATTCTGATATATTCCTTATCATCGGTAAACTGTGGGGTTTAGAGCTTCGAGCTTCTGGGTTAAGGGTTCATGGTTTAGGGTTTAGGGTTTTTGGGGTTTAGGGTTTTTGGGGTTTAGGGTTTTTGGGGTCTAGGGTTTCTGGGGTTAGGGCTTTTGGGGTTTAGGGTTTCTGGGGTTTAGGGTTTTTGGGGTTTAGGGTTTCTGGGACTTAGGGTTTTTGGGGTGTAGGGTTAGGCTTCGAGCTTGTGTGTTCTAGTTTTTTGAATCGCCTCTTTTCCAGCTGTGGGGTTTAGGGCTTCGAGCTTGTGGGGTTTAGGGTTTAGGGTTTAGGGTTTAGGGTTCAGGGTTTAGGGTTTAGGGTTCAGGGTTTTTTCCCTGAGCCCTAAACCCTAAACCCTGAACCCTAAACCATTTAGGGCTCATGGTTTAGGGCCTACCGGGTTTAGCATCAAGGGTTGCCGAAAAGGGGCCTGGCAAGGTTCCTGCTGAAGCGTTTGGGGTTCTGTGGGGGGCGGCATTCGCAACTACCAGAAACCACGGTTTAGGGTTTAGGGTTTAGGGTTTAGGGTGAAGCTGTGGACTGTGAACCCCAAACCCTCTCTCAGCCCCCTGACCCAAACCTAGCTCTACGACATGCCGCAATCCTGTCCTGTCCTGCTTAAGCCAGACCTGCACTGCGACCCTTGTTCACACCCGAAACTCTAGCGCCCTAAACCCTGAAATGAGCATTCAAATTTGGAGAATCGCATTCCGAAGCTCTTCCGGAAACCTAAAACCGGAGCAACTTTGCCCTCCAAAGCCCGGGCCTAAGCCCAATGCCTTAGAAGGGGCCCCCACCCTGTAATAGTGACTATAAGGATTGTATTAGGGCCCTATTATATTCCCATTATACCACTATTACAGGGTCGGCTCCCGTTCTAACCAACGCCTAAGCTGGAAAGCCTCGGGAAACCTCTGAAAGCCGAGAGGCGTTGTCTTGGTTCGCACCTTCGGTGACCTGAGGGAGGCATCGGTTAGGGTGCACCTTAAACCACCGAACCCTACTTTTTTGTAGGTTCTTATTATAAACCCTAATATGGAAAATATAGGGACCCTACAAAAAAATAGGTTTTGGGAGGTTAAGGTAGGGCTTGGGACGGGGTATCCATCTGGCCCCTTTGCGAAGGTAATTATATAGGGACTATACTACCCAAAACAAGTTATATAAAGGTTACCTACTCACGACTAGGAAAAGCCACACTCAGGGTTTAGAACTTTTGGTTTAGGGCCTTCGCTGACCCAGGGTCATGGAGGGGGTTGTCTCAGACAGTTTGTTGTTCCGGGCTTTAAAGGGTTTCTATCCGGATTTATGGAGCTGTAGGGCCCTGATATTTTGGGGTTTAGGGCCCCATGGTTTACTGCAAAACTGTCGTGCCGAGGAATTAATTCGGGGGTTCGAAAGCCAATGCTGCGTGCGAGAAGGAACTAAATTCCATGCCGTACAGACCCTATAAATCCACAAGCCCTTTGGCGCTTGAACCGCAAAATCCTATATGCTGCGGGCAAAAGCCCTCAACCCCAAAAACCATGAAGCCTAAGCATCAAACCCTGAAGCGCCAAAACCCTTCTAGAACCCTTGCAGGGCCGCCCGTAGAGAACCCGTACAAGCCTCCGATGAAACCCTATAAAAACCTACGCCCCAAATCTCCAAACTCTAAACCCCCAAACCCTAAACCCCGAGACCCCTGAGCCCTAAACCCTGAACCCTATAGGGTATCATGGGGAACTAAAGGTTAACCTTTTGGGTTGTATAGGGATTATATAGGGACTGTACTACCCAAAAAAATGTTAAAGGTTACCTACTCTACTACGAGGCCCTATAAAACCCTAAACCCCAAACCTCTAAACTCTAAACCCACAAACCCTAAAACCCCTGAGCCCTAAACCCTGAGGCCCTATAAAACCCCTACCAACACCCCAACACCCAGACCCCCGGGAGGATCTAGAAAGTAGATCCCCTAATTTGGGGCCCTATACTACTAAGGGTACTTTATAGGAACCCCCATTAAGGGATCTACTTTTTGGATCCTCCCGAAAATCTGGGCATCCAGGGCCTCCTCGATCTCCATCGCGTCCGGGCCCAGCATGTAGGAAACTGGCAGCCGGAGCCGGGAGCTCTGGTATTTTTTCGGGGGATTCCTACGTTTAAAAAGGGGGGTCTATTAAGGGTTCCTATCAGGGTCTATATAAGCTGTCCTTGAAAGGTTTTTTTTGGAGGCTCTGGGACTTTAAAGGGAACTCCAGAAAGTTGGAATATGGTTTCAGGGTAGGATACCTTATACTTTACCATAAATGGTTTAGGATAATCATATTCCAGCCTTCTGGCTTTTACTTTATGGAGGATTCCTACGGTTTAAAAAATGGGGGGGTTCCTACCAGGGTCTATATGAGCTGTCCTTTGAAAGGTTTTTTTAAAATTTTGGAGGGGGACCGAAACTGAGATTAGGTTTAGCAACCATCGTCTTCTTTTTCATGCCCATCCACATCCTCATCATCATGCTTGATACTCGCCTAAGTTCTGCATCTACCTCGTCATCATCATTATCATCATCAGCATCGCCATTACCGTTAATGCTGCCATCATGATTCCTATCCATGCCAATCATCAACTAAGCCTGCTCTACCGATCTTTATCACTATAACCCACTCTCCTGGTGCTGCCGCAATCTTGCCAGTCCGACTGTCGAGCAGCATGGACGCGGTTCCCAACAGATCCATCCAGAAGAAGAAGCCGCAAAGGTAGGTGGAGTCGCTTAACTGGGCCATGGCAGTGGGTTTTTCGCTAGATTCGAGGCAGGCTTCGGTGGGGGCTCTTCGGCAGGCGAGGCTCTCTAAGTGGGTTTGCTGGATTCGAGGCAGCTTTGAATGGGCTCTGGGCTCTTCGGCAAGCAAGACTCAGCAAGACTCTCTAAGCGAACAGCTGGGTGGCTGTCAAAATTATGGTCCCTTTTTGGGTACCTATTACAATACGGCACCTAATATTTATGGTACCCAAAAAGGGACACTAATCTTGACAACCACTCAGCTGAGGATGGCGGAGTGTCCGGTGCAGATGGGATCTTCTGAGCTTCCGACACCAAAGCTTCCAATGCGGAGTCGTAGATTGTACTATAAATATGAGAAGGAACCCCCAAAATAGTATTGGTAACTATTTAGGTCCCCACATTAGACAAAGCTTGGATCTCAAGCTTCACGACTTTACATTCAGGCGCGGGCGAATGCGGTAGCTTTGACTTGCTTGTTCTGTTCGGTTCGTACAGAAACCCAGAAGCTAAGGGCACATGGTTTCTGAGTAAGGACAATCATGGATTCACTCCCCTTCCTCGTTGCCAAGGCCCCAGCAGTAAGTCCAACCCACTCGAAAACGAAAAGGGCGAAGACTATCGTGAGCACCTCGGCAGAAGGGTTTGGGGCTTCTCTTCTGCTTCCCAGGATCTGTGTTCCTTCCAAGCGATTCAGAAGTTTCCATTAGTAAGGGTATTGCAGGGCTTTAGGGACTAAAGCCTCCATGGCGGGGGTGCAGTACAGACTGATAGGAAGAGCTTTCAGGTAGCTGGAACCGCTATGGTCTTCTTTCGGTGAAAACCGAAACATCAGTCTGAAGGACAGCAAGAATTAGCAGGTGGGTGGTTGTCAAAACTAGGGTCCCTTTTTGGGTACCTTAAATATCAGGTGCCGTATTATAATAGGGAACCTGAAAGGGATCATAATTTTGACAACCACCCAAGTACAGCTTATAGCTATGGGGTTTAGGTTTCATCGCTGTAATGGTTAGGATACACGTTGGGGCTTAGGCTTCTCGGCAAACATGCGTTTCATGAGTCGCTGCTTCTAGACAGGCAGACGAATAGATTGGATGGGATCTAGTTGGGATCGGCAGATACAGATGGGTGGTTGTCAAAATTAGGATCCCTTTTTGGGTCTCTATTATAGTACGGCACCCATTATTTAAGGTACCCAAGAAGGGGCCCTAATTTTGACAACCACCCAGATAGAATGAAGTCGAACCCGCTGCAACCCGAAACCGCAAATTTCGAACACCTTCACTCTTCGCCCAACTACACTGAAACCCAACGCCATTGAGTTTCGAAGCTCTCCTTAACCCCTGGGAGAAATAGCTGCAAAAAAGCCCCACACAAAGCAATTCGGAAGAGCCGAATTTCCCCATCACTTTGAGCTTCCTGCCACATCCAACTCGGTGTTCGAAGGGACCTCTGCTGAGGGCTCAGGGGCTTTGACAGGGGTTTTTAGGGTTTGGAGTTTGGAGCTTAGGGCTCAGGGCTTGGAGTCCTAGGCTTTGGGGCTTAAGTTAAGGGTTTGGGGGCGCTTAGGGGTCAGAGTCACCTTTGTTCGGCTTCATGCAGTAATGTAGATGTTCAGTACAGGTTCTGCCACGTCTGCTGCTTTGGGAAAGAAGGCAGTAACAAAAAAAAACTGCTATTTTTTTTGGGGGGGGGTCCTGAATGTACTTATAGTATTATGACCCACGGGTAGTTGTCGAAATTAGGGTCCGTTTTTGGGTAACCTAAGTATGAAATGCCGTATCATAATTAGGGACCCACAAAGGGACACCACCCACATGGAGGTTTCTTTGGGCCCTTGCCCTACAGTGATCCCACTTCTATGGAAACTCTCATACTTCTTGCTGGGTTTTACGGCTTCTAACCTGGTGTACACATGTATGGGATTGAAGAACAACGCCTTTTGACCTGCTGCACGGTCCAAAGTTTGCCGCTTTGTGTAATGAAACGCCGAAAAACTGGTATTCACACACATCATCGTAATTTCATAGGGACGTTAGCGGCTAGCTTTGTTTGGAGTAGAGTCTTGGGGTATGTGAATGCACAGCTGCATAGGGACTATCGGGAAACGATACCACTTCATGTTAGCCTCTTCCTTTAAACTTTCTCCCAAACGCCCCACACCTGAAGACAAGCACGCCTAAACACCCCCCAAGGTGCTCAGAAAGGTTCTTTAAGAATTCTGAATTCCAGAGGTTCAGGGCCCATGTTGCGGCCTAATCACCTGCACCCTACATCCCTAAACCCTAAATCCCTAAACCCTCAAAACCCTTCTCTTAGTTGCTGAGTTCACAAGCCCGCCCCCCCAAAAGTGTACACTTTCAGCTTTACGGTGAATAACTTTATCCCAAAAGTGTATACAGTGCACCCACTGAGCTACTAAGTTCTTCAAGCCCTCTTCATCCCGCAGGCCGCCGTGAAACCCCTAAACCCTAAATCCCTAAGCCCCAAACCCCTATGCTATGCCCCTAAACCCTCAAAACCCTTCCTGTTCATCCCGAGGGCCGGGGTCTGATAAAGACTTTTGGTGTAGGGAATGGAAGAATGGTAGTAGCACACACAGCTTGCACGCTCGGGCTCAGCAGAGGCGGAACCGCGAGCGAGTGTCCGAGGTCGAGGTCTAGCCAACTCTTACAAGTTCTCGGAATGGGAGGGTGGTAGAAATGGTACTTGTGGTTGTACCCCATCTACTATTTGCTTAAGAACCCCCACAAAATAAAAAAATATATTCCTTATGGTGGTAATATAGGGATTATTATTTTTATTTTTTGGGGGTTTCTTAAGCAAATAGTAGCCATTCCTCCATTCCCTACTAACCAAAGGTAAGAAGATCCGGCCTGGCAAACCACGAAGATCTCGCCCAGGAATAAGGCTAAAAACCTCGTCTGCAGGACCGGACGCTTGAGTTGCACTCTTTAGGGTTCAGGTTTTGGAGAAATTAATAGGGGAAATAACAAGAATCGAAATTATAAGGTAATCCAGTTGCACCGTTTGGGGTTTAATTGAGGCTTCTGTGTTTGGAGTGGTAGATCCGACTAATAATATACTTACGGGTTCCCGAATCAGGTACCTAAACGACCTAAGCCTACATTCCCAAACTGCGCTTTCGTACGAAGTCCCCCGATCCCTTGGCTTCGGCGTTCTTGTGGCCCCAATTGAGCGTTTAGTCAAGGTCAACCACATTAAGCCCTTTTCGGTGGGCCCTGGAAGATTTCCCACAGGCCTGCCTAGTCTACACTTAACCCTAAGAAGATTTGTGAAAGGATTTCAGGAAGGAGGGTGTGAGCCCAGAGACTCCAATATCCCTTAATTAATGAATATTCCTTAAATCATAGTAGGGATCCTACAATAATTTAAGGTATATGCCTTAATTAAGGAATATTGGAGTCTCTGGGAGGTCCAGGGCAGCGGAGGCGAGATAGGGCCATCAGGGCTGAGGCGTGCCCCTCCTTCCCTGACTGAGCTCGAGGCAGCGCAATCATCGTCACAATGCTAAAGGGCCTGCCAGAGTAATATAGGGGCCTCAATAACTAGAATAGGGATTTAGGGGCCCATTATACCATACGCCCAAAATCGTGTTGGTAATTATTGAAGCCCGTATAGCATAGGAGATAGGGTTAAGGCTTGTGAGGTACGGCTAGTTCTCGAAATTTTACTAATCCGCGCCGTGTCAACCGGCACAGCAACCCTTACTGTATATACTCCATCATCCCTGAAACCCTTAGTTGCTGAGTTCATAGGCCCCCAAAAGTGTACACTTTAGGATTTATAGTGGGTAATATTACCCCAAAAAGTGTAAAGTGCATGCACTCAGCTTCTAAGAACCCCAGACCCTCACCTGCATCCTGAAGTGTCCGACACCCAGCCCAAACGCCGATCTCTCTAGATCTTGTTACCTTAACTTTGCTGATTATGGTAAGGCCTCAAAAGGCTACAGGTTACCTATTCCCTTGACCCCCTCAGTAATTACCCGTTAAACCCGTTAAAATATCCAAATACCCACCATTAAGGGCCATAAGGACTCAGGCCTACTCGGCTACGATGCTACGCTGAAGACATGGACATGGTGTTCAAGGCCCAGAGCTTTCCAGCGAAGGTGCCCTACCAACACGGGTAGATGTGGTCATGCCGAAGGCTTCTAGGATGCAGTCTTTGGTTTAGCCCTTACGGTTTGACGAAATTTACGTACGACACCCATACAAAGTACGAACGTTGATGGCAAGCTTTCGGCCCGAAATCCGAACAAACCCGCGCTGGAGCATATGTTTAGCTACGGCTTAGGGGTTTAGGGCTTACAGGGCTTCGAACTATACTTTCAGACTGTTTAGGGATTGCAGGTGTAGGGTTTAGGCTATTAGCACTGCCTGTGTACACGTCTACAGGGTCCAGTGAGGTTAGAGTCAATGATTCTTGGACGAACCCATACCCCACACTAAAGTTGAGCTTTGCTGGTGAGGATTTAGGGTTTCAGTTGGGGGTGTTCTCTACCATCATTTGTAGGCCTCTACTATGACAGAAACCCTGGCGACTCCGTGCCGGCAACGGGGCTTACAACAGAAACTGTAACGGAACGTAGTGGAGCTGTAACGGATTTGTCGCGGAGCTGTAACGGACCTGTAAAGGAGCTGTAACGGTGCTGTGACGGAAGCTGTAACGGAGCTGCAGAAGCTGCAACGGAGCTGTAACGGACCTGCTACGGAGCTGCAACGGAGCTGTAACGGAGCTGTAACGGAAGCTGCAACGGAGCTGTAACGGAAGCTGTAACGGACCTGCAACGGAGCTGTAACGGACCTGCAACGGAGCTGTAACGGAAGTTGTAACGGAGCTGTATCGGAGCTGTAGCAGAAGCTGTAGCGGGGCTGTAGCGGACCTGCTACGGGGCTGTAACGGACCTGCAACGGAGCTGTAGCAGAATGCTGTAACGGAGCTGTAACGGACCTGCAACGGAGCTGTAACGGACCTGCAACGGAGCTGTAACGGACCTGCAACGGAGTTGTAACGGAAGCTGTAACGGAGCTGTAACGGAGCTGTAGCAGAATGCTGTAACGGAGCTGTAACGGACCTGCAACGGAGCTGTAACGGACCTGCAACGGAGCTGCAGCGGAGCTGCAACGGAAGCTATGACGGAGCTGTAGAAGAAGCTGTCGCGGGGCTGTAACGGACCTGCAACGGAAGCTGTAACGGAGCTGCAACGGAGCTGTAGCAGAAGCTGTAGTGGAGCTGTAACGGACCTGCAACGGAGCTGTAACGGACCTGCAACGGAGCTGTAACGGAAGCTGTAACGGAGCGGTAACTGAGGGCCCAGGGTGGGTAGCACAAATCCCATAGTAAATGATGGTAGAGACCACCCCCAAGGTTTCAGTATTACCCTAAACCTTGAACCTGAACCCTACCAGGGAATCTGTGTGACTCTTAACCTTCATCTCGAAAAGCTGGACGACCCTTAGCGAGCCTTGTGGACATATGCTGTGTCTGCACACCAAGAAAACGGAACAGTCGACCGTAGATGTCCTATGGCCCTATGGTTTCGGGTCTGGGGCTTGGGGTTGATGTCCTATGGTTGAACCCCAACCCCAAACCCCAAAGCCCCCTTGCCTCCCTCGGATGAATTTGCGAACAGAGGCTGCCTGGGCTTTTGGAGCACTCCGGGTTTGGCGTTGAGGGTCTTGCCTAGACTGGCATAGGGCCGACAGTTCTAGCCCTCTCTCTCTTGAGAGAGGGGCTGTTTGGCATACTGTTGAGGCCGGGACAGCAAGGCTCTACAGGGCTCAGGGCTCCAGAACTCATGTGCCTGGCATTCTGATAAAGCCGTAGCCTTTTTTGTGAATCCCAACCAAACCCTAATGCGCTTACCCTGCCATGTGATGCAATCTTCGAGCACAAACACTTCGAAGCTGTGGCCCCTGAGAGTTTTAGGGATCTGAATCATTGAAGCAGGGGTGCCGGGGTCCACTACAGCATATAACACGTGCTCTAAAAGATACAATCCACGAGCACCTCTGAAAACACCGAATCTGAGGGCAGCGGCCGTGGACGACTCGTAGCATCCAGCTTTGGTAACTGGGCAGCAGATTTCGTCCACAGACTTCGTTGTAGGCTCCTCAAGCCCTTCGAGACACGGGCTCTGGACACATGTTGTAGGACTGAGGGTTTAGGACAGTTCAGGATTTAGGACAGTACAGTGAAGTAATTTAAGGCTTACAGGTGTGATGGCTTATACGGGGCTTTGGGCCTAGGGCTTGAGATTTCAATGTTCAGACCTGGCTTTTTCAATCGAGAGCAAGTACCCTCAAAAAGGTCCCAAACAAAACCTATATTCCCCACTTCAAGTAAGCAGACAGGACCCCAAAAATCCATTCCAAAAAACACCGCGGCCTGCCATGGGCGATAGGGAGCAGAAAAAGCCGTGCAAGTTCAGCTACGATCCTTGTTTCATCACGTAATCCTGTTTCTATACTCACCCTACAGGATCAGATAGAACCTTTACAGGGACCATAGTCTATCACTTAAACCAGATTTCTATGGTACCAGATCACCCAACACCCTAACCCTAAAACGCCCAAAAACACACTAAAAAATCTGAAACCCTAAAGACCCCTAAACCCTACACCCTAAAACCCCCTACACCCTACTGAACCCTACACACTAAAAGCCCTGTAAACCCCTGCACCCAACGCTTCGAAGATCCCAAGGCCCTCGCCAAAGCTGCTGATCGTCCGCAAGCACCCCCTGGCGGGTTAATTTCGGCTTCGGGATAAAAGCAGTTTTTGGAGGAGAGAGCGGGGGGAACAGGGCTTGGAGTGCTAAGGATTTTAGGGATATAAACAATTCAAGCTTTTGGTTTAAGTATGGTTTGAGTGGTGGGTCGAGAACTTGGGGCTTAGGGTTTGCGGCCTTGGGTTTTAGGGTCCCGATGAGTCAAGTCAGACAACCCTCCGCCCGAAGTTCTAAGCAACCCGTAGGTGGTCGCCTAGTCCTTCTGTGGGTGGTTGTCAAAATTATGGTCCCTCTTTGGGTACCTATTATGGTACGGCACCTCTATTTAGGGTACCCAAAAAGCGACCCTAATTTTGACAACCACCCATATGGTACAACCCTAAACCCCATAGATCCCTTATAGGAACCCTTTGTCCGACCGAAGCCGCAACCCCAAACCCAACACCACAAGCCCCAACCCAAGAACCTCAATGGTTGATGATATATATCCTGCACTACCTTAAGGACCCTAAACTATGGGAATTCTGGTATATCCCTTATGATGGGTAATGTAGGATATATATATATATATATATATATATCATCAACAGCAGGAACAGGTTTTGGGGGGTTGTATTGGAGCAGAACTCGAAAGTATACCGTCGTAGTAGTGGGGACAGAAGTAAGTGGACACTACTGCGCCCACAGCCCCAAACCCTCAGTCCAAAGAGCAAGACGAGCGAGAGGCGAGGATTTGCTGAAGCAGCCGGGAGAGCAGGGGGTGCTTTGGATAGGGTTTCGAGCATGCCGGAGTTTAGGGTGTCAGAGATGATGGATTTCGGGCAGGTGCGCAAAGACTTTCTTGGTGTTTGTTGGTGTTGCTATCGATTTTGGAAGGGGATCACATGGGTATGGGTTGAGGACCCGCAGGAACTAAAAAGTCCAAAGCCCCTTTACCGGGTGAAGACCGTCGTCCCTAGATGCTTCGAGGCAGCCCCAAAGCACCCCCACATAAAGACGCTGAGGAAGGCATACGTCATGCTTGCGATATCTCGATATCCATCAAGTCCCTTAAACCTTAATAGATACCTCTAAACCCAAAAGACTCCAGAAACTTTTGTCAAGCAGCTTCTTCTCTTCTGGGGGTGGCGGCGGCATCGGTCTCGGCAGGTTAGCACATCGGGCTTTTGGCTCTTGGTTTAGGGTCTAAGGTCTAGGGTTTAGGGTTTAAGGTTTAGGGTTTAGGGTTTTAGGGTTGGGAGGTGTCGGTCGAGGGGGGCCAGGTCCGGGCACAACATCAGCATGAGCTCGGCCAGGCGACTGCAGTGAGTCGGTGCGGACGTCATCGGGGAAGTCGAAGGCTTCCTGCCGAGCGCCAATAGCGAAGTGCTGCCGGGTAGGGAGATGGTTTCGCCTCCTTTGATGTGGGCTCGCACACGGGGGCCCTGCTCGGCGAAGACGATGTTCAAGATGAAGGTGCGGCCTTCGGCAGGGAACTCTTCCAACTGACGTCGAGCGATTTCTTTTATGCGTAAGCACCGCTGCAAGGCTTTCGCGGCGCCGCCTCCGAGCGTGCTGTCGTCCAGCCCTACGCCCCTTTTTTTACAAAGCTAAACCCTAAAACCCGAATCTTGAAGCAATAAACCCCAAACCCTACGCCCTAAATTGAAAATCTAAACCCTAAAACCTGGAATCCGAAACCTGAAATGCTGCAAAGCTTGATGTACCCCAATATGGACACCGAATAGTAAGGCCTAACCTCTACACTCGAAACGCCTAATAAGGACCCCTACATAAGGCACCTCTACCGGCTCCTTTAACCCATGGCACTGGATGGGGCGCCCCCTACGGAGGCAGAACGGTCCGGGCCTTAATTTAATAGGATACGACTATGTTCTTAGGAATGAAAAGGCGATAATGTAGGGCCTAAATAATGGGTTCCTATTATAGTCAATAGGCTACTAAAATTTCTAGCTATTAAGGCCCCTACATTCTGCCCTACATTATGATGACCAACCCTGTTCTAGGTGCTGACATACGAGGCAAAGCCGACAAGATAGAATCGGCATTATAAGGGTTTGCGGTTTAGGATCTTAGGGTTTAAGGTTTAGGATGATCAATATCAGGGTGTTTATGTGGGCTTTATAAGTGTGGTTGTCAAAACTATGATCCCTTTTTGGGTACCCTAAATATTAGGTGCCGTAGTATAATAAGGACCCAAAAAGGGGCCCTAATTTTGACAACCACCCCGAAGGGTAGTGTGTGGGGCCTTAGGACTTCGGCGGGCTTTATCGCTGCACACAAGCATTCTTTACAGGTTTAGGGCTTAGGGTTTAGGGGTTTAGGGTTTAGGGGTTTAGGGTTTGGGGTTTGGGGGGTTTAGGGTTTTAGGGTTTGGGCTCCCCCGACTTCGATGGAAGCCCCTGGATTCCCCCTATTTCCCGCAAGGTCAAAGAGCGGCCAGGCGATGGTTTTCACTACCCAGACCCCCAGGAGGATCTAGAAAGTAGATCCCCTTATTTGGGGCCTTAGACTACTAAGGGTACTTTATAGGAACCCCCATCAAGGAACGCTGATCACCCCAAGCTGCTCTTGTAGCTGCTCTGGTGGGCCTGAATCCTGGAAGACTCCAGGAATAAACCCCGAAACCCCTATAACCCTAAACTCCAAATCCCTAAATAAATCAGCAATCAATCCTGAACTCTTAAACCCTTGTGGTACCCTTATAGATCCCTTAAAGGAACCCTTAAAGGAACCCCTGCGGATCCCTTTAAAGGAGCCCTCAATCCTGAACTCCGGAATCCCTGAACCTTATATAGCCCTTTAAAGGAACCCTTATCGTACCCTTCTAGTAACCCTTTACGGGAACCCTTATAGTACCCTTATAGTGAAGCCCGCTAGAGGAACCCTTAAGGATCCCTTGAAAGGATCCCTAAGGATCCCTAAGGTACCCCCTGAACTCCGAAATCTCTGCGAGTCTGAGCTCACCGGCCTTCCGACGGAGATCGCCCTGGGAGTCCGGGATTCACCGGTAATACAGGGGGCCTCAATAATTTAAAGGGGTCTATGACTAGGCTTCCTTTAAAGGGGTCTATGAATAGGCTTCCTTTAAAGGGGTCTATAAGGGCTGCTATAAAGGCTATGGGTTTGAATAATCACCGATACTAACTTAAGCGTTCCTTTAAAGGGATCCTTAAAGGGGTCTATAAGGGTTACTATAAGTTATAAGTGTACTATAATATAGGGGCCTCAATTAATTACCTATACCGTTTTGGGGGTTCCTTATTATGATTATAGTATATTGGGCCCCCAAACCCTATTCTTCCACTCCAAGGTTTCCTTAAAGGGTTTAGGGTTTACAAAGGTTTAGGGTTTTAGGTGCGCAGCTTAGGGTTGATGGTTTAGGGGCTTTAGTAATATTTAAGGTTTAGGGTTCTTATATTCAAGGTTTAAGGCTTTAAGATTCAGGGTTTAGGGTTTGCCCCAAGCCCTAAACCTTTCACCCTTAACCCAAGATTTTTGTTAAAAGACACTAGAGTGCCTCCAAAGGTTTCCTCGCCATCTTTATTGCCGAGTTCACAAGCCCCAAAAAGTGCACACTTTCAGTTTTGTAGTTGGTACTATTATCCCAAGAAGTGCAAAGTGTATCCACTCAGCTACTAATCCATGAGCAGCCAGACGCCTGGTTCCGAGATTCTACGGGTCCGGTAATATAGGGGCCTTAACAATTTCCGACTTTATTTTGTGGGTTCTTATTATAAGTATACTGGATTTGGGCCCCAAAGCCCTATTCTAGTTACTAAGGCCCCTTTAT
Source organism: Symbiodinium sp. CCMP2592 (assembly GCA_905221615.1). NCBI lineage: Eukaryota > Dinophyceae > Suessiales > Symbiodiniaceae > Symbiodinium > Symbiodinium sp. CCMP2592. The sequence goes on from CAJNDT010006208.1 coordinate 148,719, forward strand.
GATCTTGGTCTCCTCGGATTCCCCTTATGACCATCAGATGACCCTCTCTCAGCGCGCGTGAACCCCTAGACTAGACCCTAACCCTGGCCCTACAACCAAAGCCTAAACCCTAAACCCCAAAACCCAACGAAGTTACATACAGGATCTAGAACCTGCTGCCCCCCGGAGTACTTTTGGGCCTGCATAATTAGAATGGGGCTTTGCGGTATAGTACACTGTAAATGCAAGAAGGTACCCTTAAGGAATAATATTGATAGTCATTTGGGCTTCTTTATTGCACGATGTGAACCCAGACATTACGCTGGGATATCTGCCAGCTCGAACTTCCTGTCAAAGGGGAAAAGGAGGGACCCTTAATGGGGACCCCTACCCTATAATGGGCTATATAACGGGTATATAATAGCTATATCAAGGGTATATACCTATAGGGGGTCCTTATTAGGGGTCCCTCCTTTTACCCTTTGATACACCCTAAACCCTAAACCATTTATAGAATCCTTATTATAGATCCCTTTAAGGAGCCCTACATAAGGGTCCCCATTAAGGGTCCCTCCTTTTATCCTTGGACCCTGAATACTGAGCCCACGGCCCTAAAACCCCAAAACCCAATCCAAGCTGCATCCGACGCGTCTTGCCCTTCGCCACGGCGGCGGGCGGTACATCCTTTGAGGGTGAGGGCTTGGGGTCCTAGAGACGCCTGAACCCAGAGACTCCAATACCCCTTAATTAAGGAATATACCTTAAATCATATAAGGGATCCTACCATAATTTAAGGTATGTTCCTTAATTAAGGGATATTGGAGTCTTTGGGAATATTAAGTCATACCACTTCCTTAGAAGTCTTACTAGACACTCCCCCCCTCTCCCCCAAAAACAAAGCAGCCGAAATAACAAGGCTCCTACATTTACTCGGATTTCGAGAAGACTTGCGGCTACGAGGGGCTGTCATCGAAGCATAAAACCCGACCTCAAAGGCAAGAGTACAAGACAACTAACACCTAGAGACCTTAGAGGCTAAACCTAAGCACTCAAGCCTAAGTTATAGGTGGCTTACATGAGTTGAAATCTACGGAGATTACTCATACAGCTTTAAGAAGCTTCCTTAACTATGCGATTTTGGAACCTCAGGGTATGGCACCAAGTCACGCGCTCTCAGCCAACCAGGCTCAGGATTTGGAGTTTAAGGTAGACTCGCCCCCAAGGTTCGTAGCAGAATAACGTGCCCAATGCTCACCCTCAAAGCAAGGCTACATTTATCACATAGCCACATCCCAGAGCTCTTCTACCTTAATGTATTATCCCGAATCCCTGTGCCCTGAACCCTAAGCCCCAAACCCTGTATCCAACACTGCCCTAAACCCTAAACCCAAAACCCTAACTCTAAGCCCTAAACCCTAAACCCTAAACCCTAAGCCCTAAACCCTAAGCCCTAAACCCTAAACCCTAAACCCTAACCCTAAGCCCTAAACCCTAAACCAAAAACCCTAACCCTACATCTAACACTGCAAGGCCTCTAACCTGCAGGCCCTTCACCAACAAAAAAAACCTCCTCGCACTCTTCCAGCAACCTTTGTGAAACTCAAAGGGGAAAAGGAGGGACCCTTAATGGGGACCCCTACCCTATAATGGGCTATATAGTGGGTATATAATGGCTATATTAAGGGTATATACCTAGGGGTCCTTGTTAAGGGTCCCTCCTTTTCCCCTTTGAGAAACCCTCGTAGAGCCGGCAGCGTGCATAACATGGGGCCGTAATGATTAGACTCATTAGACTAGGGTTTCGGTGCACATTATACTGTAAGTACAAAACAACATTGGTAGTTCTTCAAACTTCTACGTGAGAACCCGTACCGTAGCTCTTATGACAACCGTTAAACCCAGACCCAAACCCAGACCCGATCCAAAAAGTGGCTCCCTTAATGCGGGTTCCTATAACGTACCCTCAGTAGTATAGGATACCCAGTAACCTACGAATAAAAAGGCCTCTCTTTTTGCTATTGGGTAACTTTATAAGGAACCTAGGACTACAAAAAGGGAATAAGGGTACTACTGGGCATCCTAGTAGTATAGGGACCCAAATTGGGGGATGTACTTTCTAGATCCTCCCATCCCCAACCTCGGAGTAAGGCGCGATTTTCGCCATGCTGCCCTGCAGAGGAGGGCTCTGCGGGTTTAGGGGTTTAGGGGTTTAGGGGTTTAGGGTTCCAGTTGTTTTAGGGCTTTTGGGTTTAGGGGTTTCAGGTTTAGGGTTCCGGTTTGTTTAGGGCTTTGGTGATGGGTTAGGGTTTGGGGTTTGAGGCTTGGGATGTAGGGCTCTTGGTTGTCTGAAAAGTTCGAGTCCCGCTCGTGCCAGGGTGTCCGAAGGGTGGTATAAGGTGTTTGTCGCGGTTGCATGGCTAGATCTACTTGGAGGTTCATGGGTAGTTATAAATGGGGTGATAAATCCCCGAATAGGGGTTATAACCATAGTTACCCTAATTATAGCCCCCATTATAACTACCCATGAATGGCCCATGAACCTCCAAGTAAGGATGGGGTACGTGATGCCATGCTGCTGCCCAGAGCGGCTCCAAAACCCACGAAATCTAACGTAAGATACCTTTATGGAAATAAGGCCTTTCAGGCACCGAAGATTTCAGAACCCTCTGATTAGGAAGTGGTCATGAATTTCTAGCAAGGACACTTGGCTTCGGAGTGGTTACCCAGAGAGCCCAATACCACTTAATTAAGGAATATACCTTAAATTATAAGGGGATTCATATTTATGATTTAAGCTATATTCCTTCATACCCTTATAGAACCCCTATAGATCCCTTTAAGGAGCCCCTAAAGGAACCCTAGGTATTCCTTAATTAAAGAGTATTGGGCTCTCTGGTTACTCTTTGCAGAGCTCAGAGGCTTTGATCGATCTGGCGCCCGGGAGCAATGTAGGAACCTGAAAAAGACACCTTGGGCCTTTCTTAGGGTTCTAGAAGGGTTCCTAGGGTTTAGGGTTTAGGGTACTATAAGGGGTACTATAAGGGATCTATAATAAGGGTACTACAGTCATGTAGGCACCTGAAAAGAAACCTTGGGCCTTTATGAGGGCTCCTTATATGGGTGGTCGTCAGAGTTAGGGTCCCTTTTGGGGTCCATATATAGTACGGCACCTAATATTTAGGGTACCCAAAAAGAAACCATGGTTTTGACAACCACCCATATGAATCCTGCTACGTATTTTGGGATTATAGGCCCAGGGGTTTCTTCATCAGGTTCCTACATCAATACAGATCACCGCAGCAATCCGGAAGGTTTATGGTTCAGGGTTTGGGGCTGGGTGCCAATCAGACGCACACCCTAAACTCTGAGACACTGAAACCCCAAGCCCGGAAACCACAAACCAAAAAAAAATGAAATCCTTTCGTCCTTTGAACAGTGTGACTCCTTGGAAGGGATCGGGGTTTAGAGGTCCAGGGTTAAGGGTTTCTAAGTTCCTGAGTAGCCCCCTTATGATAGGGGTACCCTTTTTCCTAGGGTCTCGGGCTTAATGAGGGGAACACAAGACAAAAAGGGCAACAGGGTACTACCCAGGAACCTGGCCTAAACCCTAACCCCTAAACCCTAAACCCCCTAAACCCCTAAACCCTAAACCCCCTAAACCCCTAAACCCTAAACCCCCTAAACCCTAAACCCCCTAAACCCTAAACCCCTAAACCCTAAACCCAATCCCAATCCCAAGTGTCGCGCCTCGATTCCCCTAAGGGGAGCGAGATGGGCAAGAGCTTAGCGGCGCCCCCCCTGTTGGGACTTATCAAGCACGGGGGCCGCGCAAGGAAAAAACACCCCAAACCACCCTCCGAGACCACCGAAGTGAGTGAGCCTGAGAAGCCTTCACAAGGCTAGGCAAGCTTTTAACCTCGGGAAGAAGAAATCGAAAGCCCCCTGAGCTCCTAAACCCCTGAAACCCCCAAATCGCCCAAAAAAACACTACACCCTCCTAGTATCCTACAGGCCCCCGCCAGGGCAACTCTGTGCCCCTGGGTCTCTTGGCGTTCTCAGAACCCTACGTCCGAGCCAAAAAGCCGCCAGTCTCGGACTTCGGTTCAGGGCTGAGGGGGTGTCGGGGTTTAGGGCCTCGTTTAGGGTTTAGGGTCTAGTTTAGGGTTTAGGGTTTAGTTTAGGGGTTTAAGGTTTAGGGTTTAGGAGTTTAGGGGCTAAGGGTTTCGGGGACGTGGGGCGGTAGGGTTTAGGGTACGGCTTGGGGTTGCTAAGTGGCGGTGGATGTTGGGGAACCACAGAGGCATGCTCAGGTGTGGGCGAGCGCCCCGAAGGCGAGCGCAGTCTAAGCCGCCACCCTCCGTAGCCGGACTGGTCTGGGGCGGGAGGACCTAGCGCCGGCAGGTGTGGTGTATGTACACCACTGCTGTGTCCGGGAAAGGGGCTGCGAGGAGGGCTCGTGATGCGAGCTTGCCAAGTGCCTCCGGCGCTCGCCACCTCCGCCTCGAAGAGCACAAACAAGCCAGTTGCGGTCCAGAACATGACGGCAGCTCCACGTTTCTTGCGGCAGGAGGTTCAAATATAATAGCTGCAGAATTAGCATCTTAGTCTTCCTAACTCTTAAAGCCTACCTCAATTTTGAAGTCCTGCTAAACATCCAAACCCCAAAATTCTTATCTAACCTTTGGGGTTAAAGACTAGAAAGACTTGATTGTGTTCCCCTGGGCTCTAAATCACTCAGTTCAAGTGGCAGGTGTCTACAGCATGTTCCACGGATTCTGTAGGGTTCTATGAGGGCTTAACATTTTAGGGCTTGGTATATCAGGGATCTTACCATGCGTGCTCTATGCTTTGGATGCCTTGAAGCTTTAGGGTCAGAGTTCCGGCAACATGAATCTGCACCTCACCTACTTCTTAGCAAATCTATGTTGGGGATTAGGCGAATAATTACCCGGGAAAAAGGGATGGGAGGCTAAGCGCCGTTCAGGGTGCAGGGTTCAGGGTTTACGGTTTAGACTTGGGGGAGGGCTTTAGGGCTTCGTTCTCTGGGTGGTGCAGGGTCGATGGTCGAGGGATCGCAGAGTTCAGAGACTGGGTCGTAGGGCTTTGATGCTCGAGTGAACGTCAAAAAGTTGGAACGTCAATAAAGGATGATGAGTACTGGGATTTCCTACGGTGTAAGTTGTGGGTGGGGATGGAGGGTTGAAGCAGATACACTTAGAGTACAGATGTCACGTTGATGGTCGGGGTAAGGACTAACGGTTTGCGTCATTTTTAAGGTTGAGGGCTTCAGTGAGGGTTCGCGAAATCCTCTACCTCCAAAAAGCTGGTGCCACAGAAGTCACGAAGCCGTTTTTCCGCACAGACCCGGCCGCGATCCGCCGCAAGTCCTGGTATCCGGCCTCGCGGTGTGCGGAACGACGACGACGAAGACGACGACGACTACTACGACTACTACGACTACGACGACTACGACCGCGACTACGACGTCGACTGCGACCACCACGACCACCATGACTGTTACCACCGCCACCTCCGCCAGCACCAGCACCTGAATGTACAAAAGGAAAGCTAGTGAAGGACACCAGCACAGAGACGTCGAACAAGTAATATAGGGGCCTTAACAATTACAATAGGGTTTTTGGGCCCATTATCCTATAAATGTAATAAGGAACCCCAAAATAAACTGGCAATTATTTAGGGCCCTTTACCTCAGACAGTTGACAGCAGAACTCGATTGCGCTCTACATCCATGCTGCCCCAGCTGTCCAAAGATTACCTGCATAATAGGGATCTATAGTCAAAACTATGGCTTCCTTATTATGGTAGTTTAGAAATTATTAAACCCTTTAGCAAGAACCCACTTATTCACTCTTCTAGCGCCCCAGAGTCCAGTTCAGTTTAGGGTAAACGGTGGTCGCACTGACTGCTTTTGACATACCTCCACCCAAACACTCACTGGACCAGCTACATAGGCCTGCTAAAGGGGCCACACCCGGGCTGCTACTTATGCGCAGATATGGTGGATGTCTTTTTGTGGGTTTAGAGCGTCAGTGTGCAAGCCACAAGGTGGGTCGTGGGTTGAGACTCAGGCTTTCGACTCTGGCACAAAGAAAACGCCGCGAGGCGCGCAAGCCTAAACCCTGCAAGCTCCACAAATCCTAGGGGTTTAGGGGTTTAGAGGCTTTAGGTTTAGGTTTTAGGGTTTACAAACACTACCAGAACCCAAGTAGCTCTTAAGGTGTTGCAGCGCTTGTTTTTGCGGACCGTACTAGTAACTAGTACACAAAGAAGCCGGTTCCGTAGGATTCGAGTCAGAAAAGCTGAGCTCGCAAGACCAACCTGTAACACACACTACGGTATGTAGCGAAAAGCGGCCTGCCCTAAACTAAACCCTCAAACCTACAACCCTGAACCCGAACACCTGAGCCCTCAAAGGCACGCCTAACCCCCCCCTCACAAAAACAAAACTCTGGGCGCCTTGAGCCGTCGACTCGCATCTCAAAAAGACAAGCAGACGGGGACGGGGAGCAACTGCACCTGGGACTCAGCTGTCGGGGATTTCAAGGCTTCGGGGTCAAGGGTCTAGGGTTTAGGGGATTTCAGGGCAATCACAGGCTAAGGTTTGGGTCTAGGGTTTGGGGGTTCCGGCTTGAGCGTGTATGGTTTAGGGGTTCCACACAGGCTGTTCACTAGGGCTCTCGCAGGGTGATGCCGAGGCTCTTTATCTGGCACCACCAAGATTCCAGAAGCTTCCAGCTGTGGGATCTTTATGACAAGGACTGCTTCATGGTTACGGGAACCCCTATTCAAATATTGGAAAAGGACCGCTTTTATCCAGGCACAGTTTCTGAACCCCCACGTCTCTCGACGAACTCCGAACCGAATACATGCCAAGGCCCTGAACCCCCTAGCCCCAAACACACGAAACCCCCATGTATAAGCTGGAAATTCCCAAACCCTACATCTTTTGCAGAATCCTACACATGCTTAGAACCCTAGAGATGCTTAGAACCCTAGAGATGCTTGTAGAAGCCTCAAAAGAGTCTGTTTAAACCGCTGATAACGCCCCTCACATCTCTTGTAGAACCTCTGTCCAAGCTCTCACACAAGCCCTTCCGGCATATAAGCTCAAACCCTACATGCTCGCTGGAAGCCTTCCAGAACCGCCTCTGTTAACTTTCTTAAACAGGTACATCCCATATAGAACCTCTATCAAAGCCATCCTTAGACCCTCTACCCTTAAACCCCAAACCCTAAACCGCAAACAGTAAACCCTAAACCCTAAACCACCGAATCCTAAACCCCCAAACCCTAGACCCCAAACCCTAAACCCTCAGATCCGAGACATTAAGCCCTGAACCTTACTTCACAAACTAAGACCTGCAGCGCATGATTGCTAATTATTAGGACTAGTATTCGTACTATGGGCTATTGCTAGTATTGCGGTTGATGATATAAATCCTGCATTACCCAAAATAAGGAATATACCTTAATTCCCATAGTTTAGGGTCCTTGAGGCAATGCAGGATTTATATCATCAACCGTAGGGTTCCTGTAAAGGGATCTACAAGGGCTCCTTCAAGGGCTCCTAAAAGGGATCCATAGGGTTTAGGGGGCTCCTTCTACTATTAGTTCTTTGCCAAACCCTAAACCCTAGACCCTAAACCCTAAACCCTAAACCCCTAAAACCCCAAAACCCCTATACCCCAAAACCCCTAAACCCCTAAACCCCTAAACCCTAAACCCTAAACCGTGGCCCCGGGCTGAACCTAGAGCCCCATGCGGCCGCTGTTCCTGAGCTGCGAGAAGTCGCAGGGCTCGAAGGCTTGAGGAGCTTTCGGGGCTTTGGGGGCTTTTAGGGTTTAGGGTTTAGGCTTTTGGGGGGTTTAGGGTTTTGGGGTTTGAGGGTTTAGGAGTTTAGGAGGTTTAGGGTTTTCGGGTTCAAGGCTTTGGTGTTTTAGGGTTTTGGGGTTTGAGGGTTTAGGAGTTTAGGAGTTTTAGGGTTTTAAGGCTTAGGGTTTAGGGGTTTAAGGTTTAGGGTTTAGGGGCTTAGGGTTTTAGCTGTGGGGCTTTAAAGCCTAAGGCGAGGGTTGAGGGGGGGGTCTAAGAGTTCAGGGTTTAAAGGGCTGAAGAGGTTAACAGGGTTTGGGGGAGTTCAGTGGGTTCAGGAAATTTCGGGTTTAGGGCGTAGGGAGCTTAGGGGGGTCGACAGGGGGCGTCGAGTTTAAGGTTAGGGTTCAGGCTTGGGGATTCTAAGGGTTGCCTGCACACCTAGAACGCCCAAAACCCTAACCCCTAAACCCAAAACCCTAAACCCAGACCCCTAAACCCTAATCCTAAAACTCCTAAACTCCTAAACCCTAGACCCCCAAACCCTAACCCCTAAACACGTACGCTTGGGGTTTGGGCCTTCGGTTTCGAGTTCAGGCGCTCGGAGGCTTTCCCCCAATCCGAAGGCCGGCAGATTGTGGAGGAGCTTTGCCTGGCTCCGCTGAATCGGGGACCCTTCTTGTTCCTTTAAAGGGTTACTATAAGGGTACTATAAGGGTTCCTTCAAAGGCTCTATAAGGGTTTAGGAGTTTCCGAAAATAGGGGACTTTAATAAATACAGAAATTACCTGAAATAGTAGGAGCCTTACAAAAGACCAAGGTGCCCCCCCCCGTGTTTTCGGAAACTCCTATCAAGTCCCAGAATTACCTTTGTGGGAGTGCTCGTCGCTCCTTTTTGGTAACGGATCCACTAGCAAAAGGAAACCCTAAACCCTAAGCTTACCGAGAGTTGGCGGGTCTTCGTGGACGGAATTGATCGATCTCCGGCGCCACCCGAAGGACGCAGTGACTGGAACTCCTGCTCGTGAGTAGACCATACCATGGGAGCGGCGGTTTAGGGGTTTAGGGGTTTAGGGCTTTAGGGCTTTAGGGCTTTAGGGTTTAGGGTTTAAGGCTTTAGGGTTTTAGGGCTTTAGGGTTTAGAGCTTTAGGGGTTTAGGGTTTAAGGCTTTAGGGTTTAGGGGTTTAGAGTTCAGGGCTTAGGGTGCTATTGGTGTTCTTGGGGCTGCTTCCATGGGGGCATTCCGTCACACAACCGGGCCATGTACTCGCCGACTATCCTCATCAGCGCCCTGAAAGCTTGCCATTTCTTGAAAAAGCGGCGGCACGGCAGGCCTGAGATGACACATTCCCAGAGAGCCCAATACCCCTTAATTAAGGAATATAGCTTAAATCAGAATATGAATCCCTATATAATATATTAAGCCATATTCCTTAATTAAGCCGCACCTGCGTGCAACAAAACAGGCCCAAGCAAAACCCTAAACCGCCGCCTCAAAGATGTAGGGCCTTGGACTCTGGTGGTCCCGGTTTAGTTTAGGGTTTAGGGATTCTCCTCCAGCACCGTGCCGTGAGCTTTGAGGCAGCATTTTTCCTGCAGTTCGACTGCTGGACCCCAAACCATAAACCCAAATCGTCAGGACCCTCAGACCCTGCAACCCCAACCCTCAGCCCTGAACACTAAACGCCCAAGCCCTACAACTCCAACTGCAACGACACACCCCAAAACCCTGACTGCCTGAAGCCTCAGAACCCTAAATCCTGAAGCACCATAGGGGGGGGGGTGTAGGCTTTAGGATTTTAGGGGTTCGGATTTAGGGCGTATAGGGCTTACCTTAACATACCAAAGCCTACTTTTTTTTGTAGGGTCCCTATTTCATCCATATTAGGGATTTTTTAATAAGAACCTACCAAAAACAGTAGGTTATGGGGTAGTTTAGGGCTGAGGGTTTTTCTGGCTTTTGAGGCTCCAAGCTACCTAAATCCTAAACCCTAAACTTCCTAAACCCAAAGACTCCAATATCCCCTATTAAGGAATATGCCTTAAATTATTGTGAGTTCCCCAATATTATTTAAGGTATATTCCTTAATTCAGGTCTCTGGGAACCCTAAACTAGGCCCAAGTGGCAGCGCACCCGCCACGCTGTCGAGATCCCAGGATCCCTGGCAAAACAGGGCGTCGTTTCACATGTCTCTAGGGCTTTAGTGGCCTTTAAGAGCTTTTGGGCTTTAGGGTTTAGGGCTTTAGGGGCTTTTAAGAGCTTTTGGGTTTTTAGGGTTTAGGGCTTTAGGGGCTTTCGGGCTTTAGGGTTTAGGGCTGTAGGGCTTTAAGAGCTTTTGGGATTTTAGGGTTTAGGGTTTTTCGGCTTTAAGAGCTTTTGGGTTTTAGAGTTTAGGGCTTGGGGCTTTAAGGGCTTAAGGGCTTTAAGGGTTGTATGAGGGGTCTACAAGTTCTTCAGGGGTGCTGCTGTCCGTTGTGTTCGGCTGTTTTGGCCTGCCTGTCCCCATCTGCAGCACTGAGTAAATCACACTCTTGCTTTACGGTTGTTGAACCCTAAGCTTTCAGGATGGATGGTTGTAGTGCTGGTTAGAACTGCCACGCCTGGTGGCGAGGAAGCTTCCATCCTAGAACCCGACCGCAACGAGCCATGTTGCAATGCTATGTTTCGGGTCCAAGGTTTCTGTTTTACGTACCGCTACGTGTGTGGACGTGGCTGCGAGCTTTGCATCTACAACTGCACGCGACTTGTAGCTCAGCATAACTCGTTATAGTAGCGTACAGGTATAGCATAGTAGAATTGAGTCAGTACGCTTATGGGGGGTTCCGAAAATAAGAGAGATCTTAATAAAGTGCCCAACATAGTGGGATCCCCTTTGAGGTCCCGGCTCTCTGGGAACCCATTCCAGTTCTTCTCACACACGTTGGTACTACATGAGGGCCTTAATGATTAGAATAGGGTTCTGGGGCCCATCAACAGTTCTTCTCACACTTTGGTACTATATGAGGGCCCTAATAATTAGAACAGGGTTTTGCGGCCCATTATACTAGAGTTATGATGTAAGAAGGAGCCCCCAACGTAGTTTTGCTGGTAACTATTAAGGCCCCATTTTTCTGGGCTCAAGGCTTAAAGTTCCGGGTTTAGGGTGACATCTCACAGACCCAAGACAGACAGACTTCCAAAAGCCGCTTGGGTTTGAGAACCGCGCAAAGTTGCAAGCGAACTCCCAAGGAAGGAACACTAACACTCGGTTTAGGGTTTAGGGTTTAGAACATTCAGCAGTGCCAGAAATGAACAGGCCCCTATTCCCCAGCTCTGATGTGGCAGTTCAAGGGCACGTTATGCCACAATGCCTGGACGCAGCCCTACAGAACTCCCGAAACCCAAAACCCTAAAGCACAAACCCTAAACCCTGAACCCTAAGCCCAACCCTAAACCCAAAACCCTAAAGCCTAAACCCTAAAGCCCTAAACCCTGAACCCTAAACCCTAAAGCCCTAAAGCCCTAAACCCCGAATATTCAGGTCTCCATTTTACGCCCCTTCTTGGAGGTTCATGGGTAGTTTTAAATGGGGTTATAAGTCTCCTAATAGGGGTTATAAAAATAATAACTACCCATGAACCTTCAAGTAGACCCTAAACCCTATACACTTATAGAACCCCCTTAAATGGAACCCTTATAACTACCCATGAACCTCTAAGTTGAGCCCCGGCCGTAGCTGCCTGAGGTCCCACGTAGCCCTCGGGGAAGAGAGGGAAGAGCGGGCCCTTGACGATCAGGTTGTGGTGGACCATGCCTCCGGGTTGAAAGGGCTTAGGGCTCATTAGGATTTAGGGTTTGCAGGCTCCCTTATATAAAGGGTTCCTTTAGGGGTTCCTTTAAGGGTTCCTTTAAAGCGTTTCGGGCCTATAAGGCTTGCAGGGTTTAGGGCTTATGGTTTAGGGCTTATGGGGTTTATAAATAGGGTGTAAGCCTCCGGCTGCAGGTTCAAGTCTTATAAGGCTTATACGCTTAACAGTTTAGGGCTTTCAAGGCTTATAGGGCGTATAGGGCTTATAGCGCTTCTAGGGCCTGTTGGGCTTCTTCGCTGATTCTAGGTCTTACACGGCTCGTAGGGCTTGCAGGGCTCCGGGCTTATAAGGCTTCTGCGGCTTACAGAGCCTCTAGGGGGACTTATGTGGTTTAGGGTTTAGAGGTGTTTGTTCAGAGCGTCCCATAAGCTTATCAGGCGGGGTGTTTAGAACGTCACATCTGCTTCCAGGGCCTTTTACGCCTTACAGCATTTGCAGCCTAAGTCTAGGTGATTCGAAGCCTGACCCGAAGTTCCCGAAAATAGGGGACCCTAAGATAGTACCCTAAATAGTAGGATCCTTATTACAAGCACCCCAAGACAAGGTACCCCGGATTTTCGGAAACCCCCATATGGGGTTTAGAAGCGTTCTATCAGAGGTTTACGAGGCCTCAATAAGGTTTCAGGGGGGCGCTCCCCAGGTCCTATCCCAGAGACTCCAATACCCCTTAATTAAGGAATATGGCTTAAATCATATTAGGGATCCTACTATATTTTAAAGTATATTCATTAATTAAGGGATATTGGAGTCTTTGGGATCAGAGGTTTACGGTTTGTTCTTGAGATTTCAAGGGTTCAGGAGGTCCTGTAAGAGACGCTGTGTAAGGGTTCTACGAAGGCTCCACACGGGCTTTTATGCAGGCTTTGCTGAAAGGCTCCCCCAGGGTCTTAGGAAGGTCTTTTCTGAGGATTTCTGGGTTCGGGTCCCTAAACCCTAAACCGTGAGGGATGCCCAAAGGATTTCTGGGTTTGGGTCGCCGGGTTGTGATCACTTCAGCCATAAACCTTCCAAAAAAACACCTCAAAGTAGCCGTGAGCTCTAGCCCTTGACACGAAACCCAAAAGAAATCAGACATACATATGTACCTATGCACGTATATGTGTATGTGTATATATATATATATACACATACATACATACATACACACTCTCATTGGATAACTCTATCTAAAACTGATAAGAAGCCAGTCAATAAACCCAAGGAAGCCTATGTTTAAGGAAAGAAAGAAAGAGCTCTTGCACCCCCCGTGGTCTGAAAAGTTCTGCTTCTCGAGGGCCCTGTAAACATCAACCCAACACCCCAAACTTCAAAACCTAAATCCCTCAAAAACAGAAACCTAAACCCCTAAACCCCAAACCATAAATCCCACCTGAGAAGGCCAGCATGGCCAGGCGTCCGTTCGTGAGCTCCTGCGGCGACATCCGCTGCAAGAATTTCGAGGATTCTACGGTTTAGAGACAGCTCCCTTAGGGTTTAGGGCTTAGGGTTTACGGTTTAAAGTTTAGGGTTGGGAAATAGGCAGCAGTAGTCAGTGTAGTCAAGGGTTCCGTAGTATTCATAGACGCAACAGCAAGAGCAACAACAGCAGTTGTTGCTATAACACAAGTATCAGTGATAGCAAAAATACCCATGGTGCGAATATTGGAACGTGGGAGTTTCCGAAAAAAGGGGACTCTAATATAGTACCCTAGATAGTGAAAAATCCTTAATATAAGGACCCCAAAATAAGGGATACCTCATTTTCGGAAAATCCCATACTGGAACATTGGTCATGATGGACGATGATTTGCTTCCCATGTGGTCAATCGCGAAGAACTCTCGGCTGCACTTCAGAACGACGAAGTGCTGTGTCACTACTCCCGGGGAAGGCGAGCCAGCGCGAAGACTGAGCTAGCGCCGCCTCGGAACAGAGTAGCCGCATCAGAAGAACCAGAAGCCAGCATTAGCAGAAACCACCACACCTGGCCCAAAGCAGGCGAAATTGAGCCGAAAAGCAAGGAGGGGCAGGATGTGGATACCAAGACCAGTGCAGTGTGGTTTAGGGTTTAGGGTTTAGGGTTTAGGGCAAACTGTCGCAGAAGGTTCGCGTGCATTAAGCAGAGGCCGCACATGACCAGAGTGACATCAACAGCGGCAGTAAGCGTAGCAGCGACAGTGGCAGTAATCGCACTCGGCTTTACAACTGAAACAAGAACTATTAACAACAGGCAACACTAACAGGAATAATCACATCAATAACAGTAGCAGTAGCAGGAGTAATCATAATGATAACAACCACACTACAATGTTGGTAATACCCATGAAACAAATAAGAACAGTAACAAGGAAATCACGTAAAAGTAAAAATCGTAGAGGTGATAACACGGATACAAGAATATCACACTAAGGACAAGAATCGCCATTCTGACATATCTGCATGTAGTAACGGCCAAAACCTCAAAAAATTGCCCCTCCCCTAACCCTGGACCCCTAAAGGAACCTTTATGATGGAACCTGCTTCGGGCAAGGGAGCCATAGGGCCCTGTGATAGGGTCCTCTCTAAAGAAACCCTTCAAGGAGTCCTTAAAGAAACCCTTACATGAAGCCAAAACCCTAAACCCCAAACGCCTTAAAGGAACCCCTAGAGGAACCCTTTCGGGAACCCCTAAAGGAACCCTTCAAGGGAGCCCTACTTGGAGGGTCGGGGGACTTACTATGTAGTTTTTTTGTAGAGTTATAAGCACCATAACCCCAATTAGGATCCCTTTTAGGGTACTTATAAGTCTACTTACTACCCACTTACTAAGTCCCCCGACCCTCCAAGTACCAAGACCCCAAATAACCTACTATTTCTAAGGGTTCCCTAATCTGATTTCCTTACATAAGTCCTTAAAAAGGTAGGTAGGGGTTTAGGGTTTCGGGGTTTTGTATCCAAGTACACCGCGTCCTTCACTGCCAGCTCCTCAGCTGCGGCCTTGTCCTCCGGGAGGAATCGCTTGCCGAAGTCCCTGGGCCGTGGGCTTTCAAGGGCTTTCTCGGGGTTTAGGGCCCAGGTTTAGGATTTAGACTCTCTTCTTCAACAACTGGGCCCCAAAAAGTTCAAACGTTCTAAGATAGAGCTAATATATCACCCGTTCACTATCTAAGTAGAGGTTTTAGGGTGTAAGGCTTAGGGTTTAAGGCCCAGGTTTGGAATTCAGAGGCTTTAGGGTGTCAGGCTTAGGGTTTAGGGCCTCGGTTTAGGATTTAGAGTTTCTAGGGTTTAAGGCTTAGGGTTATTAGGGTCTAAAGTTTTTAGGGGTTAAGGCGTAGAGTTTAGGATTTAGAGCTTACAGTTTAGAGGCTTCGGGTTTCGGGGAGAAGCTTGTGTTTGCGAGGCGGTCGTCTTGTGGCTGTGTAGAGCTGCTCAGGGCTCGTAATCGAACATCTCACTGGCCCAAAACCCAAGGGAATAAAAGTTGAAACTTTCAGAATCGACGACCTTATAAGAACCCCAAAAGTTGAAAAGTTGAGTTTGCAGCCAATAAGACATTTACCGCCAAGCCAGGCCTTGGCACAGGTACAGGGTAGAGTCAGAATACAGTCTTGGGGCACAGGGTGTAAGGTTCACCCTGAAGGTCTAAACCCCTATAAACCCTAAACCCCTAAACCCGTAAACCCTAAACCCTAAATCCCGTAAGCCCTAAATCCCCTAAACCCTAAATCCACTAAACCCTCTAAGTCCCCTAAACCCTAAATCCACTAAACCCTAAATCCCCTAAACCCTAAACCCCCTAAATCCCCTAAACCGTCATCGCGGTTACAATCACATTGAACCCTCGACGCTCGGCCCCAAGCCCGAAACCCAACCAGCCAGGGCCCTAGAGCTTGGGTAGTTTGTGGTGTTCTAGGGATTCGATAGGGTTAGAATAGGTTCTCGAGGGCGTGATAGGTTTGGGGTCGCTGAAGGACAAAAGCCTGGAACTGTATGGCCCATCACAAGATAGTTGGCAACAAGTCCGGCACTTCAGGGTAGTTCGCAGTGCAGGACAATGTCCATCCAGGCACCGTAGAGCCCCAAAGGGCATCCATACATAAACATTCGAATGTCACCTCCCTGTGGAGGAGTTGGTTTCAGTTGCTGTGTTTACTTGCGCATAGACACCCATATAGATCCCTTATAGTAACCCTTATAGACCCCTTTAAAGGAACCCTAATAAAGGCCCAAGGTTTCTGAATCAGCTCCAAACCCCAGACCCCTCAAGGCCAGAGACTCTGAGCCCTACATCGTTCAAAGGGTAGAAGGAGGGACCCCTAATCAAGACCCCTAGGTATATATCCATAACATAGCCATTATATAGCCCATGATATAGCCCATTATAGGCTAGGGGTCCCCCTTAAGGGTCCCTCCTTTCCCCCTTGATACACCCTAAACCCTAAACCCTTTATAGAATCCTTATAGATCCCTCTAAGGAACCCTATATAAGGGTCCCCATTAAGGGTCCCTCCTTTTCCCCTTTGAATCGTGGTATCGGCAAGCAGCAGATCGCCCGGCGCTCGGCTCGCACCGTCGCCCTCGAACATGTCCAGCATCGTGATCCTAAGGTCTTAAGCTGTCTGCTGTCTGCTTCTTGTAAGGAATGGGGAATGGGTTATGGGACTATTTATAGGGGATTATATGGGGACTACTATAGGGATCCATTCCCATAATATGCGGCCGCAATGGTTAAAATGGAGCTGATAGGGCTTCCGGTTTGAGTACAGGGGCTTCACGATTAACAACAAGTTTGATAGGGTTTCCTGATTTTTTGCATCCTAAGCTCTTAAGGTCTAAGGGCCTATAGGGCTTAGGGCTTAGCGTCCTGAAGGGCTCTATGATGTGGGCCGTATTGGTTAAAATGGAGGAAGGACCTGCAACACCAAAAGGAACAAGGAACGATCACAATCGCTATGTGAGCATTGGAAAGAGAGAGAGAGAGAGAGAGAGAGAGAGAGAGAGAGAGAGAGAGAGAGAGAGAGAGAGAGAGAGAGAGAGAGAGAGAGAGAGAGAGAGAGAGAGAGAGAGAGAGAGAGAGAGAGCGAGAGAGAGAGAGAGCGAGAGCGAGAGCGAGAGCGAGAGCGAGAGCGAGAGTGAGAGTGAGACGAGCATATAAGTAAAGATGGATATATGTGCATATTATACATAGATACGTATACATATATATATATATATATATATGAAAAGCCAGATAAATCACGTGTGCGTTATAAGTGACACCCGCTGGGGACCCTGGACATGAGACCCTGCGCAAGCGCTCGTAAACGCCCGAGCCCTAAACAACTAGCACATCCGAGTCTTCCCCCTTGCTGCCATGCTTCTTGCCGCCATAGCTGGCGCTCTCCTGAACTGCTCTTGTGCAGCTTCCAACCGAAGCTTTAGGGTTCAGTGCTTCCAACCTGCAACCTTTGAGTTTTAGGGCTTATCGGCTTGCTCAACATGCGCTGCACCTTTGAGCGCTAGTTTAACGGTTTAACGGCCTAAAGTTTGGGGCTCAGGCGCCACAGGGTCAAAAGCCCAGACCTTCATCCTGATTTCTGAAGCCTTATAACTTTTGAAGACCGTGAATCCCACATTCGACGTTGCTAGAAGGCAAACAGCACGGCATAGGGATCTACGACAAAATCAAACCACATTCAATCCTTTAAGGCTTTGGGTTTAGGGGTCCTTAAAGGGATCTTTTGCCGGGAGACTGCCTCTAATTATTCAGATTGCTCTATTAGGAATTTCTTGCGGCTGCATCGCATGTCCGCGCAGCACTACTGTCGCGAGCATGGCATTTCTATTACTGCGCGTTGCAGGGTTTAGGGTTCATTCGGTTGATGATATAAATCCTGCATCACCCATAATAAGGAATATACCATAATTCCCATAGTTTAGGGTCCTTAAGGTAATGCAGGATTTATATCATCAACCGTTAGGGTTCAGGCCTTAGGGTTTGGAGTTTGACGCTTCGGGTTTAGAAAGCCACGGTCTCTCGATTGAGGAACATTCGCAATACACATATTGATAAAGCCTGCAGAAAGAACTCTTTGTTATACAGGATGAAGCTCGATCAAGTCTCATTTGCATTAACAGGAACAATACTAACAAATAGGCGCAACTGCAGGGGTTTGCCCGCAGAAACTTTGATTTGCAGGCCTGGCGTTCACTACTCGGAGGTTCTTTGTCACGTCAGACATGTAGTAAGAGTGGTTGAAAGTGTATGGCCTTCACAGTACATTCAGCACTCGTGGTAACATGATGTAGTGTGGAGGTTCACAGGTCTCAGATGTGAGAGCCTGAGACACCTGTCATGAGCACGTGCCCTGGCCGGGGCACGACTTGTTCCACTCTGTGGGAAAACGCCGATTTTTGACGCCGTCTGCGGTCGTCAGGCGTGCAACCAGAAGAAGTCCTGTCCTGCACTCCTTTGCGAAACGTTGCAAATGCTCTCAGAGCACTAGCAACACCAGGATCGTTGGCGAACCACAAAGCGCTTGGCAGATCAATGTGCTCATAAGCAGCCGTCCACTCAGAGTCGCGTGACGGAGCAGGCGACAGCTGCTCGTCCGCAGGGTAGTCGCGGTACAAAGCCGGACGTCTGGGGGAGGGTCTTGGCGACCGAAGAGGGGCCGCATGGCGGACAGTATGCAGGAGCTGTAGCAGGTGGTAAGAGAAGCCCCGAAACCCAGAAGAAGCGCCTCAACCCCGCGTGCTGGACCCTCAAAGCTGCGAGGGCAGCACGGTTTCGGCAGTCTTGCGAGAAGGAAGGGCTGGAAGTTCAGGGCGTGAGCGTCCTAGGGTTCTTGGAATCCTTGAGGAAGACCGGGTCTGAGCTCCTACGGGTCTGGGCAAATGTAGGCGGTTGACCCTAAAAATACAACAATAGCCATAGTAGTAAAAAATATCGCAACAACTAATCACTGGTCATGGCAACAATGACAGTAATAGCACTCATTATACCAGGAACAACAGCAGTAACACGGAACCTCCTAAACCAACGGAGCCGCGGGTGCCCATCTCGAGCCAGGTCTCGATGTAGCCCGCCAAGAACAGCAGCACGCCCGTGGCATTGGCCGGGGCAACGTAGATTGCCTCCCGGGCTCTGGGCTTGAGGGCTTTAGTGTTTTTTTTGAAAGGTTCTAGGGTTTTTTTACAGGTTTTAGGTTTTTTTGTTTTAAGTTTTAGGGTGTTTTAAAAGTTTTTTAGGGTTTAGGGTTTAGGCTTTTGGGTGTTAGTAGGGTTTAGGGCCTTGGGCTTTGGGCTGAGGGTTCGCATCAGGACCTTACTCGCTGGAAAAGGGCTTCGGGGGCAAGCCGTTATGGCCGACAAACATTATAGAAGCCCTGATGCTAGCAATGAGTGTCGAACGAGGACTGGTGTAAACATGACTCCTCTGATGCACTCGTCCTGAACGCTAAATCCTTAACCCTGACGAGCCGCCCCTACCGCGAAAAAGACATCGCGCCTTGTAGGATGCAACAAATCGGGTCAAGTGTATTCAAGTGTGTCCCAAGTGTACTAACAGATCTAACAGATACCGTGAACAAGTGGGCTTCGGCAGGACCCCATAAAAGCCCTCGTCGACCTTCAATTCGAAAACACGAATTTAGCCTCTAGACCTGAGGGTAGCCTAGGAATAAAAAGGGTGCCCTTTTTGGCTTAAAGGGTGAAAAGGGAACCTGAACCTGTAAAAAGGAAATAAGGGCCTACTCTGGGTCCCAGGCCTTCTAAGCCTTCTAGAACCTGAGCCTTAAGCGGTGCCTGCAGGGCATCAGGTGCCGCATCGAAGCCTCAGCAAAGGCACCCCTTTCGCATAGCAGGTTTAGGGGTTAGGGGTTTAGGGTTTAGGGGTTTAGGGGTTTAGGGATTAGGGGTCTAGGGTTTTGAGTTTAGGGGTTTACGGTTCAGGGTAAAGGGGTTTAGGGTTTGGGGTTTAGCGGTTTAGGGTTTAGGGGTTTAGGGGATTAGGGGTTTAGGGTTTAGGGTTTAGAGGTTTAGGGGTTTAGGGTTTACGGGTTTACGGGTTTAGGGGTTTAGGGGTTTAGGGGTTTCGGGTTTAGGGTCCTTAGCGCCACCAGTCTAGTCGCCCCTTAAGCAACCCTTGTGGTAATTAACCTGATAGTAACCCTTCTAGTACGCTTTATCCCAGCAGTGTGGGTCGAGGCTGAAGAAGCGACGGAAGGAAGCTGTAAACCCTAGAGCCCTGAACCCCAAAGGAAAGAAACCCAATACCGTAAACTCCAACGCCCTGAGCCCAAAACTCTTCATTTAACCCTTAAGCGGGCAGGAGCGGTCGTGCTTCTGGTGCCACCGCGGTGCACATCTTACATGTTTACAACTTTTAAAGGAGCCCAAACGAAGCATCATCGCCCGGCATCTGCACATGCATGTCTCTTAGATGTTTTAAAGAGTCCACTTCTTTGCGGAAACCGCCACATGCTAAGCAAGTGGAAACTACCTGCCAACATCTTTGAGCTACACCGTCATACTCGCCACAGTAGAGCCCTCTAATACAAGGGGCTAGGAGAAGAAGGTTGGGCAAATGATTGTATAAGTATACTTGTATGGAGGAACCATAAGGAAAGTATAAGCATGTATTCTGGCCCTATTATTAGATTTGGACATGTTTTCTCGTCTCTTCTCCCACGGAAGACGAATCTGCATGGCACTCCAAGCGAGTGCTGTTTCAAACAGAGAGCTTGGTTTGCAAAGCCTCAACCCAAAGCCCTAAACCCCACAAGCCCCAGGCACTGAAGCCGAACGCCCAAAAGAGCATCATGAAACTGCAAACCATAACCCTTAAACCCTGAACCTTGATCCTAAACTCCATAAACTCGAACCCCTGAACCCTAAACCCTAAACCCTAGACCCTAAACCCTAAACCCTAAACCCTAACCGCCCTAACCACACGTCTTTGCGGCGCAGGAGCCAGGAAGCTGCCAGTACTGCTCGGCAACGAAGCCGATGGTCGCCAGCATGCACACGCCTGGGCGCCCAACCCTAAACCCTAAACCCTAAACCCTGAACCCTAAACCCTAACCCTAAACCCTAAACCCTAAACCCTAAACCCATATTAATTAATTCAAGACTATGCCGAAAATCGTATTAAGGGTCCTGTTATAGGGTATAGACCCAGAGCTTCCAACATCCCTAAACTCAGGAACATGCCTTCGATCATATTAGGGCTGTTGGGGATCCTGTCACTGTTTAAGGAATACTCCTGTAGTGAGGGATATTGGAAGATCCTGGACCTTTGGGGGCAGAGGTGGCCTAGTGGGGTTGGGTTCGTGCAACCCGACGTGGGAGTTTCCGAGAATAGGGGACCCCAATATAGCACCCTAAATTATAGGATCCTGAATATAAGGACCCCAAAGTAAGGTACCCCAGCTTGACAGCATCCATGGCCACCGTCGATAAAGCCCTTGGTTCTGATTGCGATCTGCTGTGCCAAAAGGACGCTTCTCTTGAACTGCTCTTGCCCGACATGGGACATGAAATGAGCACGCGCCCTCGCTTTAAGACCGCAGTCAACGCGAAGCCGAGATCTGGCTCTCGGCCAAGAAAGCACGCTGCAGGGAATTGGCCAGGATGACCATATCCAAGATGTGCATCTTGTCGACACTGCCTGTATCATCATATGACAACTCCAAACCTGAACCCTAAACCGGCACCCGTGTGTCAACATCTCGGCAGGCCACCAGTCTGATGTGCATTGCCCCTATTGCCGCCCTGTGCCGTCCACTTTCCCCTTCACTTGCTCCGCGTTCAGCTGCATGTGCTCACCCTAAACCCTAAACGCGCTGAGATCGAAACTATGCGGAGTTCTACCAGCCCTGAGACTAAGATGTCTCTGCGCGTTCGGGCTTTGAAGTCTTCAACCCCAGATTACCTAACCTCCTTATATAAGGAACTCAAGGGTTTATGGTTTAGGGCAAAGGGTGTAGGGTTTAAGGTCCTCCTGAAACCCTGACAAAAGACGCACCATTGAAAGACTCGCGTAAGGACACCAGAATCAGGAACCCTAAACAGGCAGGCTCTGCAGGGGTCAGGTAGGCATGGCAGACCCAAAATAATACAAAATGGTAAGATCCTTTCCCTTGTAAAGGCCCTCAGCAGCACGATTCTAGTTCGTACTGAGGACCACGCAATAATGTAGGGGCACTATATACATTTACAACAAGGAAGCCCCCAAATAGTATTGGTCTCTCCAAGAAGGCGGCTCTGTGTGATGAAGACCGGGAGCTTGAGTGTCCAGTAGGGTTGACGGTTTAGGGTTGAGGGTTCAGGGTTGAGGGGTTTAGGGTTGAGAGATTAAGGACGGGGTTGCAGCAACTGAAGGAACCCAATCTTTATTGCAGGTTCAATGGGTATAGTATCCGTTTATCGCAGGAGTCCTCCCGCGGCCAAGGTGCGTCCGTGCTTGAGCTCGGACTCGCGCAGCCACTTGATCTCGGTGAAGGCTTTCGGGCTCTAGGGCTCTCTAAGGCTTTAAGGCTTTAGGGCTTTATGGTTTTTGGGCTTTTTGGGTTTAGAGTTTAGGATTAGGGTTTAGGGCTCCAGGGCCTTACGGTTGTAGGGCTGAGTGTCAGCATTGGGGTGGCCAGGGACGAAGAGAACCCCCAGGCCATTTGTGCAAGGCTTCCCTGAAGGGTTCTTGAACCATGAACTGCGGGCTTAGGGTTTAGGGTTTAGGGGATAATGCACCATGTTTCGGGAGGTTCATGTACCCAGCGAAGATCTAAAGTTTGAAGCTTCTGCTGCGCCTCAGGATTCAGATGTCGGGTTGGGGGTTCGTATGTATCAAGCCTGCCCTGGGGTCCTTGGGATCTTTCGTCTCATGTGAGACGCAAAGTTGCCCTAACAAACCCTTCCCCAATCATCACGTGTGCCTTCACAGAGAGAAACGGGGGAAGAAATTCTTTAGTAGATGCAGCGTCCTCGTCGTCATAGTCGTTGTGGCAGTAGCACTAGTAGCAGTAGCAGTAGCAGTAGCAGTAGCAGTTGCAGTTGCAGTTGCAGTTGCAGTGCAGTTGCAGTGCAGTAGCAGCCGTGGTAAGTAGTCGTGGTGGCAGTGACAGTGGCAATGGTGTGACAATGGCAGTGGTCGCGGTCGTGGTTACAGTTGCAGTGGTGGTCGTGGTCGCAGTGGAGGGCTGGTATCAATGGTAGCCGCAGTAGCAGTGGGTAGCGGCAGCAGGAGCAGGAGGAGGATCAGGCAACAGCTTGCAACAACGCTGCGTCGATCAGATCGGAGAAGCCAAGAGGGTCGAACTCAGCCTGTCCATGCAACCCTTCTCTGAGTAGCTTCGGGGCCGTAACAGTTACAACAGGTTCCGGGCGTATATAACACCCAGAAATAAGAAGGACCCTAGGGGAAACACGAATACAAAGTGTTCCTTCTCTATAGTACAAGAAGCATGAAACCAAGTGTGCTTCATATGCAGGTCCGAGAGCATATGGCTTGGGATCCTGGCATGTTTGGCGTGAAGGAATACTTACATCAGGCATAGATACGGATACATATGCGAGAGAGAGAGAGAGAGAAAAAAAAAAAAAAGATGCCTGCCGCAGCCGTTCTCATGGCTCAAAGAAGGAGAGGGAGAGGGGGACAGAGAGAGGAAGAAACGCAGAGGGAGACAAGGATAGAAGAGAGCGAGAGAGAGAGAGAGAGAGAGAGACAGAAAGACAGAGAGGGAGAGAAGAGGAAGAGTTCGCCTGACAAGTGGAACGCAGTTGGAAATAACCAGGTCTTTGCCTCGGTTCCTGAGTAGCCCTGTGTAACAATGGTGTCCTTGTTCCTACTATTCTATTCGGTTTTCATAAGGGGACCCTGAAACAAAAAGAGCAAAAGGGTACTACCCAGGGTTCTAGCTGCCATGAACCTTCACTTCCTTCAACCTTCACTTCCTTCAACTCCTGCCCACGACGTGCTTTACCAAAAAGCTTCCATAGTGAACCCAAGAAAGTTGGAACATGGATTTAGGATGATTCTGGCCTCAGTGGCTGAGTACCCTAGCTCAACAAAGGGCTAACCTTTTCAGTTATGGTAGGGTTATATAAACCCAAAAAGGTTACAGGTTACCTACTCGGCTACTAAGGTGCTGGGATCCCCTCTACTTTACTTTATATTAAGGGCATGAGATATATGATGATCTTTTGACTTTCAATTTCGAGCTTCTACTATACCCCGACATGGACACACAAACTGCAAAGGTGGAGTCCATCTTGGTTGGCTTCCGAGGCCGCGCAAAATCCTAGGGCCCGCAGCCCGCTGACCAGTCCAAGCCCACCCCCACCCTCGGTTTAGCGTTTAGGGTTTAGGACCACGAATAAAACCCACAATGAACCACGAAGCAGACCACAACCACACAGATATACACCTTTGATGAAAAAGAATTTGGTATGAACAAAAATAAAAAGCCTGAAATCCCAAGAGCCCAAGAGCTCTAAACCAAGATGCTAGACCCGACACCCTGAACCCTAAACCTTAAACACCCTAAACCCACCAACCGTCAACCAAAAAAACCCTAAAACCCTGAACCCTCAACCTTAAACCCCTTAAACCCTCAACCCTAAACCCTAAACCCTAAACCCTGAACCCTAAGCCTTCAACACCCTAGGCGCACTCGTCGGGGGGGCCTCACCGCCGACCAGCCCGCCAAGATTCTGGGGCTTTGGCCTCAGGAAGGTGCGGGTTTCGGGCAGTTTAGGGATTAGGGATTTAGGGGTTTAGGGATTTAGGGGTTTAGGGGTTTAGAACCTTAGGGGTTTCGGGTCTAGCTTATGTTTAGAGGTAGAGGTTTAAGGGTTTAGGGTTTAGGGGATTAGGGGTCCAGGGGTTTAAGGGTTTAGGGATTAGGGGGTTTAGGGGTTTCGGGTCTGGGGGTCAGGGTTGGGTGGTTGGGATTTTAGGGCGTATGAGGTTTTGGGAGCTTGCTAGGGCTTCTATCTGGTTGCCAGAAGGACGCTAGAAGGGCTGTATAGGCCGTTCTGTTCAGGGCGATAGTCATTCATGATTTGGGGGCTTCGGTGGTTTTTACGGTTTAGGGTTTAGGGTTAGGTTTATGGTTGAAGTTGATGGCTCGAGGTGTCGGTTTTTGGAGTTGTGGGCTGGGGGTTTCAACTCTGTGCTTGGGAATCTGCGCACGGGAGTTTCCGAAAATAGGGTACACCAATGTAGTACCCTACAGAGTAGGATCCTTATTATAAGGACCCCGAGATAAGGTATCCCTCATTTTCGGAAACTCCCACACATTGCTTTCCCATGCGCAAAACCCCATGACACCCTGTAGAACAGCGATCCACAGGGACATGCCTGGATTGAAACACGCGCCCGACGGATCCGGTTTGCGGTCTACCAGGGCCGAAACTCTAGGTGCCCCATGCAGGTTTTGTGTGGTTGGGGGGCGTGCTTTATGCTTCTGGTTTTACGTCTTGGGCTTTAGTTTAAGCTTTCAAGTTGGCTCTGGGTTGGGAGTCTTTTGCGGCTTCGGGTGCAAGCAAGAAGATAAGAGAAGATAAGAGAACAACATGTGATATGGGAGTTTCCGACAAGAGGGGACCCTAATATAGTACCCTAAAGAGTAGGATCCTCATGATGAGGACCCCCAAAATGAGGTACCCCTCATTTTCAGGAACCCCCATATAGTATAATTTTTATTTCCCCGTGTCTTTGGGGGGCTCGGGAGTTTGGGATTTCTTGGTGTTTACACAGTGGAACTCTAGAGTTTGGCTTTGGGCTTTGGGTGTAACAGTAAGAAACCAGAAGAAGCAAGTATAAACAACCCGTTAAACCCTCACAGTAAAGGGAAACTTTGGGGAGCCAACCCCCTTATAATGAAGCCCAATAAGGTAGAATGTTTATCTTATGTCCTTTTTAAAACAGCTCTCTGGTTTAGGGTTTAGGTGTAACAATAAGAACCCAGAAGAAGAAAGTATAAACAACCCGTTATATAAACCCTCAAAGCACAGGGAAACGGCTCTCTGGTTTCATTTCTGGCGCCCAGGCAAGAAGGGCAGACTCTTGCTGGAGGAGACCCGGCAGACCTGGCACGTCAAGGACGCAGGCAAACTAAGAGAGCGGCAGAAAGAGACAGAGAGAGAGAGAGGCATAGAGAGAGAGAGAGAAAGAGACATAGAAAGAGAGAGAGAGAGAGAGAAAGTGAGAAAGAGCAAGAAAGAACCAAACAAAGAAAACAAAGACAGACAGACACAAAGAAAGGCAGACACAAAGAAAGGCAGACAGAAAGAGAGAGAGAGAGAGAGAGACCAACCAACAAAAAAGGCATCAAAAAAGGCATATAAGGGTGCTGATGTAAGGTTTTATGCAGTTTGTATTAGCTAGCAAAAGAGCTTAACAAGGCTTTTCCAAGAGTTCCCAAAATCTACGCCAGTGATGTGAGCAAATTTGGCTGCGCCGAGCAAAAAGTTGCCGAGAGTGGGTGCGAGCAGGCTTCCGGCGATGTTGAGACCGCTCTCCAAGCCGGGATGTTGGAGTATTCAATTATACTACATTATACTACATTACACACATATTTATATCTCTCTCTCTCTCTCTCTCTCTCTCTCTCTTAAGTTGCATTATATTATATCATCATATTCTAGTAAAGTATACTATATAGTATATGTACCTTATGATATGTTAAGCTGGCTTCACGGTCTGCAGATTGATAGAATCGAAAGGTCGAAGAAAAGAGTGTAACGGTGTCATGGCAAAGCGAGCACGAACAACGCCCGGGCCCTGCAAAGTACTTGATACAAAACTAACTAATCATAGTGATATGAAGAACAGTCACGATAATGATGAATGGTGATGATATCGACTGAGATCCCACGAAACATCAAATAGGGGGTAGTGCAGTCCCCTGCATCCTCTTTGAACACGAATCCGACAGCCCTACGAGCCGAAACCACGCAACTCCCAGAGCCGCTTCTAGGGTTTAGAGTTGGGTACGGCCCTCACTCAGCAATAGTTGAATAATGTTCATAATATAGATATATTCGGACCTTAATAGTAGCCCTAGTATAGACTCTTACTGCATGGGGGCAGTACCTAAGGTTTAGGGTTCAGGTTGAACTCCCAAAGCCCTCAAAAACACTTGAAAACCCTGATAGCACGCTCGTCTGCTACCAGAACCTTGTAGACATCCTGGAGTTTTTCGGGGTGGTTTCTAGGATAGGGTTTAGCGTTTAGGGCAGTTTAGGGGATAGCAACCGTAGCAAGAATAGAAACCACAACAACAAGAACTGCAACAAGCATAAGAAGAGGGAACCCTAAGGATTAGTTGGTATCACTCATTTCTCAGGCTACCATATGGGTGGTTGTCAAAACTAGGTGAACTGTTTGGGTACCCTAAATAATAGGCGCCGTATTATAATAAGGACCCAAAAAGGGACCCTAATTTTGAAAACCACCCATATAAGGAGCCCTCATAAAGGCCCAAGGTTCCTACATTATTGTAGCACCCTTATTATGGATCCCTTTATAGTACCCCTTATAGTACCCTTTAAAGGAACCCTTAAACCCTAATAAAGGCCCAAGGTCTGCAATCTCAAGACAAGTCGACTCCACCGTGCGCGGTCCCTGTCGGCTGGCTGCGGCGGAGCCGCAGAAAGCCGAGCCCTGCGTGTTGGACGGGAGGCTTCGGCCAAAATCGACGTTTTTGATCGCTGTTAACTCTGAGAAGTAGGTTTACATAAATCTTAGAGGATGAGGTCAGGATTATCGGGGCTCGGTGTATAGGATAAATACGTGGAGGGGCTTAGTGGTCTAGGCTTGGCTTTTGGAACCGTGGCGGTGTTGAATCATCACTGCAGCCCCAGGAGAGCAATTCAGTGTCAAAAAGTCTGGTTCACAAGAAGAGCCCTTAAAGGTGCTAAACGGTGGGCCCTGAGCACCTGAGTAGAGATGCAAGCCGAAAGCGTTTACAGCCTCCCCGAAACTTAGGCCGATTCCGCACGTGAACCAGAACTAACGGGATAAACGGAAAGCCTTAAGGTGTCCAAAAGGGGTCCCGAAATCCGTGTAAAACCATGAGCAGCAAGTTTCTCAGGGATGTAGGGTTCAGTATAGGGGCTGGAGGCACGTGCCTGGTCATCCTTGGCCACCGCCGACAGGACAACATCGAAGAAGGGCCACTTCTCCTGCATGGCTTGGGACCGATGATGATACTCTGGACTTTGAAGTGACTTTTATTTCATAATGGCTCCTTTAAGGAACAGGTACCAAAAAAGTATTCAAGTATGTTACTCCAAAGCCCAGTTCTGTTGGTGATACAAACTCTGCATTACCTTAATGACCCTAGACTATGGGAACTAGGGTATATTCCTTACTATGCGTAATGCATTACCTGACTGACCCTAGACAATGGGAACTATGGTATATTCCTTACGACTATGCGTAATGCATTACCTGAATGACCCTTGACTATGGTTATTATGGTAAATTCCTTACTATGGGTAATGCAGGACCTATATTATATCATCAATCGCATCCTGCCCTGTACTCCAGAAAGCTCCTACTCAACCCCCCACTCACAGCCCCCGGAAGGCACCGAAGTTACAAAACCCGGAAGCCGTAGAACTGGTTTAGGGTTTAGAGTTTAGAGAAAAGCCGTAGAACTGGCTTAGGGTTTAGGGTTTAGAGGTTTAGGGTTTGGGGTAACTTTCATCACCTCAGAACCTGCGAAGACCTCTGTGTTCGCAGGCCTTACCGCTGGTTAGTAGGGAATGGAAGAATGGTAGTAATAGTAGTTATAATTGCACCCCATTCCTCCATTCCCTACTAACCAACGGTAAGAGGCTCCTGGGTCAGGACAGCGGATGTGACAATGCCTGCCGCTCCCGGAGAGAGGCCGGGGCTTGAGCTTCGATTCATTCTGAAACTCAGAAGCTTCTACCATATTTTAAGATAACATAGTGTAAGATAAGGGTTCCTTTAAAGGGAACTATAGGGGTAGCTTTAAGGGGCTCCTTTAAGGGATCTATAGGGGGTTTAGGGTTTAGGGCTGATGATATAAATCCTGCATTACCTTAGGGACCTTAAACTATGGGAATTATGGTACATTCCTTATTAAGGGTAGTGCAGGATTTATATCATCAACCGTAGTGTAAGATAAGGTAGTGTAGTATAGTAGAGTATAGTATAACATAGTACCGTCTAGAGTCTAGTCTAGTATAGTACAGCATACGTTGCATGTATGTTCTAGTATAGCTTAACACGGGTGAGGGAAAAGTCGCGGAACCAAAGTCGGAAACCAGGAGGCACGAGTCGGGAAACAAAGCGGCAGGAGTCGGGAACAAGGGGCGCAGCAGTCGGGAAGGTAAAGAGGCAGGAGTCGGGAAACATGCGGGGAAAAAAGGAATACTACTAATACTACAAATACTACTAATACTACTAATAGTACTAACACTACAAATGCTAACTATAACTAATACCAATACCAATACGGATACTAATACTAATGTTATCACGACTACAAACACAAACACTGATTCTAATATTAGTACTCATACTCATCTCATACGCATACTAAAGTTACTAATACTAGTACTAGAACTAATACGAATACAATACGAATACACATACAGATATCGATACCAATACCTAGTACTACTAATACTACTAATACTACTACTACTACTACTACTACTACTACTACTACTACTACTACTACTACTACTACTACTACTACTACTAATACTAGTAATACTACGAATACTACTCATACTACTCATACTACTAATACTACTAATACTACTAATACTACTAATACTACTAATACTACTGAATACTACTGACACTACTAATACTACTGATGCAATTGATACTAATTACTAATACAACTAATGCTACTAACATTAGTAATACCACCAATACTACTAATACTACGAATACTACTAATACTACCAATACTACTAATACTACGAATACTACTAATAGCTATGCGCGCCTCCAGGCGCCTGGTGTTAACCTATGTTTTTCTGCGTTTTTGGGCCTTTTGCTAGGGTGCCGGGGGGGATGGGGTGGGGGAGAGGGGGTGAATAACGACATGGTTGACCGCAAGCAGTAACGCAGTAGCGCCTGTAGCAGTAGCAGTAGTAGGATGCTTGTGACAACGTGTCTTGCTCCACATCCTTGTGCAGCATGTGGTACAAAGAGCAAAAAATGCTGTAAATACCGGTGTTTTGGGCATGATCGCCAAAGGCAGTGACATGAACATTGACCTGACCATCTTCATCACCATCTTCATAGCCATCATTTTCGCAATCTTCAACATCATCGTTAACTTCATCATCTTCATCATCATCCTCATAATCATCATCCTTATCACCATCCTCATAATTCTCAAAATCATCAAAATAAGCCCACGCAATTAGTTGGATCGAAGTTGGCTTAAATACAATTTCTAAAAACTACTAAAACCCATCATTTTTGACAATCGGACACTCAAAACTACCAGGGGCCAGGAGGCGCGGAACCCTACTAATACTACTAATACTACTAATACTACTCATACTACTCATACTACTAATACTACTAATACTACTAGTACTACTAATACTACGAAAACTACTAATGCCACAAGTACTACTAAATCTATTGATACTGAAAAGACTAAAAATGCTACAACTACTACTACTACTACTACTACTGCTGCTGCTGCTACTACTACTACTACTACTACTACTAACACTGCAAATACTACTCACACTACCCATACCACTCATACTTCTCATACTACGTACACTGCTATACTACTCATCTACTCATAATACTACAAATACTACAAATACTACTAATACTACTAATACTACTAATAGTACTAATACTACTAATACTATTAATACTATTAATACTAGTAATACTGGTAATACTAGTAATATTAGTAATACTACTAATACTACTAATACTACTAATACTACTACTACTACTACTACTACTACTACTACTACTACTACTACTACTACTACTACTACTACTAGTAATACTACGAATACTACTTATACTACTCATACTACTAATACTACTAATACTACTAATACTACTTATACTACTAATACTACTGACACTACAAATGCTAATGCTAACTATAACTAATACCAATACCAATACGGATACTAATACTAATATTATCACGACTACAAACACAAACACTGATTCTAATATTAATACTCATACTCATACGCATACTAAAGCTACTAATACTAGTACTAGAACTAATACGAATTCAATTCGAATACACATACAAATACCGATACCACTACACAGACCGCAAGATGCAGATGTTGCATTGACACGATAATGCTATAAACCTCGAACCCTATAAGACCCATGGTACCCGACATGCTTGATTCCTGACTTTCGCCCCGGTTGTTTCCCGACTCTTGCCTCCTTGTTTCCTGACTGTTGCCTTCTTGTTTCCCGACCCATGGTTCCCGACAATCGCGCATGGTTCCTGAATTAGTCTACTCCCTAGCTTAAGCTCCGAAACGCTGTGGCCCCAAGTGTGCCATCCACTGGTCTGCTGCGAACTTGACGGCTTCGAGGTTTTTGGATGGTTCCGTGCCCTAAACCCTAAACCCAAAAAACTCCAAAGACTTAAACCTGAAAGGGGGTTGAGCTCTTTAGGGGTGAGAGCTTTGTGCTTAGGGTGGCCCGAGTTGACGAAGCTCATGATGATTGCTTTGGGTTTACGATTTAGGGCTTTTGGTTTAGGCTTCAGGTTGTAATTCCTGGCCTTGCAAGGCCGTCACAACTCCTGCAGAAAAGCTTCTGCAGGCTTAAATGCTAAACACAAATCTTTTGCTACCCTATGCCGGGCCTTAGAAAGACTCATTGCAAGCTTGCCGATACCCGCGAGAACCTTATGCATATTCCATAATTAAGGGATTTTGGGGTTTCTGGGAACTCTACCTAAACCCTAAACCCTAAGCCCTAAACCCCTAAACCCCAAGGTGCCTGAGTAGGCCAGCATCGCAAGTCGTCCGTTGCGCAGCTCCTTCACCTCGTGGCATGTCGGGAGGTCGGCTGTAAACCCTGGGTCGAGCCTCCAAAACCCCTTTAAATAAGGAATGTACCTTAAATTATAATAGGATCCCTTATATGATTTAAGGTATATTCCTTACTTAAGGGGTTTTGGAGGCTCTGGGGATATTTGGCTAAGGCTTCGGGCCTATGTTGTCTGGGGGTTTGGTGTTCAGGAGTTTGGGGTTTAGGTTTTAATGCATTCATGAGCAGTTTCTTGCCTGTCCTACCTCAGGAAAGTCCACATTTCTTTAAGTGCACGGAATGGAACCCTTAAAGGGTACTAGCGGGTTCTATACTGGGGTTCCCCTTCAAGGGTACCAGCGAGTTCTGCAATCAGGTTTCCCCTCAAAACGGTTGAAGGTATATGGGAGTTTCCCAAAATAAGGGACCTTAATATAGTACCCGAAATTGAAGGATCCTCACTATAAGGATTTTCAAAAGAAGGTACCCCTAATTTTCGGAAACTCCCAAACCCTAAACTCCCTAGATCCCTTATAGGACCCCTTTAAAAGGAACCCTTCTAGATCCCTTTAAAGGAGCCCCTAATTTTCGGAAACTCCCATATTCCTTCCTCAAGGAACCTGGAAGTCTCTCGGCCCTCCGGCAAAAGCTGCTCCCAGACCTTCCCTGCATCACCAGTGTGTGCGGTTTAGGGCTTAAGGCTTACATAAGGTTTTAGGTTTTAGGGTGCTAGGGTTTGGGGATTTAAGATTTTCGGGTTTGGGGTTTAGAGCTTAGGGACATGAAAGCTTGTTTTGCAGGGGCTTGCATCCTAAGCCCCAACCGAAGCAAAAATTCCGAAATCCTGCAGCTTACCCCCGACACACCCGAAAACCCCCTCCATTTTAATCTTCTAAATCCTCAAAAATCTTCCCACCCGCCCCCGCCCCCCGCCCAGCCATCGCAAGCCCCCAGCCTTGCAAAACCCTTATAAAGCTTCGATCCTTACAGAAAGCACGTATGACAGCCCGCCTGCATCTCACCCATTAAAGAATCCTTATATAGAGCCTTTCTTGGAGTATTATAGGCGTGGAGGGTTTAGGGTTTAGGGTTGATTGAGCCTTTATAGGAACAGTATAGATAGACCCCTAACCCTCCTCCGAAGGAAGCCCAAGAACCCTTGTAGAGCCTTATACGGCCTCTGTAGGAATATTATAGAGCCTTTACCCTCCGAAGACCCTCCTAAAACTTACTCCCCCAATAAACCACGGAAAGAAAGGGTTTAACTTTCCGATTCCTCCTGAACGATGTAAGAACCCAAAAAGCTTAAAAGGCTGGGTAATTAACCCTAAACCCTAAACCCTACGGTTGATGGTATAAACCCTGCATTACCTTAAGGACCCTAAACTATGGGAATTATGGCATATTCCTTATTATGGGTAATGCAGGATTTATATCATCAACCGTAGTATAAGAACCAAAGCATGGAGAACCCTAACCCCTAATCCTCAACCCATAAACCCTATTAAACCCTACTAAACCCCGAACCCCAGGCAAAGGAAGCCCGCCACCTGCATCTCGTACTGGCCCTTGGGGTCGCTGGGGTAGAAGCCGCGGAGGCCGAAGTCCCCGGGCTTGCGGTCCTTGGGCTTGAAGGGTGCGCCTTCTTGGGGGCTTAGGGCCTAGGGGTTCTATAAAGGTTCTATAGGAATCTATCCTTTAAGGGCTTAGGGTTTAGGGCTTAGGGGCTTCTTTGGGGGTTTCGGGTTCAGAGTTTGAGGTTTTGGAGGTTCAGGGTGTGTAGGGGGTTTAAAGGTCTAGGGTCTCTAGCGGTCCTGGGCTTTCGGGTATGCCTTAGGGGGCGCAGGGCCTTAGGGGGTTCTCTAAAACGTACTATAGGAATCTATAAGGGTTTAGGGTTTAGGGGTTTTGGGTTCTCCATAAAGGAACTAGAGGAATCTACAAGGGTTTAGGGTTTAGGATGGCTTAGGGGCTTTGAGTAGAGTTTGGGCCCTTTGTTTGGGATCAGGGCTTTGAAGGGTTGTAGGGTTTAGAGTACCTCTTAGGGGCTTTTTCTGGGGTGGTTGAGGGATCCGGAATTGAAGGAATTTTCGGCTTCCAGGACATGACGGATCCCAACTGTAATCCTAAATCGACGGACCCTGATGGTAAAGACCTCTTGACGCTGTCCTGCTTCGGATCGCAAAGTGCAAGAATCCCGACATCCCACAGATCCCTGAAAGCCCGTGATTTGGGAATATGCCTTCGATCGTAGTTAGACTCAGGATCCCTTCAAACTTCAAACCTTCAATGCATGTTGCTTAATTCGCGCAGTAGGAGTTTATTGGACTCTTCAGGGTAAATTACCCTAAGGCTCCGTAGTAGTTCCTTTTTGGTGGTTCATATTTAGGACCAGAAGGGGAAATCTCAAAAAGGAACTACTACGGGGCCTCTAAGTAGATTGATTGCATCATGGACCGGGGCTTCAGGACGTAGAGCAGACGGGCTGCGGTCTTTCCCTCGCGCATGTTCACATAGGCGAACAGGCCCAGCACCTTGCGAGGGCATGCAGACCGGACAAAGCCCTAACGGAACCTGATGGAGAAACCCTGGGCCTAGAACCCGTAAAATAGTAGGGCTCATACAAGGAACCCTATTAAAGGCCGAAAGGTTTGTTTATCAGGCTCCTACACCAAGGCCCCCCGAAACCCTTTAGTACCCTTAGAGTACCCTTTAAAGGAACCCTGATAGAAGCCCCCAAAACCCCGAAAACCCCAAGCCCTGTAGTAGAAGCCAGAAAGTTGGAACATCATTCTCCTCATGCCCTTAAGGTAAGGTATAAGGGATCCTAGCACTAATGCTCCTAAAGCCATGTTCCAACTTTCTGGCTTCTACTATAAACCCTAAGCCCCCAAAACCCTAAGAACCCTTATACTACCCTTTAAAGGAACCCTGATACAAGCCCCCCAAAACCCCCCCAAAACCCCAAAACCCCTAAACCCTAAGCCCCCAACTAAACCCTAAACCCTAAACCCGAAACCCCTAAACCCTAAACCCTGAACCCCAAGCCCTAAACCCTAAGCCCCCAAAACCCTAAGAACCCTAAGCCGGCCTCCAGGAGACCGCACCAGATGAGGATCCTTGGAGTTTTGCGGCTGCAGGGTCTTCTACTATACTTTGAGGTTCATGGGTAGTTATAAGGGTTCCTCTTAAGGGTCCCTTTAAAGGGATTCTATATGGACTCTATGAGGGTATAGGGTTTTGGGTCTACTTCGAGGTTCATGGGTAGTTATAAGTGGGGTTATAATTAGGGTAACTATGGTTATAACCCCTATTAGGGGACTTATAACCCCATTTATAACTACCCATGAACCTCCAAGTAGGGGTATTTAGGGCTCCTTTAAGGGTACCATAGGGTCTTAAGGGTACCTTGTTAGGGTCTTCCTATAACTTATCAAAGGGTAGATGGGCGATTGTGGTTTTGGGGTTTAGGGTGTGGGGCTTAGGGTTTGGGTGGGGAGTTTAGGGTTTAGGGCTTGAGTCTTGAGGGGTTAGGGTTTGGGTGTGGGGTCTAGGGTTTACTAATCAGGACCCTTTGTGCAATGAAGGCCCGTGATGCATATTTCGCTAAGGGCCCTGATATCAGGCTCCTGTTGAATCCCCTTTAAGACCCCTAAACTCGGGGCATGTGGCCCCATTTTAAGCTTCAGGATCTTGTGTGCCCTTCGGAAAATGACCCCGAATAATCGGTCTTTAGGGTCAACCCAGAATTGGAAGGGAAGAGAGAGTCTACGAGTAATACCGACTCTTGACAAGGTTGTTTCGACTTCACACGGAGGCCCACCGACGTCGCGTGGTACCCCTCCAGCATTTATATTGTTATCGCATCTTAGATAGTACCCGTACGGTACCTCTATCGTACCCTTACTACCGTTACATGGAACCCCCATGGTACCTGGGGAATACGTAGGATCTCTTGTCGAGGGTACTTCAAGCGGAAACGGACCCCTAAACATACCCTCCCTGAAGGATGCCTAAAGCCTAAACCCATGAAAACCTCTACAGCAACAAAGTCTTACAGTACAACGTAACTATCGCTTAAGGATGCCTAAACGCCAAGCCCATAACGCCTTTGCAGTAACCCACCGGGTTCGAGTACTTTGAATGCAACGGGAGGGGCTGCGGCATGCCTCCGAACTTCACCATGGCGTCGTGCGCCTTTATGCTGTTCTGGGCTTTTGAAGGGGGCCTATGAAGGGGGCGTCTTAAGGGTTCCTTTGAAGGTTCCTTTCAAGGATCCCGTAAGGGATCATTTCAAAAAGCGTCTTAAGGGAGCTTTTGTGGCGATATTTTAAGGCTTTTTGCCACTTCCGGGGCAGAGGCTAAGCTTCAGCTGAGAGTTTGGAATCTTTGGGCCGGGTTCCGATTCACTAGACGAAGGTTTATTCAGGGAGTCTGAGGGGACGTGCTTACGAATTTTCAGACTTCTACATAAATTGACACCGTTGCGAATTCTTACTGTGGGCATGCACCATCTCTGCTGGGGAACGTTATGGCCATCAAAAGTCTAAACCGGGTTCGGGGACACCCTACGACCAACCGAATGAACAATTTCACCAAACACAGGGATCCTTCCATAGAACCCTGAGAGGCACTTGATAGGATCGCAATTTAAAGTGACCTCCTGTTTTTTTGAAACCCCCCAAAAAGGTCCGCACGGCTCCATCCTGGCAGCCAAGAAAGACCCGCACGGAAACCCAAAGAAACCAGGAACGCCTGCATGCTACATCCACGGTCATAAACCGATTCAGGCAGAGATTAAAGGTCCAAAGTTTCAGGCTTTGGGGTCTAGAGCTAAAAGGTCAAAGCTTTGCTGTTCTGTCCCCTCTCTGAAGAAGCTGTGCATAAGACCATTACAGAGCCCTTATATCGCCCCTACAAGGCCCTTTCGACCACTTTTTAAGGAAAACTCGAAATGCCGCGTCGCCTCAATGGTGGAGACCTGGAAGGCATCGCCGGGGACGCGCAGGCCTCAGAAAAAGCTGGCGTACGTTCCCCGTAGCATTCTGTAATTGCGTTTCCTGAAAGGGTGTGCTTTTAACTAAACCTGAAATTTGTGAACCCAAGCTCCGACACTAGAAGTTCTCCATGCTTTGGCCCCTAAACCCGAAACCCTCAACCCTAAACCTTGTATGTCGAAAGGCCGAGGTCCGTGGTGATCCATCCGACCGTCGCGAGCATCGCCACGCGGCCATGCTTAAGCTCCGCCTTCCCAGATTTTCGGGAGGATCCAAAAAGTAGATCCCTTAATGGGTGTTCCATTTAAAGTACCCTTAGTAGTCTAGGGGCCAAATTAGGGGATTTAGGGTTTCGGGTTCAGAGCTATGGATTAGAATCAAGGGTTTGGAATTTAGGGTTTGGGGTATTGTCCTCTAAAAACCTATATAACGTCCGACGTAAACCTACTTCAAGACTCGGGGGACTGTGTGAAGTGGTTGTCAGTAGAGCTTAAGAGCCTAATCGGGGTCTATTTATACATTACTTCCCCTTGTTTTTTTGATGCTCGTAAAGAATACCCTAGAAGATAGAACACTGTCTTGCAGTGTGCACCAGAGTATGAAGCTTCGGATGCATTCTGGACGACCGAAAACCTCAAAGTCTTACCGCCCTATAAAACATCTTGTGAATGACGATAAAGCCCCCAATTGCAGCCCTAGAAACCATTCAAATCACTATCTCATTAACCTATCTCCTTGACCCTAAACCCTAAACCCTGCACACTCGAACGCAAAACCCCAACACCCCAAGCCCCAAACTCTGGAGCCCCTAGAACCCTGGAACCCAAACCCTAAACCCTGAAACCCCCCAGCCCCAGAACCCTAGAGCCGAGCCCCATCGTAGAGGCCTCACTAGTTTGAGTAGGGCCTTAGTCTTAGGCTCCCATATCCTATAGATATGAAAATTAAAAGGTAACCCGAAGGAATAAACTTTGATCACTGTTTAGACTTCCATGCTGTTGATGGACACAATCCTGCACGACCCTAAGGACTCTAAGCTATGGGAACTATGGTATATTCCTTATTTTGGGTAATGCAGGATTTTAACCCCAAGCCCTAGAATCCTAGACTTCCATAGTATCCAGAAACCGGCCTCACGGAGCCAGCCGATCTCGAAGGCCAGCGAGAAGCCCATGGGATCGAAGCCCTCCTCCTCACCTTCGGGCACGTAGGGTTTAGGGTCTAGGGTTAATGTAGGGGCCTCGATAATTGGAGGAGTGTGCTGGGGCCCACTATACTCTGAATATGAGAAGGAACCCCCAAAAATGGGTGTTGGTAATTCTTTTCGGCCCCTAAATTATTAGGGCTTGATGGAACTTGATAACAGATGCTCGCAGTGAAGGATTCTGCGGTGGTTATGGAACTTGTCAGATCTTCCCCCTAGGTGTGTAGAGGGTTTCGTAGGATTTTTCGTTGATGCTATAACGGCCTAAGGGCTTTATAGTGAACATGGTCTTTAAAAACCCAGACAGAGACTCCAATATCGCTTAATTAAGGAATATGCCTGAAACTATAGTAGGATCCCTAAAATGATTTAAGGAATATTCAATTAATTAAGGGATATTGGAGTCTTTAAGAACCCTGGGGCCGCCCTAAACCCTAAACCCTAAACCCTAAAGCCTAAACCCTAAACCCTGAACCCTAAACCCTAAACCCTAAACCCTAAAGCCTAAAGCCTCTGCCAAGAGCCCCGAGGATATGCGCAGCGCCTGGGATGCCGTCCAGAGCTGGTGACATCGGGAGGAAGGGCACCTGAAGAGCTCGACCGCCGTTGGGGCGGTTTAGGGCTTATAGGGCTTGGGGTTTATAGGGTTTATAGGGCTTATAGGGTTTATAGGGCTTATAGGGTTTAGGGCTTAGAGGGTTTAGGGTTTATAGGGTTTATAGGGCTTATAGGGTTTAGGGTTTAGGGCTTATAGGGTTTATAGGGTTTAGGGCTTTTAGGGTTTAGGGCTTTTAGGGTTTATAGGGCTTATAGGGTTTAGGGCTTATACGGCTTAGGGTGCAGGGCCATGGCGTGTAGGGGATTGGGCTTTGGGGTATGGGTTTGGGCTTCGAACCTCCCGCGTTTAGCCTTGAACTGAACCCGAAACCACAAGCCCGACCTGGGTTGGTCTTTAAACACCCTCAAAAAAATATTTATATATAGGGTCCCTTATAAACCCCAATCAGGAAAATCAAAAAATGTCCCAAAATCCAACGTAGCGAAAACCAGACCCCTGTGTCAGTCAATTGGATCCTTTTGGAAGGGCCTAACGAATTGGCAAATGGAGAGCGTTTGAAGGGGGCGGTTACGTTCCACGATAATTACACAGGGACTAGGGACCTATATTACATTCATCCTCATGTCAAGCCCACAGACCCCAAACCCCCCACAACACCTCTGAGCAAACCCAGCATAGAACCCTAAACCCTAAACCCTAAAGAGCCCTTTTCTGTAGCAGCCCCCAATGCGAAAGCGAGCTTTCCCAGATCCCCCGGATCGATGGCAAGGCGCCGCAGCGCTCATCTTGTAGCCGGCCTGCCTGAGGGCGCGGAGGATTTACCTCGAAGCCCCTAAGCCCTAAAAAAGAGCCTTGATGGTTGCGAGTTTAAAATTTTTCTTTGGTGGGACGTTTAGGGTTTAGGGTTTTTTTAGTTCGAACAGGGTTTTGGATTTCACTGTAGTTTCCTGGGACTATATATATATATACATAAAGGGAAACCAGTACTACTTCTTCCGATCTCTATATCGGGAGTCCCTGAACTAGTTGACACCTGACTTGGGAGTTTCTGTTGCTGAAGTTTTGAAACCCAGAGACTCCAATATCCCTTAATTAAGGAATATACCTTAAACTATAGTATTAGTAGGATCCCTAATATGATTTAAGGAATATTCAATTGATTAAGGGATATTGGAGTTTCTGGGAACAGGGCCCAGCTAAGCTTACTCAGTCTGTAAAGGAGAGCATTGGTCGACGAGACATGTCGGAGTCATATGGGCGGTTACGGTGTAATATAGGGGCCTTCATGATTAGAATAGGGTTTTGGGGCTGATGATACTATCATTATAATAAGGAACCCACCAAAATAGTAAATTGGCAATTATTTTTTGGGCCCCTGTAGGGCTTGAGCTTGGAAGCTCTCAGAAGCCCTCCAGACTCGCACGATGCACCTCGCCACGGCGCTGCGCTGCGTGGACCTGCGCAGGAAAACCAAACATCCCTCTGTGCTAAAGGCGGCGCTGGATCTTTAAACATTGTGGATCATGTAAATACCCCTTTAAAGTCTTGTAACGAAAAAAGCCTTGAACTTTGTGGGAATCCTGGAACTGAATCCGGGAAAGGGTTTAAGATCCGGATGCTGGGGTTTCAGTGCATCCTTGGGGCGTCTCTAAGGTTGAGGGATTCGACTCTGGGACCAGGGTTTCTGGTTGAGTAGGGATAGCTTGTGTCAGGTTGATAACGATCTACCCGTTCGGACCGTGCTTATATGCATACCCACACACACATCAACCTACACATACACATACACATACATATGACTATACATATACATATATACATATCTTCCTCGGCATTTCTAAAGCTAAGGGATTCGGCTGGCTGTGGGATCAGGGTTTCTCGTTGATGGTAGCTTAAGATCCCCCTCCCTTCATAAGTCTCCGGCCCTGAATGAAAGGGAGTCCTCAGGGTGTACCCAGAGACTCCAATATCCCTTACCCTAGGACTCCAAATAGCCCAAAGTAGGTACTATTTATGGACTTTAGACCCCAAAGTAGGTACTATTTGTAGACTTGGAGTCTTCGGGTTAATTAAGGAATATACCTTAAAGTTTAGTAGGAACCCTGATGTGATTCAGGGAATACTCCTTAATTATGGGCTTTTGGAGTCCGTGGGTAGGGCGTTTAAGGACTTCGGGCCTAAGGGATCAAGGTTCAAAAGCCGAGTTCGCACCCGAAGGGGTTCCAGAAAAACTCTGCCCAACATAAATAACATCTTGGTAAGAGAACCGAGGGTTCATAGGGTTAGAGGTTTAGTTTAGGGCTTGGGGTTTGGGAGCTGAGGGTTGCAGGTTTGTGTCAGTACCATGTAAAACCGCCAAGTCGGGCAGCAGTCTCTTCAAGACCTCTCACACTCCACAGCAATCCTATGAAGATCAAAAACGAATATAAAACCTTACAGCTGATGCTCAGCAGCTGGGCAGACAGTCAGAACAAGAACCATCCGGACAGCTCTGCAAAGCAAGCCCAAACTTAAATCCCCAAACCCAACAGCTCCGCAAAACAAGCCTATCCTGAAACCCGACAGCCCTGCAACACAAGCCTAAACTTAAATCCTGAAACCCAATCAACCCTTAACCCAAAACTGCCCCAAAAATACCACTTACATCCCCTAGCCTACACCGGGGAACCCCGGAGTCCTCTAAGGATCCCAGGTCCGGAACCCGAAACCTTGAACCCGAATCCCCAACCCCTTAAACCTCAGGGTTTAGGGTTTAGGGTTTAGGGACCCTAAAACCGCTAAACCTGAAACTGAAACGCAAAATCCTGAACTACAAGTCCCCCAAGCCACGAAAAAAATGTAACATGACATAACATAACGTAATATAGACAATGTAACCAGTACAATACACTACTACATCATGTGGTGTGCTATGCTGCACTACTAAATTGGGGGTTTCCCAAAATAGGGGACCCTAATTCCGAAAATACGGGACCCTAATTCCGAAAATAGGGGACCCTAATCTAGTACCCTAAGTAGTAGGATCCTTATTATAAGGACACCAAAAAAAGGTACCCCCAAAAGAAGGTACCCCTAATTTTCGGAAACTCCCAAACCCTAAACCCTACACAGTATAGATCCCTTATAGGACCCCTTAAAGGAACCATAAGGAACCCTTATAGGTCCCTTTAAAGGAGCCCCTAACTTTCGGAAACTCCCATATTTTGGTGTCCTTATAATCAGGATCCTACTATTTAGGGTAATTACCATATTTGGGTCCCCTAATTTTCGGAGACTCCCACATAACCAAATGGACCAGGCCTGTGTCCGGCCAGGGACCCAGAAGCAGGGGCCACAGAGGCCGCGCTGAGCCCGGAGGCATCCTTCGCGCGAAGAAAAGGCTCAAGGGTTTATGGTGGAAAGTTTAGGGTTTAGGGTTTACGGGTTTGTGGTTTAAGGTTTAGGGTTTGGGGTTTGGGGTTCAGGGTGGAGGGTGCAGCAGGATTTAGGAGGGGGTTTGGGGCTTTTGAGGCTTGGGGTTTTGGTTTAGGTTTTAGGGCCGTGGGTGTCCGATGCTGCAGCTGCCGCTGAAGATGCATGCCGTCAATATGACGACAGCGGTGACTAGTGATGAACACGATGATAGTAAGGCTGATGGTGACGTGCTCCTCTGAGCATTTCGAACACTGCCTTGCGTCTGACTGTAGCTCCTTGTCTTCTGCGTTCTAGATCTACTGCCGTAGTCGTTGGTCGGACACAACCCTAGACCCGCAAACCCGAAATCCAAGACTCCCAAACCCAAAGGCCCAGATGTCTAGCCCTCTACTGCTTTACCGTGAAGGACCCTCTGCTGGGATTTGGATTTCACGAGGTATCATTTCAAGGCCTTAATGACAAGTCTAGGCTTTTGGGGTATCGGGGTATATTGAGCTATACTTGTACATAGAGGGACTTCCAGCGGATACTATCATCAGTTGTTCAGATTTCTGTACTGGAGAGTTTCGCGCCTGAAGGCATGGCGTGCGAATGGGGAACTTCAGAACACAGCACGGGACGGCAATATGGGAGTTTCCAAAAATGGGGGGGGGTACCTTTATTTGGAGCCCTTACAAGGACCCTGCTGGGTACCGTATTAGGGTCCCCTATTTTCGGAAACTCCCATATGAAGGCCCCCGAACAGAACGCCTGGCTAAGGAAATCTGGAATTGAGGTTAAATCCCCATCAAGAAGGATGCTTGCAGAAGTCACCATGGAGATTTACAGGTCAGCTTGTACTAAGTACTAGTTTGATACTACCCTAGCATGCCATGATCAAGATGACCAGAAAGCTTCTTGAAAGTGATTGTTATTGTCGGCATGCTGACAAGTTGACTAGTCATTAGCTCTGTGCTTTCTCCATCGAGTCCTTCTGGGCGTAGAGCCATGGGAAGCCGTTACCGGTGAGAGTTGCCTCCCGAATCCGCTAGTGCAGGAGATCAGAGACGTCGGAGTGTCAGTGGGTGCGCGCAGAAGTTTCAGGGCTCAGGTGGGTAGTTGTCAAGACTATGGTCCCTTTTCGGGTTCCCTAAATATTAGGTGCCGTACGATATTAAGGACCCAAAAAGGGACCCTAATTTTGACAACCTCCCAGATAAACCACGCACCCCAAGCCCTGATCCCAAACCTCAAAACCCTAAACCCTGAACCCCAAGCGTGAAGGCACGGCGAAACAACAAGGCCGCCGGAGAATGCCGGTATCTTAGTCGACCCTATGAGCGACGCACGGAATGTAGGGGCCTTAATGATTAGAATAGGGTTTTGGGGCCCCTTATGCTACAGTTACAATAAGGAAGCCCCCAAAACACGATAGATAACGATTAAGGCCCCTTTAGTAATCCCATCCCTCTCTAATCCCCACATAACGTGAGTGAAATATCCATGCAGGCACTGTATGAGCTATCTCAAAGGCGGCAGGTGCGTGGCCTAGTTTCGGGCTTCTACCTGCGCTGCCCGCACCTGGGCGCAGCCCCTAGAATTATGAGTTAAGCTATATTCGATAAATTAAGGGGTATTGGGCTCTCTGGGGACCCTTCTTGGAGGCCTGTGTGATGGCTCCACCGAAGGCGAGCATAGCAAGGCGCCCGTTCTTCAGCTCCTTCAATTTCATCTCCTGGCTCCGGGGCGAGGCGTAGGGCTTTTTTTCTGTGGGGGGTTTAGGGTTTAGGGGGTTTAGGGGGTTTAGGGGGTTTAGGGGGTTTAGGGAAAGGGGTTTAGGGGGTTTGGTTTAGGGGGTTTGTGGGGTTTTGGTGGGGTTTTGGGGTCAGGGGACTAAGGGTTTACGGATGAGGAGCCTCATCTCCTGGATAAGTTACTTACCGT
Source organism: Symbiodinium sp. CCMP2592 (assembly GCA_905221615.1). Lineage (NCBI taxonomy): Eukaryota > Dinophyceae > Suessiales > Symbiodiniaceae > Symbiodinium > Symbiodinium sp. CCMP2592. Next base: position 192,445 of record CAJNDT010006208.1, read on the forward strand.
GATATAGTAGGGTTTAAGGTTTAGGGGTGCAGAGCTTCATCTCCTGGCTCAGCTAAGCCGAGGCAGCAGGCTACTTAGGTTTTGGGGCTTAGGGAATTTAGGGTTTAGGGATTTAGGGCTTGAGTTTAGGGTTTAGGGGTTTAGGTATTCAAGGTTTTGCGTCATTAAGGGATTATTTATGGTTGGATAGGGTATCGGACAGGATTCATGAACAAAGCAGTACAGGATGTTGTCTCTTAGCAGCAAGAGTTTAGGGTTTAGCATGCTCAGCGTTGGGTTGAGGGCTTTTCATGAAGCTGATATGGCTTTGGGTTTAGACCATGGGTTGCTCGGTTCGAAAAACTCTGGCCCTCAACACTGAACCCTCAACCCTGAACCCCAAGCTTTAATGTAGGTGCCCTCATGGCCAGAATAAGGCTTACCGGTGTACCTTTTCCGAGAATTGTAGCGGAAACATGTTGAGCAACTCGTCCGACTTCTACATTATCGGAACCACATAAACACCTAAACGGAACCCTGATAGAAGCAGTTATAGGAGCCCTTTTAGAAGCCTTGAAAGGAACCCTTAAGAACTCTTCCGACGTCGATTTTGAACCCTGTACCTCCAACCCAAGGGGCGCTTGGAACGACCCCGAGCCTCTCTTTGCACTTGGGGTTTAGGGTTTAAGGGTTAAGGGTTTAGGGTTTAGGGTTTAGGGGTTCAGGGTGGAGGGTTTAGGGTTTATGGTCTCGGGCTTGGGTTCGCGGTTTAGGGTTTGGGGCTTGCGGCTTGGAGTTTAGGGTCTTTTGGGCTTGGGGTTGCGGCTTCGGGGTTTAGGGTGTTTTGAGTCTGACTCTTGGGGTCTGGGTGCATGCTCTTTGAGGGCTGCTAAAAGGGATCTCTGAGGCGGTTTGGGAGTTTACCTATAGTCTCCATTGTAGTTCCTTTTTTGGGTTACCTTATAGGATCCTTAATATATAATTAGTGAAACCAAAAAAGGAACTACAATGGAGACTACAGGTAGGATTGGAGGGTCAAGGGACTCAGCAAGTAGATAAAGGAGAATCAAAAGTGGCATAAGCCCCCCAACTTGGGCAACCGTCACCTACCGACTGATCTTCGAAGAAGTCCCGTGTAGCAACCCATCAACATCAGAGCCCCTTGCATCCCGGCGCAGGCTGAACAAGGGCTTCGTAGGGGGTTTCGGGTTTAGTGTTTTGGTGCTTCGTGAAGCTTCAACTAGCCGGGACTGAATAGCCGAAGCCTCTTTTGTGCTTGCAACTTGCCTCTTTTCTGCTTTGCAGAACGCAAAAAATGGTCTTCCCGGTACGACCACGAGCATCCGTGGGCAGTTGCTGCAGAAAGGTAACCCTCATGTCTCGATGCAGGGGCCTGAAAAATGAAAATAGGGTTTGGGGTCAATTTTCTGTTTAATACTGCTACAATGACGAATCCTCAGGAACAGTACTGGTATTTATTGGGGGCTCTGCATACACCCCGGGCCGTCGAATGTTATAACCCTGAAGCCCTCAGCCACCAGTAGAAGCGGCAACGCCTGATACCCTCACCAAGAACGACTCGATAGGGTTTAGGATCTACGGCATGCAAAGCCTCGGGCCATAGACACCAAATCGTCGACGATGGGTCCTATGTGTGAAACGTCGTGAATGCGAGCTAGCGGTGACTGGGTATGCCGTTGGGTGCTCACCCGAGCTGCACTGCCGGACGTCTCGTCGACACAGGCACGCAAGTACAACGAAGGTCACATGCAGTCGGAAGTGCAATGTGCACCCTTACACTCAAGGATCCCTTGTAACAACCCATACTGTATCGAAGCCTCGTCAGCTGGGGATTGCCTTTTGTCGGTTTCGGGTTTACCGTGAAAGACAATGACATACCTAAAACGGCCCTGAGGGCTTTCGGGCTGTATAGCTTTGGACCTTCCTCGACGTGGTTCTCCCCCAACCAGGGAGGTCGTCCGGATCAAAGAGACGGTGCGCCGAGAGACAGGGTGCGCGAGAGCTCTACACATTGAAAATTCGGATCTTACTCATCAGAATGGGGTAGAGCTTGGTCACAATGCATTTACAAATTCCACTTAAAACTCTAGAAGAAAGAAACCGTACTATGACACCTTTACGGAAGCCGTATTCAAGGAATACACGAACACGGGAACACAGCTCCTTCTTCTCATCACTGGGACTATAGGGGCCTCAACAATTAGAATAGGGTTTGGAGGGTATACTATACTGTCGTCATAATAAGGAACCTCCAAATCCCTGTTCTAATTATGGCCCCTATAGTACTATGCTGTCATAATACTGTAGTCATAATAAGGAACCTCCAAAACCCTATTCTAATTATGGCCCCTATATTTCTATACTTGCTGTCTCCGGAAAAGCCCTCCCTCAGGCGCAAAGTGGGTGGGCTGTACCCCCTCCTCAGGGGGTACTTCGGAAGAGCCACCACAAACAGACGGCCAACACCGTCATCGTGCTATAAAACATGGGGAGTGTTCGAAATCATCGTCCCTCATCGTCCCTGGTTTTGCTCCTAAACCCTACAGCCCTTTAAAAAAAAGCACACACACACACAATCACCCTAAAGCTTATGTAGGCTTACTCTGGCTTAGAAAACTCTCGGCTTGCGGGTTTTGGGTTTATGGGTGAATGTTTCGGGTGCAAGGTTTGCATTTTCTAAACTTGACTTGTGTTCACCTTCCTCGTATGGTGTTGAAAAAGGTCGTGGGGTCTTGCGGGCTGCACGAGGCTTTGATGAGATCTTGCAGAAGCACAACGTGGGGTCGTGCAGACTAGAACCTGCATGAAGGCCAAAGTGGGTGAGCCAGCCCTGCATTTAGAGCAGTTAAGATCAACAACACGACCATTGAGGGGCTCCGATTTCGACTTGAAGGAGTCTTGGTCGCATTTGCTTAGTCTCGAGGTTTCGGCACCTACCAGACCCTAAACCCTAAACCCTAAACCCTACCTACCATAAGAAGCCTGAGAAGGCGAAAGGGATGCTAAGCAACAGCACCGCTGTGGCAGGTGCCATGCGCTGATCTGCTTTGCTCACCTGTGCAGAGTTCCAGGCGTCCATGAAGCCTCCGAAGAATTCCTGGAGCTTCGGGTTTGGCCCTACGGGTGCGTAAGTACTGATACTAATAAAAACAATGCTAGTAATGCAGTACTGATAAGAGTAATATCCCTAAACCCTAAACCCTAAGCCCTTAACAATGACAGTAACAATCACAAACGAATCTCACTCTGAGTGGTCGGGTTTGCTTGGAGGCCTGGAAAGTCCCTGATCAGACCGAACCCCAAACCCCAGACCCTAAACCCTGAACTCCAAGAGCCCCGAAGCGAGGCTCCCTAAACCCCACACCGTAGCATTTCGGCTAATGGCTTGGGGTGACGAGTTTAAGGTTGAGGGTTTAGGGTTTAGGGGTTTAAGGTTTGGCGTTTAGAGGGGCTCCTTTCCCTGGTCCATGACGTCGTTGAACAAAGACTGGTCACAAGGCTCCGGATCCCCTTGGCAGGCTCGGGTGCTATTTCGATCCTTGCCCCGTGCTTCAATAAGGGCCCCGCAGATTCAGTGGGGCTTTATACAAATAATATGAAGTATTCTGGCAATGATGGGGCTTTATAGAGATGGTATATGGCGTTGCGAACCGTTTCTCCTGCTCGGTATCCCCGAACAGCGCAAGAAAATGCCTGAAAGATGGCGCTTGGGAAAGGGGCCGGTGGTTCGCTGTGCTTGGGGGAAATTCAGGTCGCAACCAATATAGGGGCCTGAATAAATAAAACTAGAATAGGGTTTGGCGGTATATTAATATACTACAACTATAACATGAGACCACCAAAATAATATCTGTAATCATTCAGGCCCCTATGCTAGTTGCCATCTGTGTTTTTACAACGACCAGGAGACCACTAGAAGGACGCCAGGAGACCACCAGGAGACCACCAAGACACCAGCAAAAGATCACCCGGAGACCACCGAGAGACCAGAACAACACCAGGCAGACCACCCACCAAGCGACCGCTACGACAGCCCACGGAACACTTAGGAAATTATCAGAGGACGACCCACGACAAGCACTGCGACCAGGACGACCACATCACCGGGAGACCACCAGGCGATCACCAAGAGACCACCAGGAAACCAGCAGGAGACCACCAAGACATGAGGAGACCACCACGAGACCAGATCAGAAGTTAGCAACCGGTAGATCACCAGGACACCACCAGGAGACCACCAGGCACCAAGAGACAACAGGCCACACGCGGAAGGCTTCTCCCCCTCAAATACTGTAAGGCCCTTAATAATTAGAATAGGTTTTGGGTACAACTGTCGTAAATATCCCCCAAAACCTTCTTCGAATTATTCCGACATTGCTGGCCACTTGGTTGCCCCAAGTATCGGTGCATTTCTCGAACACGAGACTTATGCTTCCCTCCGTCGCCATGCAGAGGAACAACGGAAATCGTGTCGGTTTAGGGTTTAGGGTTTAGGGGCCCAGGGACCCGTAGCATGCAGAATCTTCTGTAAATAGCAGGACGAGACGCGTGCCGCGAGCATCCTGTGTACGTGAGATAGGACGCAGCAGCTCCAGAATGCTCGGGGCAATCACTACTAGCATCATCAACGACAACCGTTTTTGTCAACGCCAGCGGTGTGATCGTTTATTGAAGTGCCCATGTTCACCTGTCATTGACCAAAACTAAAACCGCCCCTACCGGACCCTACCTACTCACCCTCTTCCGCAGGCCAACATGGCGGGCGGCACAACACATCATCACGGCTAGAGAGGGTTTAAGGTTTAGGGCTAAGGCTTGTCAAGCATTCTGGTCACCAGGGACTCCGTGAACCGACGGGTCTAGGCCCGAAGCGGAGCCCGAAGGCACAGTCAGCTCATCGCGGTCAATGTTCATCTTCATCTTCATCGTCATCTTCATCATCACGGAAAGCTGCAGAATGAAGAAGACCCTGAACATTCAAAGCAGAAGAGCTCCTTTCGTCAGGTGCTCTTCTGAAACGCTAAGGTCCTGGATTGAGGGTATGCGAGCAAGATCCACAAACCTAGAGGCCAAACCGAGAAACTACAACGGCCCGACAGCCCCACCCTCAAGCGAAGCAGAGGGGCTGGGGTCACCAAACACCACGTTGTCACACCAATGGCTCTTCCAGCAGCCACAGGCTTTCCCCGTGCACGTTCCGGCAACCTAAGATGCGGTGCAGTTGAGGATTGAGAGCATGAAATACTTGTAGCAGTTGTAGCAGTAGCACCAGCAACCGCAGCAGCAGTAGCAGAAGCAGTCGCAGTAGCACTCCTAATCCTACCCGACTACGCCCACAACTACGACTACGACTTCGACTTCTGCTACCACTACTACTACGACGACTACGACGTCTTCTCCTATTACTCCTACTCCTATCATACTGCTACTCCTGCTCCCTCCTCCTCCTCCTCCTTCTCCTCCTCCTCCTCCTCCTATTCCTGCTCCTACTCCTGCATTACTACGACTGCTGCAATTAACGGCTGGGCGAGCCCACGAGGGAAGCCGCATCCCTGCACACAGCTTAAACCCTGGAACCTCAAGGCTTGGACCCTAAAGCCCTGAAGTCTAAACCTTAGCAGGGGCCCTAAAGCCCTGAAGTCTAAACCCGACACCTTAGACAAGGAAAGCAGGGCCCAAAACCCTACCTTAGCCTACCAAACCCTACTTTTTTGTGGGTTCTTATTATGAACCTTAATATGGAACTTATAGGGACCGTACTTTTTTGTAGGGTTTGTAGGTTAAAGTAAGCAGCTATTTTCAACGGTCAAAACAACCATGAGGCGACTCCCTTGTCCAGAACCCAGTACCATCGAATACCCCATAGTTTCGAAACAGGCCCTTCTACAACCCTGACATCTTATCCTACAAAAGCCGCGGGCAGGCCGGTAACGGAGATGTAGTCGTCCTTGCCATCGCACATCTCGCTGAAGCAGCCGAAATGGTTCAAGTTGCCTCGTGCGGTTAGGCGGTTCCTGGTAGCATTCGTTCTTTGAGCTAAACCCTAAACCTTTCTGGGTTTAGAGGTTTGGAGTTTGGGGTTTGGCTAGCGTCGTAGCTTGAGTAGCGTCTAGAACTTGCGAGCCTAAGCCGCCTAAGGCTTGCGGCTGAGGAGTTATGCTTTATGGCTTCAGAGTTCAAACCTTCGGATTTCGGCTGTTGAGGAGTTTAGTGGCTGCAGAGTTTTTAGGGCTTGCGGTTTACTGGGTCGGGTAGAAAAACGAACCTGACGGCCTCTGTTCACAGCCTTTAATATCCATCATGGCCCTTCTTAAAGCTCATAACCCAGTAACAACAACAAGAGAACCCCAAAAAAAGTCCTACGGCCTAGATGGAGTCACGAACAATATCCACACGGCAAGGACATGACGCACTTCTCTTGGACATGACGCAATTCCGGTGCTGATGACCCTTTGCGGTGTTCTGTCAGAACGCGAGCCGGAAGATGAACCATTCGGCAACAACCAAAACCCTAAACCCTGACTCTCCCCGCAACTTGAAACCCAAACCTTTCGCCCCTCGACCCTAAACCCTAAACCCCTAAACCCTAAGCCCTAAACCCCTAAACCCCCAAACCCCCCCTAAACCCTAAGCCCTAAACCCGAAACCCCTAAACCCCGAAACCTAAACCCTAAACCCTGAACCCTGAACCCCAAAGCCACAGCGACCTGGTGCCGAATAGCCGTCGAAGAAGATCCGGTCGGCTTTGAACCTTCGGATCGTCTTGACAAGGTGGTAAAGGGTCTTTTCTGATTTGAAATTTTAAGGGAAACATGGGTTTTAGGGTTATATAAGGTCATGCACGCGGCCACTGACGAGGCAAGAACCCTGATATTCGCATTCCGATAGGTATGAAGACTGATCATCAAGGGTCCACGTCGATGTTTTGGCGCCTCCGCAAGCTAAAGGGAAACGGTATCAGCCGACAGTGTCAGCGAGATGGCGTGAAGCCGGAAAACCAGAGAGATGTCAGGGTATGAATTGGATTCTCCCCCGAAATTTACCCAAAGACACATGCACCAACATTCCTAAGGAGCCCTACATCCGACTCCGTGACGGCTGTTGATCTGGAAGATAGCTCTCAGCGAGGGGGATGTGAGCAAAATACCCGAAACCCCCCGACGACCATGACGACAAGGACCACTAATTTCCGACCATGACGACCGCTGCACCACGAGACCACCAGGAGGTCACCAGGAGGCCACCAGGAGACCGTGCCAGCACGGTTTCGGGTTTAGGATTTAGGGTTTAGGGTTTCCCCCAAATACTAGCTGTAGGACAGCGGTGAGAATCTTTCCCCCAAGCGCTCGCGGTGATGCTTCCCGCCTAACGGGCCGGCAGCTGTACACCACTGTTCTGAATGCTCAAGCTTCAATGCCGACACCTTAAACCATAAAACCGTTGTGGAAGCCTCAAAGCAACCCTTTACAGGAGCCTTGAAAGGAAAACCTCACAAAAAAAAGTCCTCCTATGAAGCCCTACTAAGGAACCCTGATAAAGAGGAGGATTTCCCTGAATAATATAGATATCATAAGCCCTAAACTCCCATAACCTGCTTTTTGTAGGTTCTTATTATGAACCCTAATATGGATTTTATAGGGACCCTAGAAAAAGTAGGTTTTGGTAGGTTTAAGTAGTCACAAATAGGCCAGTACCATATGGGTGGTTGTCAAGATCCTGGTCCCTCTTGGGGTCCTTCATACAAAACGGCACCAAAGATTTAGGATACCCAAAAAGGGACCCTAATTTTCACAACTACCCCGTAGAGTCACAAAACTTACCTTTGGGTAGTAGGGAATGGAAGAATGGTAGTAATAGTAGTCATAATTGTATCCCATTCCTCCATTCCCTCCTAACCAAAGGTAAGAAAAAGGAACCCTAAACCCTAAACCCTAAACCCTGAACCCTAAACCCCTAAACCCTAACCCCTAAACCCTAGACCCCTAAACCCTAACCCCTAAACCCTAGACCCTAAACCCTATTGAACCCGAAGCCCTAAACCCTAAACCCCTAAAAGCCACCGGGATGCCATTCTGGAAGGTTGTCACTCTCGTTCCGGACAGCGAGGAGGAACTTCCACCCCTCGAGCTTCAGGCTTTGGTCCTCGGGGTTCAGGGGTTTTTTGAAGGTTTAGTTAGGGGTTTAAGGGGTTTAGTTTGGGGTTTAACGGGTTTAGTTAGGGGTTTAGTTCGGGGTTTAGTTAGGGGTTTAGTTAGGGGTTTAGGGGTTTAGTTAGGGGTTTATTGAGGGGTTTAGGGGTTTAGTTAGGGGTTTAAGGGTTTTAGTTAGGGTTTTAGTTAGGGGTTTAGTTTGGGGTTTAGGGGTTTAAGGTTCTTTAGTTAGGGGTTTAGTTTGGGGTTTAGGGGTTTAGCCAGGGGTTTGTTTGGGGGGCTCCTGTTCTCCAGTGCCCCGAAAGGTCTGAGAGGCCAGGGTTTAGGGGTTCAGGGTTTAGGGCTTTAAGGGTTTAGGATATGATGTACATCGGGGCTTCAATAATTAGAATAGGGTTCAGGAGCCCAGTATCCTACATTGATCATAAGGAACCCCCAACAACTAGATTAGGGTTTAGGAGGCCAGTATACCACACTTATCAAAAGGAACCCCCAGAATTGTATCGCTAGCTATGTAGGTCTCTCTTCTGCAGGCCTTCATGGCTCCAGGTTCCCTAGGTTCAAGATTCCCTACCAAAGATGCCGCTTTGTAATTTCAGGAATCTTCCTTCATAATCATAAGGGGCTAAATGGAGTCGGGGCCAGAAGGATCTTTTAGATCGCGTGAATTGACTTGAGGCACGCCTGCATCCGGTCGCACTTTGTCTAAAGAAGACAACAAAGCCATACTGTTGATGATATAAATCCTGCATTACCCATAATAAGGAATATACCATAATTCCCATAGTTTAGGGTCCGCAAGGTAATGCAGGATTTATACCATCAACCCTAAACCCTAAACCCCCTATAGATCCCTTAAAGAAGCCCCTTAAAGGTACCCTTCTAGATCCCTTCAACGGAACCCTAGGATTTATCTCATCAACCCTAGGACCCTAAACTGGCCCCAACCCCTCAAGACCGCTGCGTCCTCCCAGCGGCGATAATCCTGGAAGTACGCGCAGTTCCTCACTCGGGTGTCGGGGCTGCCGGAAATCAGTCTATACTGAAGTTAGAAGGGCTCAGGCTTTAGGGTTTAGGGGGTTTAGGGGGTTTAGGGGGCTTAGGGGGCTTAGGGGGTTTACTATGCTGAAGCTAGAACCCTAGCAAAAATTATAATTTTAGTCTTAGGGATTATAATAGCCAGAAATTACAAATTATTTCTAAGTACCCCCCAGCAGTGTCAATGATTTAGCGCTCAGGGTTTAGCTTCGGCCGGGGTCAACGGTTCGGGGGGTTGGGATCAAACATGATCAGAGCATAATGTAGACTGGTTGGGGCAGTAACCCGCACATACACTTTCTGCAAGCTTTCCTTGAAGAACTTTCCGAGCATAGGCGCGGCATGGGCTTTCTTATTCAGCCAAATCGCAAAGATTCAGTTAACCTAGTCTAGTGGCCGATTTCTTGTCATAGCTCACGAGAAGATCTCCACTTCTGGAACTCACTTGGGCAGTTGTGAAAAATAGGGTCCTTTCTGGGTCCTTATTATAATACGGCACCTAATATTTAGGGCACCCAAAAAGGGCCCCTAATTTTGACAAGCACCCACTAGCAAAACACGCCAACGAAAAGAGTGGTGACTCGGCCCGTTCAGCGATGAGCGAGGAAGCGGGCCCTACATCCTACAGGTAAACCCTAAGGCTACATCTAAACCCTACCACATGAACCTATACTGGGTTCCTGAGCAGCACCTTTATAATAATGGCACTCTTTTCCTATTGTTCGGCTTGAATAAGGGGATCCTAAACCAAACAGAACTGCTTTGCACTTTTTGCCCGGTCTCCCAGCGCCACCCTGGTCGTGGTAGGAACCGTGGCTGTCCTCGCAGACGGCCGTCCAAAATAGCGGGACGAAAGAGGGAAAGAGAAATAGGAACAGAGAGAGAGAGAGAGAGAGAGACGATGGGAGCTTTGAGGGCGTCCTGAAATTCAGATGCTGGGATTCAATCCCAAACATGAGTCCTTGAAACGGAGCATGGAGTTTCGTGGCATATTCTAGGCGGTTCAATGGCTCTGAAACTTAAAATCAAGGGCTCTCGTTTGAAGTCCTGTCGGTTTGGTTTAAGTTGGAATATGGTTTCAGGGTAGGATACCCTATGATTTACCATGGAAGGGTTAGGATAATAATATTCCAACTTTCTGGCTTTTACTGTAGGGCCTTTGTTTCTTGAGCGGCCTCATCCAGCTGCAGAGTTCCAGGCCGGGCTGCCCGGAAGCGTCTTCGAAGGAGAAGTGTAGATTTGGGGTTTAGGGTATAGTATAGGGGGTTTAGGGTTTAGGGTATAGGGCTTTCGGGTTTAGGGTATAGGGGTTGAAGGTCTAAGCTTATGGGATTCAGGGTTTAAGGTATAGGCGTTTAGGATTTGGGGTTTTTGGGTTTTGGGTCGGGGTCTGTGCCCCTGGCCCCCGAAGCACCAAACCTCAAGACCTCGCAAAATAGCCCTTACACCCTAAACCCCAAACCCTAAAACCCGTAAATCTAGAGATGTTCGGGCAGTCCGAGCCCACGTAGACGACGGGATGCTCCGTGTCTTCGACGAGCTCGAACTCAGTGACATGCGGGACTCGTGCGATTGGGCGCGCCCTTGCGCCTTGAAGGGTTCCTGCTCGAGCGTTCCCAGGGACTCCAATATCCTTTAATTAGAGAATATACCTTAAGTAATATTAGGGATCCTACTATGGTGAAGGTATATTGACTGATTCAAGGATAATGGAGTCTCTGGGTTCCTGCAAGGGCTCCTTTAGGGTTTAGGGTTTGGAGGACTTCTGGTGTGTAAGTAGGATTTTGCTGTAGCAGTTCGAGGCTTTACATGGCAAAGACCTTTGGAGCTTGACTTAGCTGCTTGGGGCTTCTCGTGCTTCGAAGCCTGGACTGCCCACGAGGGGTCAGGGCGGAATCCCGGGTTGGAAGCCCTAAACTCTAAACCCAGAGACTCCAATATCCCTTACTTAAGGAGTATACCTTAAATTATAGTAGGATCCCTAATATGATTTAAGGAATATTCCCTAATTAAGTGATATTGGAGTCTCTGGGAACCCTAGGCCGGATCGGGGATTGGGGGGAGCGAAAGGTGCAACGCCTGAGATTCGGGTAATATGAGGCCTTCATAATCAGAACAGCGTTTGGCGGTACACCCAAAGCTTTCATCCCTAAAGACTCCTCAACCCTCATCGCTGAAGTCTATAAAGCCCCATATAGGGGCCGAAATAATTGCCACCACAATGCTGGTGGGTTCTTCATTATAAGTGCTTATTTATCATCTACCCAACACCCCAGTCTAATTAATTAGAATGGTTTCGGAGCCCATTATACTAACCCCCCAAAAACAACAGGTAATTATTAAGGCCCCCCTGATAGATCCCTGATAGTAGCCCTTATATATGTGCCCGCGCTCCGCGTTCTCGACCCCCCCCCCCCCCCCCAATGGTATCCCCCCCCCCCCGACCCGGGCGACCACACAACAAGAACAAGAACAAGAACAAGAAGAAGAACAGCAGCAACAACAAAGCAGCAGCAACCACGCGGAGGAACCACAGGAACCACAGGGGGGGAGGGGGGAGACAGGAACCAGAAGAACCACAAAAGGGAGGGGGAAAACCAAGAGGAACCACAGGGGGGGGGGGGAACCACAGGAACCACAGGGGGGGGGGGGGGATTACCATGGGGGGGGGAGGGGGGGGGGGGTGCGCGGATGCTGGCACATATAGACCCCTTTAATGGGACCCTATTCTAAGCATTAAGGCCCCTCTACTCTCTGCGACGCGAAACTCCCAACCCTAAACCCTAAACCCTGAACCCTGAACCCTAAACTCCCTAAGCCCTAAACCCTAAACTCCCTAAACCCTAAACCCTGCTACCCAAGAGGCGCTCCCCCGGTTTCTGGTGTAGGAGCCGCTGTGCTGATGGAATCGAACCCGCTCCACGCGGCTGTTCCTGGCGGCTCTAGGGTTTATAGGGTTTAGGGGGTTTTGGGGGTTTTGGGGGTTTAGGATTTAGGGGTTTGTAGGGTGTAGGGGGCTTTGGGGGTTCCAGGGGGTTTAGGATTTAGGGGTTCAGGGTTTCGGATTTAGGGGTTCAGGGTTTAGGGGTTTTGGGGTTTATGGTTTAGGGGTTCATGGTTTAGGGGTCTTGGGGTTTAGGATTTGGGGGTTTAGGGGGCTTACGGGTAGTCTGGGTTTGTGGCTACGGCTCATGGCTGAAGTGCCACTGCTGCTACTGCTGCTGCTTGTGTCTCCGGCGTCAACCGATGGTAGAATTAATGCGATAACAGCCACAAGCACCATGGGATGTTGGCAAGTTGAAGGCAAGGAAGGGACAGGAGAAGAACAAGAAGATGTTGACAGCCAGCACAGTGGCTCATGCATCAAGAAGCATGGTTCATGTCATCAGGGTCCTGATATACACGGCCACTGTCTCCCAGTCGCCCTTGTGAGCGCCGTACTCTTCATCATGGATGGGACCCAAGTCGATCTTGAGACAGGCCGGCTGATGGCTATACCTCCGGTGTTCTCTGCGTTACAAACTTGACAACCTCAAGCTCTACTTGGACGTGTAGGGGTAGGCTTTCAAGTTGGCGAAAACAAAAGCATATTGATAGATCTCCGTGGCGCCAGATGTGGTAAGTGATGGCGATGGAGGCATTTGCACATTCCTCGTATTGGTAGAACCTCAAGCAAGCGAACCGGCCCAGGCAAAGCATGATGGTGATGTCATGCGGATCATGCTGCTGGTGGAGAACCTACATGATGATGGTGATCGTTATCGTGATTGTGATCGTGATCGTGGTGGTGATGGTGATGCTGATGGTGATGATGATGGTGACGGTGATGGCTCTTCCATTCCTTGTTGTGGTGAGTGCGGTGATGATGGTGAAACTGACGGTGGAGACCGCGGCAACGATGATCATGGTCACCATCATCACCACCACCGCCATCGTCAAGACCGGGACAGATGCCAATGATGACGGCAGTCTTGATGATGATGACGATACAGATGAACATGAACGACGAAGTCAAAGAACAGGCTGATGCACCGGGTGATGGTTGATTCAAAAGACAAGGAGGAAGAGGAGGAGGTGGATGAGAAAAAAGGAGTGGGAGCAGAAAGGGATGATGACGATCACGACGACGACAATGATGACAGTCAGATTGACCCTCAGCCTGACGCCCCGAACCCTGAGCCCGAAGCCCTCAATTTTGTTTTAAGCATTAAACCAGGAGAACCCCCGACCCTAAACGACGATGACTCTAAAACCCTGGAGAAGAACTCTTAATTTAGGGCTTAGAGTTTAGGGTTTTACCCATCCCCAAAAGGGCATCATACTAGCTGCCTAGCTCTGGGAGTTCCGCGGTCACGCCCTGACAATCGGCTCGTATGAGCAACTAGCGATCTATCTATATCTGCATAGATGTATAAAACACAGACACTTATATAAATAGGTTTATATATGCAAACAGAAACTTCAACACTGTTTCGAGGAGGGCAGGTAATCTGGGGGTTCGGGAAGCCAGCCCAGCGGCATAGGCACCTCACCTTGCTCCAGCTTAGTGATGTCTGACTCGCAGATGATGTCCGTGTTGTTTTGCTTCCTCTGCCAGTAAACCGTCTCAGGATGTCCCGGCAGGCATCTCGCCTGTAAGCGCTCACTTAGGGTTTAGGGGGTTTAGGCTTTAGAGTTTGATTTTAGGGTTTTGGGGTTTAGAGTTTTGGGATTTAGGGATCGTTAAGTCGTTAAGGGTCTAGGGTTCAGGCACGAGCTTCCCCGTTGCCAAATCAGCGGCAGGTGCCTCTGGCCGCGGCCTCCCTTTGTCTTGTTCGCGTCTACTGCAACTGCTACTGGCAGCATCGTCCTTACCCGACTCCTAACCCTGAGACCCCTAAACGCGAAACCCGCCTAAACCACCCTAAAACCTGGACCCCTAAACCCGAAGGCCCGAAGGATCATTCTCGTTCTCGCTGCCGTCTGGGATACTTCTTGTGCTTTCTGTTTAGACATCATGCTGTTACTGTCAGCAGCATCGCATGTACAGTACATTGCCATAAACAACATCACTGCATGCAACCATTGCTGTAGCTACTACAAGTAGTAGCCTCATGTTATTCGTATAAAAGACCACCGAGGATCAATCAAACTTCCAAGGGAATAGTAATACGGACAAAGGTAGCATGTCAGGATCCCGGCACACATACTATGTGACGCAGGGAGCCAAATACCCTGCGATTAGGCAAGGTTCGGGGTTCAGGGTTTACCATGTAGGATTTAGGAAGTCAGAAGTTTCCTTCAACCATTCCTTCAGTACAGGCTCTCTCGTCACGCTACCGATGGCTTCTGTACAACAAGTACGTTCTACCACATGCATCATCCAGGACCCTAAACTTGTCTGGGAGTTGGGTTGAGGTTTTGGAGTTGCCTTGGGGAGTCGTGTAGGCTGATGTAGGAACCTGATTAAGAAACCCTGGCCCTAAGACCCGCAAGTAGTAGGCTTCATTATTCATACAAGGAACCCTAATAAAGGCCCAAGGTTGCTGAATCGGGTTCCTACGTTACTCGAAAAAACAGGAGGGACCCCTCCTCCGTGATGGTGGCTTTGTCCAATCGCAAGACCGGCGCGAACTGCGTCGCCATGTTCTGAGGCCATCAGAGACGGACGCGAAACAGTTTTCGGGAAATTCCTCGATTAATGATTGGGCCCTTTACCTAAGGCACGTTCCTTCAGTCAATTATTGTCGTAAGAAGCCCTACTTATCACCCTAAACCCTAAACCCTGATTGTCATAAGAAGCCCTACTTCTTCTAAAGATCGGGCTCTCCAGACTCGACTACTATTGTTCATAGTGTCACTCTTCTTACGTCGATCTATCATATTGCTATTAGCATAACCATCATCACGGTTATAGTTGTCATTGTTGTTGTCATCAGCATTATTCTTGCCACGATGATGTCTATTGCTACAGTTTCCATGATTGGTAAATAGACACATAACATCACATGACCGTTTAACCTGAGCTGGGCAGAAATCTCTGGAGTCTTTGCACGTCCTGCTTCAACTCAGTGCTGTTGCTGTTCAGGTTTGAGGGTACTGGCTCGTTGGTTGGGAGTGGCTTTGCTTGGGGTCTGAGGGGAGTCCTTGAGTTTAAGCTTCAGGGTTCTCGTGTTGGATGCGGGTTTAGGCCTTCGAGTTGTCTCTGCGAAGATCCTTCTAAGCGTGACATAGTCATGTTTGGAAACCCAGATGTGGGAATGTACCCAGGCTTCTTGCTGGAAGAGAGTCGCCTGGACCTGCATAGAGAGTCCCATCTATGCAACCTAAATCCTACATCCCCAAACCCTGACAACGAAGCGAAGTTCGTTCGGTCAGGGGTCTGGGAGGCTGACATACGCACTGCACCCTGATATCTAAATCCAGAACACGAAGATAGCGGCAACGGAATGCTCGCTCGGAATCCATCTGTCCGTCAACGAATGCACCCAGAAGCCCGTCGACGCCGAAACCCACAAACCCTGAATCCTACACACCGAACCCCTTGGATTCTCGAACCCTGAGTCCCTCCTTCCTGAACCCTGATTCCGAAGCCCTTAACCCAACGATGCTAGATTAACAATATCATAAAAAGTTTTATCCTTCAATATTAGAGAACTTGCTAAAGAAAATATTTTATAATATATGTTGATAAACATTAAATATTGAAGCGCAGTCCCAGGAGCCAGCTGGCAGGCAGTGTCCGTGCCGCAGAAGGTGCCGCTAGCGGCAACCCAGAGGGTGGCAAAGAGCGCCAAAAGACGAGCCATGGCGATTCAGTGAAAATTCCTT
Source organism: Symbiodinium sp. CCMP2592 (assembly GCA_905221615.1). NCBI lineage: Eukaryota > Dinophyceae > Suessiales > Symbiodiniaceae > Symbiodinium > Symbiodinium sp. CCMP2592. The sequence continues at coordinate 208,443 of CAJNDT010006208.1, forward strand.
GAAATCGTGGGTAGATTGCTCAGGGATGGCGATCATTCAGGATCCGATTCAGTGAAAGTCGTGGGCAGATTGCTTAGGGATGATCATAATTCAGGATCTCACTGCTTGGCTGGATCATGGCCTCCCCTAGTTTCTGAGACCTCCGAAGCCCACGCCACTTACTAGAGATACTATACGGGCTACCATGAGGGGGGTGCTGGACATGGAACCCTTGTAGATTTACGAGATTAACACTGAACCCACAGGAATCCCAAGTTTAGGGGCTTCGGGTTTAGAGTTCAGTGTTTAGGGGTTTAGGGCTTAGCAAAGCCTAAACCCTAAATGAAGACCTTCTACGCTGAGAGCCGAAACTCCCTTCTCGGCATCTCCCTGCAAAGGCTTGTCTGGTGCTGTCGCAGGGAACCCACCCAGAGACTCCAATATCCCTTAATTAAAGAATATTCCTTAAAGCATATTAAGGATCCTGCTATAATCTGAAGTATATTCCTTGATTAAGGAAAATATTGGAGTCTCTGGGAAGGCTTGTCTGGTGCTGTCGCGGGGAACGTGAGGATACCTTTCGCTGGTTGCGTGCGTGGTGGTGGTGTCATTGGCTCCTCCGTGGCTTGCCGAAGCTTTCGCGGAGGTTTTGAGCGATGTCAGGCACGGGCGAGTCTTTGATCTTTCGGCCCTGAACCGAATACAGCTTAACTGGGTTGTAGTTTGGGGCTCTGAAAAGTATTTATGAATAGGTACTTCTATAGGAACCATAAGGTAAATTAAACAGTTTCTAAAATTGCCACCGAGTTAACTGAATGCGGTTGTCAACTATTCCGACCCCCAACGTGCAGCTTTGCGCAACAAAGCCTGTCGTTGGGTTAGATTAGAGGGCTTGGAGTGGAGAGGTTTGGGAGTTGGGAGAAGCGGGACCAAAGATATCAACGCCTAACTGCGCCGAAAGCAAAAACCTTCGAGGCAGAGTCACCCATATACTGGGTTGTTGTCTTCGGGGCTGTCTTTACTCACAACCTCTTAGACTCTTTACTTGCAAACTCTTTGAGAAAACCCTAATCAATCAGTATGCCATGGTTGAGGGCCATTCAAAATCTCTTCAACCCTGAACCCCCACCTACCGATCCAACGAGAAGAACGAAACGACAGATGAAGCCTAAACCACGAAACCCTGGACTCTTAAAGCCTAAACCCTGATGCTCTAAACCCTAAACACCTAAAAGCCCTGAACTCTGAAAGTAGGCCCTAAGCTCTGCAAGCCTGATACCCTTAAATCCTAAACCCCAACCCCCTAAACCCTTAGCCTCGCATAGAAACCCGTGAAAGAAGCGCCCGTGTTCTAACTATCACCGCCAAAAACCCGAATCGGAGTTTACTAGTAGGATCCCGATTATAAGGACCCAAAACAAGGCACCCCCTAATTTTCGGAAACTCCCAAGCCCTAAACCCTATAGATCCCTTATAGGAACCCTTTAAAAGGAACCCTTATAGATCCTTTCAAGGGAGCCCCTAAATTTCGGAAACTCCAAACCCTAAACCCTTTATAGAACTCCTATAGATCCCTTTAAGGATCCCTTTAAAGGAGCCCCCCAATTTTCCGAAGCTCCCAAATATGAAGCGCGCCGAACAGCGGTGCCTTGGCCTTCGCCGGGTCCGAAGGGAGGAAATTCTTGCCCAAAGCATAGTCGCCTGGGGGAGTCCGGAGTTGACTTTGGAGAATTTAGGGTTTAGGGTTTAGGGAGTTTAAGCATTTGGTTAAGGGTTCCTTTAAGGGCCCCTTTAAAGGGATCTCTAGGGATTCTATAAGGGCATAGGGTTTAGGGTCTACTTGGAGGCTCATGAGGTTTTATAACCAGGGTGACTATGGTTATAACCCCGATTAGGGGACTTATAACCCGGTTGAAAACTCCCTAAACCCTAAACCCTAAACCCTAAACTCTAAACCCAAACCCTCCATGAACCTCCGAGCAGGGTTTAGTGGGTCTTAGTAGGGCTCCGGGCCTGGAGAGTCGGGAGTCCAGGAGGCTGCTCGGGTGTGGTTTCAGGGTGCTTAGGCTTAGGTTCTAGTGTTTAGGGTTTAGGGTTTAGGGCTTAGGGTTTAGGGTTTAGGGTTTAGGGTTTAGAGTTCAGCAGCTCCGGATCGAGCAGTTTTAAAGTAGAGTTGTGTTTACGGTTTAGAAATAACACCCACCCACCCTAAAAATCCCATAACATCAGGGAAATACAAAGTTTCACTTCTTTCACAGCTTGCAACCTTAAACCCTGAACCCTTAAACCCTAAACCCTTAAACTCTGAACGCTTAAACCCTGAACTTTGAAACCTCGAGAATTGGGCCTATCCCACGAATTCCATTGAGCTTGGTCTGGAAGTTTGGGCCTATCCCACGAATTCCATTAAAGTTGGTCTGGAATTGGATAAGGCCCAAACTTTCGTGGGATAAGGCCCAAGTCTTGACCAACCTTAATGGTTTTCGTGGGATAAGGCCCAAACTTTCGTGGGATAAGGCCCAAGTCTTGACCAACCTTAATGGAATTCGTGGGATAAGGCCCAAACTCCGGACTTGGGCCTTACCCCACGAATTCCATTAAGGTTGGTCCGCAGTTTGGGCCTTATCCCACGAATTCCATTAAGGTTGGTCTGAAATTGGGCCTTATCCCACGAAATCCATTAAGGTTGGTCAAGACTTGGGCCTTATCCCACGAAATCCATTAAGGTTGGTCCGGAAGCCTGGGCCTTATCCCACCAAAACCATTAAGGTTTAAATTACTATATGATAAAGAGGTTTAGGCCTTTTTAGGGCTTTAGGCTTGATGGGTTTTAGGGTTCGGAGTTTTTGAGGATGTTGACTGAGGGTTTCAAGGTTTTGTAAGGCTTAGGGTTAGGGCTCTACAGGTTACTAGTATGAAGGATTAGGGTTCCTTTCGGGGCTTTATTCGGCTTCTTGAGGCTTATTTCAGCTGTCTTGGGTTTTGCGCCGAATTGTTGGTCACAGCTTGGGGTTAGGAGGAGGTGGCTTTGGGAAGCTGAAGTCTGACATAGCCTGTGCTTAACCCTGAACCCTGAAACCCCTAAAAACCCTGAACTAAACAACCCCTCCCCAGCGCACGCGGTCTGACGCCGAGCTCTTGAAGGTATATGGGGCCCAACAGACACAAACTCCCCGAAAGCTCTAGACTGTAGACGTGACCTTCGAACCTGGCGTTCTGCCTTGACCCTGAATGATAGTTACCCGTATTGAGCTGAAAGCAAGGATCCTAGAACAAGAGATAGGCCACGCAAAAACTGACAACATTCGAAGGCGAGGCTTGGAACTCCAGAGAAGACTTGGAGAGAACTACCCTAAACCACAGGATCCTCTGGGCTTCTACCCACCACAAGTCCTTCGTGTGGCGAGGAGGAACGCATCACCACGGGGGCGTTGGCCGTGAGGATCTTGCCACCCAAGCCCTCCCAGCTCAGCAAGCCTTTGGCGAAGGCGTCAGAGACAAGGGGCCCACAGCCAAGTTCCACAGACATGAGAACGAAGGTCTCCGAGCCCAGGCCCCGGAGATGCTTGGTGCGCTGCAGCTTCTGCTGGTCGCTCTCAAGATCACTCGGCTCGCACCAAGCTTTCGCAATTTCAGGTGCTGCGCAGCCTGGAATACGCTGCTGTAAGAACTGAAAGTAAATTCTACACCTATACACGGCTCTTCGTGCTTATTATGACTAATAGAACCCTCATAGAAGCCATAGAACCCTGGTATAAAGCCCTTACAGGCCTCGAAGAATATTTTAGGATCCGCATGAACACCTAGAAACCCACGACACCCCACGACGAAACCCTGATAACCCACATAGAATCACAAAGGTTCGGAAAGGCACCAATAACAGAGGCCCCGACCCGCGTTCTCGAGCGTGAGGCCAGGCTTGTTGGAGACGTTGCAGGTCTGAGGGAATGTTGTTGCATTCTTGCAAAGCTTTACTTTACATCTCGGGTGTGATTCTGTAGGTGTCCTTGTAAAGAGGATACAGCGTAAGGGATTAGGGCGCCTGGGCAGGTGAAATGCCTTTGCAAGAAAAAAGCTCATGCCATGAGCTACCCTAAACCCCAACCCGAAGCCCAGAACCCAAACTCTAACCCTGAACCCTAAACCCTAAACCCGGAAAAGGCACACGAAGGCCAAGGCTGCGCAGCAGCAGTCGTCGCGCTCACTGTAAAGACTTGACACTGCAGACTGCGGAAAGGATTTCTGGACTCAATCATTCATACATACATACGTACATACATCCATGCATGCATGCATGCATGCGTGGATGCACGCACGTTACGCACGCATGCACATGCACGCAGATAGACAGACGGACAGACAGACAGACGGACAGACAGATAACTACGCATGCGCACGCGCGCACACGTGCACACGCGCACGCCCGCGCACACGCACACGCTCACGCACACGCACACGCAAACGCGCGCACATGTACATGCACTGCGGACAGCGGCACGTAAAGACAGAGACGGGGAGAGAAAGAGTGTGAGCGACAGAGCGATAGCGCCTAAGAAAGCGAGAGGGTGAGACAGCGTGGCAGAGCGCGTGAGAGGGCATGAGAAAGGCAAATTGCGAGAGGCTTGGAACGAGGGGTAGAGCGGCAGAGCGAGGGGGAAGGCCCCTGCCAAGATGGTTTCCTTCATCAAACTTGACACCTCCGTTCCGAAAGAAAGCGCCTGACACTTCGCACTTCTCAGAATCCTTCACATCGACCTTTGATGACTACCCCCGCCCCCGCCCTCCGCTTTTCAACGACGCAATAGTCGCATTAATGGCACCCCCAATATGTTTGGAAAGCCATCTTCCGGGGGCCTGATACTTGAATCGTAAATCAAAGCTTCCGGGCCCGAACTAGGATCAGCATTACGGTACTCCAGTCCCGAAAGACTCGGAGGATGGAGAACTGTCACAACATCCAAGGCCTACGGGGTTGTGCCAAGACTTTATGGGGTGCCATTAGGGCTCTAGTTTGGCCCTTGAAAGCCCTGGAACATGGTTTGTAAAGGCCCAATCAGGGGAAGAACTGAAAATGTCCGAAAGGCCTACCTAGTACATATACAATAATATACCGTGATGTACCATAACATACCACTATAAACAATAATGCACTGTAAGATACTATCATATACTTGTATATACAATCATATACTGTGTTATTAGCGTCCTGATGAGGACCAGGGAGCCTTGGCGAAGGTAGTCAGCATCTCAACAACGCCGGCAAAGGCGTAGACCTGCACAGATAATGTGCACAACAATCGCTATCTATCTATTTGTATATACATATATATATATATATATATATATATATATATATATATATTATATATATATATATATATACATACATACATACATGTATTGATGTGTACACATACTGTAAATGACTCTTCGAGGGATCGGTTTAGCACAGCCTCTTGAAGCTTCAACCCGAATTAAAATATTTCAACTGACTATGAGGACTGTAAGATATTTCTGAACGTAAACTCTGAACCTTGAGCCCCACGGTTGATGATATAAATCCTGCATTACGTTAAGGACCCTAAACTATGGGAATTATGGTATATTCCTTATTATGGGTTCTTCACCCCTAAACCCTAAACCTGCAACTCCGAACCCGAAACCTAAAACCTTTCATCCGCACCTGGAAGAGAGGGCCCTGCTGTCTCTCGGTGCCGAAGAAATCCTGTGAGGACTGCCCCTTAGAGCCCTCGGGCGCTACGGTTTTGGGGGTTTGGCTTTAAGGCCTTGGGTTTGGGGTTTTAAGGTTTTGGGTTTATGGCTTAGAGTTTCTAGTATGTGTAGGGCTTGGGTCTTAGGGCCTTAGGGTAGCTATGAAGGATTGGCCAATACCTGCATTAAGCAAGAGACTTTAGCCAGGTATGCCAGCGATAGGGGCTTCTATAAGGGCTGCTATTCGGCTTGCTAGGAAGGTGTCGCATATCAGGTTACGGTGCACAAAATGGTTTGCAGAAATTATCATGGGGCTACAAGGAACGCGGTCGGGGTGACGATAGGGTAGGTTACTCTACGAGCCCTATAAAGGTTCCAGGGTCTCATACTTACGGTTTCGGTGTGCTGTAGGGCTCAACTGCCTGACAGGTTTCAAGTATAGTTGTGAGGCCGCAAGGATTCGGGGCTTAAATACGCCATACACAGAGCTTGGGCTTCGGTGTTCAGGGTTTAGCGGTTCAGCGCGTTCTTGGGGGAGTCGGGCTCAGCTTCGATAGCATGGGCTGTACTCACAAGGACCCCAGATCCTACTAACCCCTACTAAGTCGCCCTTGTCCTCTGCGTTCACCAGGAACGGGAAGGGTGGGTTGCCCACGCAGGCGTTGTGGGCATCCACGACGGTCTTGGCTGCGTAGCATGCATCTGGGCCTCGCGTGCTGCGAGACGAAGCATGCTGCAGGAACCATGGGTTTAGGGTTTGGGGTTTAGGGGCTCAGGGTTTTTTTAAGTGTAATGCACCGCCCCTTTGACTCCAAAAGGCCGTCGGCACTGCTCGTATCGAGCTTATACACTACTAGTAGGTACCTGTCAGCCAGATTTTAGGGCTTGTCCGTGGAAGTAGCAAAGCTCTTCATCATGACACCAAGCCCTCGTCACCATCAACACGGACATGATGCCATCCATTGTCAACACGACCACACCACAAAACGTCAGTATCAGGGTGGCCCCTGCCACTACGAGCACCACCATTATCAATACCCTCATGTTCATCTTCTTCTTCAACTTGAAACCACCTTGAGGTTTCGGATTTATTTCATTACCACCATCACCACCATCATCAGCAGGGTGACAATCATCAATACCACCGCGCACATCAGCATGCGAATCATCAGCAGTACCAAGATCCCCATCACATCCCATCATCATCATCACCCTCACCATAACCATCACCATCGTCGTGCTTGCACGCAGACGCTAAAGCCGAAACCCAAAGTTTCCAATCGTTGGTAGCGACTAGTGTAGGAACCTGATTCAGAAACCTTGGTATTGGGGCTCCTTCTATGAATCCTACTATTTTGGGGTTGCAGGCCCAGGGTGTCTTAATCAGGTTCCTACATTAGTAGCAATTTATTGCTTCCGGTGGTTTCTTGCCCGAAACCCACCCGGGAAGGGCCTGGGACGCGAACGAACTCCGGCACCACGAGGCCAACGAAGGCCAGCATCGCGATCCTACCGTGCTTCCTCGGATAGCTTAGGGACTTGGGATTCCCGAAACTATGTTTTAGGGTTTAAGGTTTGGGCTTTAGGGTTTATGGTCTAAAGGCTTAGACACCCCAATCTTCAGATTCAGGCTTGTTGCTTGGAGAATCGCCAGCTAATGGGCCGGTCAAACAAAAGAGCAAGTGCTGAATCTTGAATTTACCGCCAAACTATAAACAATCCTAAAGGCTTATGGTTGAGACAATTGTAGCCCGGTAAAACAGCAAGGGCCGACACAGGCAAGGTATCGAGCAAGCAGAAAGACGAACCCCGACGGGTCACAGTAGTTGCCCCAAAAGAAAACCCTGAACCTGGCTCTAAGGTTTACACTAGGGTTTGGCGATTCTGGAGTTGCAGATGTCAGAACCATAACCTGGTTGTGGGGATCGCCACATCACAGAGCTTTTAGAACAGATAGTCTGCGACATCTAGATGCAGGAACTGCACATTGCAGGAGCAGCACATGGCAGCACTCATGCCAAGAATCCAACATGCGCCCTAAACCTGACCCTAAACCCCACTGAGAGCCTCTAGAGCCCCACACCCGAGAGCCTGTAAACCCCCAAACGCCACAGCAACCAAAAACCCTAAACCCCCTTAACCCGAAGCCCAAATCCCTAAACGGCCTTAAACTCTACGACTCTCGAAAGCCAAAGCCGAAAGCAATCCTAAAAGATTCTAGCCAGGGTGCAGCTCCGCCTGTGCAAATTTGGGCTCAGAGTTTAGGGTTTAGAAAGTAGGGTTTAGGGTTCAGGGTTACGGGTTAGGGTTTAGGAGTTTAGGGTCTAGGGTTTAGGGTTTAAGCTTAGGGTTTAGGCTGCACTGTTCAAGGATCAGAGTTGAAGGTCTTGTGGTTGAAGGCTCAGGGCTTGGGATTTTGGATGTAGGGGAGGGTGCTTGGGTCCTGTTGCGGTTTACGGTCCCGGGATGTCTGTTAGAGGCTAGGATACCCAGTAACCTAAGAATAACAAGGCCTCTCTTTTTGGTATTGGGTAACTTTATAAGGAACCTAGGACTACAAAAAAGGGAATAAGGGTACTACTGGGCATCCTAGGAGGCCTGAGGTTAAGACCTCGTTCCAGGCTTCAGGATGCTGGAAGGTGCTGGGATCCGTTTAGAGCTTTGGGCTTGGGGGTAGTCGTTCCTTGCAAGGTTTAGGATTTTTGGGGTCCGTCTTTCGAGGTTTAGGGTTCCGTCTCAGGCATAGGGTTTTCTTTCCAGGATTCTCGGGTCAAGGGTGCTAGGGCCCTAATTCGGGATTTGAGGTTTAGCGCTGTTTTCTAAGGTTTCAGGTTTTGGGTTCCGCTGTGTGTTAGGTTGAGGAGCGGTGCGGGTGTCGCGTGGGTCTTGGATTGGGCTTAAGGGGTAGTGAGCTTGCAGCGCACGAAACCAAGGAGGCTTTGGGATTGGGAACCGGAAGCCTGAACCCTAAAGGGCCGAAACTCCTTCTAAACCCCAATCCCAAAAACCTAAATTAACCCCACATCTGGATTACTTTCTGAAGGCTCCAAAACAAGGGCCTTAACCAGCAGCAGAGGGTTTCTTAAAGTTTAGGGGCACACTGCGGCATGCTACACATCCTTGTATTGGAGTAAGGAACCTTCAGGGATAGTCTTACTCATATAATATGGACCCCTTACAGGAACCCTTATAATATAATATGCACCCATTAAAGGAACCCTTACACTAATTTAGGCCCACGGTTTAGGAGTTTAGGGTTTGGGGGAATTTAGTTACTAAAACGATTAGTATGATAATTACTATGATTATTGATACTGTAATTACTACTATTCTTTAGGCTTCCACCTTGGATCCGAGATGATCCAAGGTCAAAAGTGTCCGTGACCCCCTGCAGCTCCCGTCGGTCTCTGCCTCCCGGAACCAGGGCAGGTACCTTCGCAAAGGGCGGCGGAGGTTTCAGAGAGGGTCAGGGCTTACTCTAGACTCTAGAGGCCGAAGTAGTTAGAATAGGGTCTTGCGCTATCTTGCCTTTGGTTAGTAGGGACTGGAAGAATGGTAGTAATAGTAGTTATAATTGTACCCCATTCCTCCATTCCCTACTAACCAAAAGTAAGCTATACCAAAATATACGTATATTAAAAACCCTAATGAATGGAGTTGGCAACTATTCAGTCTCCCACACTCAGCTCTTATTTGGATGATAGATCCTGCTCCTTTCCTAGCGAGGCCTCGGTGGGCATATTGTGAAACAGGGCAATCAAGATTTGGGGCTGACGGCTTAGAGGTTGAATTAGGGGTTTAAGGTTTAGGGACTGAGGGTTCAGGGTTTATGCTTTAGGATGGCTTTAGGGTATACGGCTCAGGATTAAAGTTTGTCGTTCCATAATCCCGCAACTACGGACATGTCCTTAGATGATACTACGTAGGGATCCTGAACAGAAACCTGAAATGAGTGAAGCCGAAGGTCGAAGACATCTTGTTTGTAGGCTGTTGGGGTTGTAAGTCCCCCAAGTGGTGTAATCCTGAAATCAGAACCTTGCTTATAAGCTTACCAATGTATAGGTGTGGAATTAATTTCAGCCCCAAACTCGAGAAGCCTGGGATCTCTCGCGGTGGGAAGAATCGGCAATACATCCTACAGCCTCGGTGTTCATTTTACTGCCATGCAACCGAAACCTTTGATTTTCCCACAAAACCTTGTACTGCCGCTTAAACAACCTCCCGCAAACCTAAACCGGAAACCCTAAATCCTAAACCCTAAACCCTAAACCCTAAATCCTAAACCCTAAATCCTAAACCCTATAAACTTAACCTTTAAAACGCATCCGGGAAAAGAGTCGGTTCTGAGTCCCTGGCTTCTCGCACTTCACGGAGAGGCCCAGTGGGTCGAAGTTGAACTCCTCTCAAAAAAACAAAGGGTTCCTGTATTCATGTGGGTGGTTGTCAAATTTGGGCCCCTTGCTGGGTCCCTCTTTTAATACGGCGCCTAATATCTAGGGTACCCAGACAGCCATGTAGGGCTTAGGGTTTCGGAAGATTCAGAGAGCAGTTGGGGCAGTGCTGGGTTTAGGGCCCATAAGAGCTTGCTTAAGGGTTCCTGTAAGGGTTCCTTAAAAAGGCTCCAAAATAAGAGGAATCCTGGCGAGAACGTTGCGGGGGCTCCTGTACTAACATGCGGAAACGAGCCCCGGGATCCTGCGGTTGCCATGGCCCCTGCAATCGACCCCTTTTTCAAGGGGTTTAGGGTTCGTTGAGGGTTTAGGAGTTTAGGATTCAGAGCTTAGGGTATAGGGCTTGGGTTTTGGCTTCAGGTTCAAGGTTTAAGGATCTCCTCGTTGGACAGAAAAAGCTTGGGGCGTGGGGATTAACTGGACCCGATAGCGCCCTTAACGCGCGACTTCGAAAAATCCCCGCTTCCCCTTAACTCCCTAACGCCCTAACGCCCTAAACCCCACCACCCCAGGAGCCCCCCCACGACCCGAAATCCCATCCCCGCCTGCCCGGCAAAGGCGGACTCCCCGCCGATGAGGCCTCCGGCGAAAGGCTTCTCATTTGTGGCCCCTGTAGCCTCGAGCGAGGTGCAGAAACGGATTTGGGGTTCAGGGGTTTTGGGCCTAGTCTAGGTCCTGCGATGGCAGGGTTTGGGATTTAGTGCTTAGAGCTCAGGTCTTGCATTAGTAGGGAATGGAGGAATTGATCACTATAGCAGTCCCTTTATATTCCCCAGTAACAGTCCCAAATATCAATTCCCCGATTCCCTACTAAGCACCAGGGAGTTTAGGGCTTACGGCCTCGCTGTTGCAAGGTCCGAAGTTCGGTCAAACATGCAGGACTCAGGGTTGAAGGGTTGGGGATGTTTGTGTTAGAAAGGGGCCTTAATAAGTAGAATAGGGTTTGGGGGGGCCTATTTTTCTATAATTGTTTAAAGAGCCCCAAAACAACGTTCGTAAATTTTAGGCCCCTTTGTTGGGGCTGTTGGGCTTCAAGGCTTAGGGAGCAGGCCATCGCGTTGATAAGGAAGCCACAGACTTCTGAATCTGGGAATTATGGAATACACCCTTATTATGTTGGCGATGCTTGTGTAATGCAAGGCATCTGCCCCCTAAACCCATAACCTAAAACCTTTTAACTGGGTTTTGAAGTAACCAAGGAGAAAAAGTATAGACTTTTGTTTCATAATGCTTCATTTCAGGAACAGGCACCAAAAAAATATTCAAGTATGGTACTCCACACCAAGGTTAAAGAAGGTGTTTCCTGTCTGTGCACGGCTAGCATGAACTGGCCGGCCGGCGGCTGCAACACAGGAGCCCGAAACCCAAACCTCCGGGACACCTTTGGTGTGGGGCTGACCTTGACCCCAAAGAACCTACCTCTTTAAGGACGTATAGAAAGAAATCATATTAGGGAACCCTAAAAGTGAAGGTTCCTTCGGGTCCAGGGAGGCGTTTGTAGTTTAAAACCTACGACCACCTGCCAAGCCCAAATCTGCTCAAACACTAAACCCCAAACATCACCAAACCTCAAACCAACCCCAGACGCCAAAGGACTTAGAAAACCATGCGAGTGAAACATAATGGTAAAAAATGTATTACATACATGTACTAATATGCATGAGGAACCTTTGTGTGTAATGTGCCGTTCCTGTCTGGGGTAGGTATACTCCAGGAACACAGAGGACAGAGGGTTGTGATAGTTTGGGCCCGCCGCCGCTGCCGCCCCCAAACTATCTAGACCTCTGTGTTGTGCTTACCGAGGGCATACCAGGAACGCACAATATACGCAAAGGTTCCTCATATGAAGATATATATATATATATATATATATATTTATATATTTTTTTGAAATTGGGTATATCATACGTTATGTATTACCAAAAAATATATACATACATATATATATATATATATACATATGCTACCCCCCTAAAGCCCGCAGAATGGACAAAAGAATCATAAATCATTGATTACATGCCCCGCCTCGATGTTGAGACATGACGCTTCTGAGGCTTGAACCGGCTCGTCTCTTCTGTGAAACACGCACGCACACACACACACACACACACACACACACACACACACACACACACACACGCACACACGCATACATAACCGAAGAGATCGCAGCGAGACACAAATTCCGTCAGATCTCATACGTGTAGCTCCGAGAGCTCTTGCACGGAAACATAGCACCGGCATGTGGATATCGTTAGATCTCATAGATCCGAGAGCTCTTGCAGGGAAACATAGCACCGGCATGTGGATATCACTGCTACATGTGACGGCGTGTAAGCGACCATGTTCATATTGCTTGGGATGTGTGCATGGCGTGTAGTATGCTTCGCTTGAGGACAAGCAGAGCATCATGAGCAGATACAGCACAGTCAAGATGCTTCGAATTCATGAGGCACGCGTATACTGCAATCTGCCAGGCGATGACTAACTAACTTCTATGATTTACAAAAAGGAGAAGAGCTTCGCAAAAAAAAGCAACACATCCGAGCTGCGGCCAGTTGCCCATCGAGATCCGCAAACGTGAAGTCCATGGCCTCCCAATCAAAAGAAACTGCGCTCAAACACAAAGCAAAACCTTGCGCGCAAACACACAACACTAGCCACCAGCCCACCCCCATCCCCCCCCCTGCCACTACCACCGACCCTCCCCCAAGACTGAGCCGCCGACATTGCTGACCGGCGAAGGGAATGGCGCCGGAATCAGCTCGGGCAGGAGTGAATTGGAGAGGTACCCGCAGCCTAAGTCACCGAGGGAAAGGAAACGAGAAGCAAAGATCCGAACCGCGGAGACAGAAGGAGAGAGAGAAGGTGAGACAAAGAAAAGAACAACCGCCAGAACCGAAGTCAGGTTGCCACGTGTTCGTCGAGGTCCTAAGTCAATATTACCGGCAGCACGGAAGGCAAACATAAAAAGAGAGAGAGAGAGAGAGGAAACACCAAAGACAAGGCACTTCCAATGGCGCCGGAATCAGCTCAGGCAGAGGTGAATTGGGGTTGTGCTCGGCAAGCTCCTCGAGGGAAAAGATCCCTGCCGCCACAGCCTGAGAAGCAAACATCCGAACCGCGGAAAGAGAAGGAGAGACAGAAGGTGAGACAAAGAAAAGAACAACCGCCAAAACCAAAGTCAGGTTGCCACGTGTTCCTCGAGGTCCTAAAGCAAATATTACCGGCAGCACAGAAGGCAAAGATAAAAAGAGAGAGAGAGAGAGGAAACACCAAAGCCAAGGCACTGCCGGCAATGGCAACGACGCGGGAGCCGTTGCCACGTCCGCAACGTGCTGGCAGCAGATAAGAAGAGAAAGAAAGAGAGAGAGAGAGAGAGAGAGAGAGAGAGAGAAAGAAAGAGAGAGAGAAAGAAAGAGAGAGAGAAAGAAAGAGAGAGAGAAAGAAAGAGAGAAAGAGAGAGAGAGAGAGAGAGAGAGAAAGAGAGAGAGAAAGAAAGAGAGAGAGAGAGAGAGAGAGAGAAAGACGGGAAACACCAAAGCCAAGGCACTTCCGGCAATGGCGGGGTGACAGGAGCTTCCTAAATGCAGCTCCACAACCACAGCAAGACGAAACAAACTGCAAAAAAGCCGACCACGCACTATAGAACTAACAAGGCCAAGTAGCCTCTCCTCGAACCCTGGCCTGAGTTCCACCATGAGAAAAAAAAAAGTGAAACGGAAGACAGCACAGAAGCACAAAAGCAGTCAAAGCCAAGTGGCGCTTTCCGGTGGGGGGGTGCCCTTCGGCACGGCCTAAAAACACGAAAGCCAACAAGCACGAGAACCCCAGACAGCCCTACAAAAAAGTAAGACACCGCCGAAACAACCCCACAACAAACCGACCAGAACGAACACCCCAAGCAACCCTCCAG
>CAJNDT010006208.1:227500-357085 GCA_905221615.1 Symbiodinium sp. CCMP2592
AAAAACGGATCGACTTCACTTAGTGAGTTTTCAGTTGTAGGAAAATGTCTTCAACTTCGGAAGACATAATCACTGTGGCAGGAAAAACATATCGACCAGATCTGAACGTGTGATGAGATCCGCCATGGTCGCGTCGGTGGCTAAGCTGTCGAGACAACATTGACCAAGCCATCCTGCCATTCCTTGATAGGTGTGTTCCCTGCGATGCTCTTCTGGATCCAATGAAGTTGCTTCAAATTGTCTTTATCCCTTTCCATCACTGTGACAGGAAACAGATATCGGCTTCAGTTAGCGGAGCCTCATAGCGACGATACAACTTGAAGGTCAAGTTCCCGATTTCCATGATATCCGCACCTTATGAATTAGTATAGACACGAATGTAAACACCCATTAATCTAAACAGGATTTGTTTATCTTGAAAACAACGCTTGAAAACTACCAAACAAATCCAGACACCATCGGGCATCTCCGCCACCTTGCGCTCAACATACCGGGGGGCCTTGGGCACTGGACCAGGCGGTGGGGTGTCATTTCCTGCCAGGGAATCATGTTAAATATTTTCCTTTATATAACACAAGTATATGAAGCAACAAAATAAACAATCCAGCCCAAACAAACCTCGCCATATATATATATATATATACATATATATATATACATATACATATACATAGACATATACATATACATATACATATACATATACAGATGCAGATGCAGATGCAGATGCATATACATATACATATACATATACATATACATATACATATCCATATCCATATCCATATCCATATCCATATCCATGACCATATCCATATCCATATCCATATACATATACGTATGCATATACATATACATATACATATACATATACATATACATATACATATACATGTACATATACATATACATATACATATACATATACATATGCATATGCATATGCATATACATATACATATACATATACATATACATATGCATATACATATACATATCCATATCCATATCCATATCCATATCCATATGCATATACATATACATATACATATACATATGCATATGCATGTGCATATGCGTATGCATATACATATACATATACATATACAAATACATATACATATACATATACATATACATATACATATACATATACATATACATATATATATATATACTCTTTTTCGAACAAGACTTTAAACTCAAAGCTCGGATGCCTCTGCCTTTCTGGCCACCGCCGCCCCGCGACCGGCGCGGCGGCCGCTGGAAGCGAGCGCCTCAAAGAGGGCTTAGTTGAGGGCTTAGGGATTTCTTTTAAAGCGTGATGACAAGAGTCTACTTACACGGGTTTAGGAGTTTAGGAGTTGAGGGTTTAGGGGTTTACGAGTTTAGGAGTGTAAAATCGGTCTAGGATTTGGGGGGGTTGGGGGTTTACCGGTTTAGGAGGTTAGGGTTTAGGAGTTCAGGGTTTAGGGTTCAGGAGTTTAGGGTTCAGGAGTTTAGGGTTTAGGAGTTTAGGGTTTATTACGAATAGTAGCTCCTTTTTCGGACGCACCCAAGCAGGGCTATACGAATCGATGAGGATCAAGGTCCTTATGTAATTTTACTACGAAATATAGTGACACTACAACGTACCCCAGAACCCTATTCTAAGTATAAGCTTACTATGTTACTAAGAGCGCATCCTCAAAAAGACAAACATGCTTGGGTTTTATGGCGTTGGTACAGGATCTTCAAGGTTCTACAGAGCGATAGAGGATGTTGCAAGGCTCTAGAGGCCTTAAGAGATTAGAGCTTAAGGGATTAAGGGTTGGTTCGGGCCTTGTGTTTGGGGTTTTAAGCTTCACCACATGGATCGTCGTTTGGCGACAGGAGGAGGAGGCGGAGGAGGAGGAGGAGGAGAGACTATGACTATGAAACATGCTGTTGGTATGGGATGTCGGCATGAGAACGTGGAGGCGATAAGGTGAAAATGTCACAAGTTAGACCTGGAGAAAGGACCCCAATAGGGCCTACGCCTACACTATAGGATTTTCATTACAAAGACACCTATTTTTGAAAACCCCCCTAAACCTCGAAAAAACCCAGGCCTTAAGCCCTGCCCTAACTCTGAAAATTTAAGACGTCCTTCTTCGCCCAGCGGCTAGGGCTGCAGATGCGACTGCTGTGGCCGCTACTGCCTCTCCATTGGCTGCCAGGTCGTGCGGGTTCTTGAAGGGTTTGATTGAACTGCTGTTGATGATACAGGTCGTGTGTTTTACCTTCCATGAGGTTAGGCTACAGACGTATATCAAGAACACACACACACACATCCAAACGAGGGAGCAGGTCTCCAGAGACCTTAATAATTAGAATAGGTCGTTAGGGCCGATTATGCTACAATCATAAAAAGGAACCCCCGAAATAAAGTAGGTAATTATTAAGGCCCCTAGATTATATATAGTACCCTTATAGTATCCCTTATAGACCCCTCTAGCCCTATATTAAGCCTGCAAGCGCTGACCTCCTCAAGGGGTTCAAGGCTTTTGGATGGATCTCGAACAAAGGCCTACCGCTGCCCTTCAGGGCGATGCAGACAAGGGATAATTTCAGGGACCCTACAAACCCTAAACCCTAAACCCTGCACCTCTCTCGAACCAATACAAGACTTCACTCACTCAGACATTCCGTCTGGAAACTCAAGGGCCCATCTCAGTGAGAGGTGCGTTTTCTTCCAAAAAAAATTCTGAAACCAGCAACCTCGGGTCCCAAAAGCCACAAAGAGGGGCACAGGCACCTGGCTACGTCCGCTGGTCTTCTCAGACACCTGTTGCAGGGAGGCTTGAGGGACGGCTCTGGATGGTAGGGTATAGGGTTTTGGGTTTGGGGAGTTTCTGGTGGACTCTTTTCTGAAGTGTAGAACCCCCTTCAACAACCCACGACACTCGGAAGACCCAGCACAACATAGAACGGGCCCCCGACAGCCCAGACAACAAAACTCAACTTTCCCAGAACCACAGCAGTCCCAATTGGGGTCCTTTAGTGTATCAAATTCGAACAAACTCCGCAAAGCCATATAACATCGGAGCTTAAATAACTACCAATACTAGTCTAGGGTTCCTTATGATGATTACAGTATATTGGGCCCCAAAATCCTATTCTAATTCTTGAGCCCCCGATATTCAAGCCCGTATGATGCAAAAGGCCTACACAAAACTTCCAAGGAGCACTCCAAAAACATTCCACAGAACCAAAGCCCCTCACACTCCCTGACTCTCGACCCAAAGCCCCGAAGCTTTGTACCAGGAGGCCTATCAAAATACTGCGAAGTTGGAGTGAACATGTCACCATGCAGTCTTCGTGGCTCAGCATGCATCAAACCGGAGGAAAGCTTTGACCGAAGAAGCAAGAACCAAGCTACATGCTCAATCCGACAACCATGAACCCGAAAGTCTAATGCACCCCAAAGGACTTTAAACCCTCAGACCCGACAACTGAAGCCCCTCCCTTTCAACCTGCAAAACTCTCATGACGACCTTCCGCTGCCAATAGTTGAAGTAAGACTGACCTGGAACCCCTGAACCCCCTAAGCCCAAAACCGTCAACCTCTGCAGCCGAACTAGAGCCCTAAAGCCCTGAACCCCTAAACTAAGTTTCCCGAACAGGCTCCTGACTCTAGCAAAACATGCCCACGAGCCTATTCTTGTAACCCTGCCGAATCCAACACCCTGAAACCAAAAGCCTGAACCCTGAACCTCAACAGCACCTCAGGCCAAAACCGGATTATCCCAAACCCGGTTTAACCCTGCAACCCAAGCCTTAAACTCTAGGCCCACACCCCAACCCTGATTAAGCTCCCAAAGCCAAGAGATCTCTAACCCTACAAAGAATCTACAGCAGCCCTCAGAAGATCCTACATCCTCAGCCCTAACCCTAAACCCTTATAGAGGAACCCTTATAACAACGCTACGCCCCCTAAAAGAATCCTCCGCAATACCAAAACCTTCAAACCCAGAGTTCCTCTATCAGGTTCCCGGAAGCAGCAGGGACCACACAGAGACTCCAATATCCCTTAATTAAGGAATATGCCTTAAATATAATAGGATCCCTAATATGATTTAAAGGGGTATTCCCTAATTAAGGGGTATTGGAGTCTCTAAGCACGGCAGAACCCTTTTCATAAGGGTTCCTTTAAAGGGATCCATAAGGGCTCCTTGGAGGGATCTACAAGGGATCCTAGAAAGGGTTTGGGGTTAAGAGTTTCCGAAAATTAGGGGTACCTTATTTTGGATTCCCTATTTTAAGGATCCTACTATTTAGGGTACTACATGAGGGTCCTCTATTTTCAACCCTTTTTTCAGCGCCTCGGAGGCTCCCCGAAGCTGAGGTGCTGCGGGTGCTGCCGAAGGTGCCACGAAGGCCTCTCGAAAACCCCCATAATAGAGTACCCTTAGGCCCCTTATAGGAGCCCTTAGAGTAACCCTTAGACCCCTTATAGTAGCCCGTATAGAACCCCTTTAAAAATTCACCTTTAGGAGCCTTTAGGGCCTTTGGGGGCCTTTGGGGTTCCGGGCTTGGGGGGTCTTTGGGGATTTAGGGCTTTTGGGGGGTATGAAGCTTAGGGCCTTTGGGTTTAAGGCTTTTTTGGGGCCTTTGGGGTTTAAGGGCTTAGGGCCTTTGGGGGGGGCCGTTGAGGTTTGGGGGCTTCGAGCCTTTTGAGGTTTTTTGGGCCTTTAGGGTTATGGGGGGCTAAGGATTCAGGGGCTTGGGGTTCGGGGTTCGGGGTTCGGGGTTTAGGGTTTAGGGTTTAGGGTTTAGGGTTTAGGGTTTAGGGTTTAGGGTTTAGGGTTTAGGGTTTAGGGGTTCATGTCCGATGTGCCTCACGCTTCTCGCGATAGCACATAATGGCACATACACCCTCAGAACATCTGTCACCCCAAATTAAAAAGGATCCTTATCATGACTCTTATGAGGGACCTCTGTATGGCCCTGATTATATGAAACTCGCGTGGCTCTCGAAACCCGACCCCCGTGCCTGGGCTACGAAGGAGGCTGCGCCCATGGCGCCCAGCGCCACACCCATGGTTGCAGTGGACCTCTCGTAGAACTAGGCTTGGAACTGCTGCGTCGGAGAGTCTGGAGTTTGGAGTTTTGAAAGCCCGTGGCATTAGGGTTCAGGGTTTGGGGTTTAGAAGGCAAGGCCCCAGAATCTAGAATGTTGGGTTTGGTGCTTAGAGATTAGGGTTCAGAGTCTTCATAACCTATGCCGCCTGTTCTCCCTAAACCCTAAACCCTAAACCCTAAACCCCTAAACCCTAAACCCCTAAACCCTAAACCCTAAACCCCTAAGCCCTAAACCCTAACTCGCCCCTGATTGCTCACAACTCCTGGAGCACCTACACAAGATCTTCTCAAAGCCATGAGGCAGGGTTTAGGGTTTAGGAACCCTTGCAATAAGCCTCGTCATAACCCTTTGTATAATTAATGTACAAGCTTCTAGAACCCTACAGAGCCCTCTAAGTAACCCCTTATGCTTATCAACGTGAACTTTTGCTTAGTTGCTGAGTTCATAAGCCCCAAAAGGTGTACACTTTTGGTTTTATAGTGGGTGATATTCTCCATTCAAAGAGTGTGAAATGTATCCACTCCGCTACTAATCTTTACCATAGTTCAGAGAGTTCTATATGATTTAGGGCCTACGGTTTTCTATACTGCATGGGTTTAATTTAATATACAGGCCTTAACAATTACGTTTAATTTTGAACCCTAAACCCTAAACCCTAAATCCTAAACCCTAAACCTCTCTTTCATATAGCTTTTTAAACCTTAATGGTTTTCGTGAACAAGGCCAAAACTTTTCGTGAACAAGGCCATTTCTGGAAGCGGAATTCGTGAACAAGGCCAAAGCTTGTCGTGAACAAGGCCATTTCGACCCAACCTTTATGGAATTCGTGAACAAGGCCAAAACTTTTCGTGAACAAGGCCATTTCCGGGAGGCGGAATTCGTGAACAAGGCCAAAACTTTTCGTGAACAAGGCCATTTCTGGAAGCGGAATTCGTGAACAAGGCCAAAACTTTTCGTGAACAAAGCCATTTCGACCCAACCTTTATGGAATTCGTGAACAAGGCCAAAACTTTTCGTGAACAAGGCCATTTCCGGGAGGCGGAATTCGTGAACAAGGCCAAAACTTTTCGTGAACAAGGCCATTTCTGGCAGCGGAATTCGTGAACAAGGCCAAAACTTTTCGTGAACAAGGCCATTTCTGGAAGTGGAATTCGTTTGGAAGCCTTGTGGCGACCCTTGCTTTGTGCTTTGTTGGTAATCGAGAGTTGAGGAGATGCAAGTCATGACATTTGACAGCTCTGGTTGCTATCGTAAAGCGGTGGCGTGACCGCAGCATTAGCTGCTTCAAGCAGTGCCTTTTTTCCTTCAACTTTTTGACAGGTCCATCAGCAACAACAACACAATATTTTTGTGATTCAACGAATGTAAAGAAACAGCACTGTGGCCTTCTGTCAAGTCGACCAAGTCGATGCATAGCAGTGGACACAGTCCGATGTGGAAACATTGAAAGACGTGAAATCGAATTTGATAACTGTGGTTGCTATCGTGAAGCGATGGCGTGACCGCAGCCTCAGCTGCTTCGGTCGGTGCTTTCTTTCTTTAAGTAACTATCTTCACCAGCGGTTGGTAAAAATACATTTTTTAGGTTTGCTTTGGCCTTGGTGAAACATCAACAGCAACTTATTTAAACAAGAGTGGTAGATGCTAACGATGTTATTGTTGTGCTAGCGTTCGGTAAGAGTAGTTTAAACTAAAGAAAGAAACGAAACTTTGTATTTCCCTGATGTTATGGGATTCTGAGGGTGGGTGTTATTCCTAAACCGTAAACACAACCCTACTTTAAAACTGCTCGATCCGGAGCTGCTGAACCCTAAACCCTAAACCCTAAATCCAAAACCCTAAACCCTAAACCCTAAATCATAAACCCTAAACCCTAAATCCAAAACCCTAAACCCTGAACCCTAAACCCTAAATCCAAAACCCTAAACCCTGAACCCTAAACCCTATATCCACTCAGCTACTAAGTTTTTAACCCTGAGCCTGGCCTAGATGCCATCGCGGTGGATCCGTTTAACGGCTACTACCCCGACCTCGACCGCGACCCTGCGCCCTGAGCCAGGGAAGCCACGGTTCATGCAGAGCGGGTTCGGGTTTAGGGTTTAGGGTTTAGGGTTCAGGGTTTAGGGTTTAGGGTTTAGGGTTTAGGGTTTAGGGTTTAGGGTTTAGGGTTTAGGGTTCAGGGTTCAGGGTTTAGGGTTTAGGGTTCCTTCTTCTTACCTTGTCTTATTCGAAAATGGATGAATGGTGTACAACTATAACTACTATTCTTCCATTCCCTACTAACCAAACGTAAGTTTTCGGGGCGTCTTTGGATTTGCCGTTTTTTGGGGGTTCAGGGCTAATTGAGGTTGTCGGTTACGTTTAGAGAGGGCTTTGAGTTATCAGCTTTTCTTGCATTTGGATGCCCTCAAAAAGGAACCCAACGATTAAGAAACGCCTATAAACCCCAAAATAGTCGATTCATGTGAGGAATCCTAATAAAGGTCTTAATCAGGTCCCTACATCACTCCACTCTTCTTCAAGGTTTTGAGGAAGCCTTGTGATGTTGAGGTGCCACCGCCTCTTTCTGGTGGCACACAGGCGATTGCGTGCGAATGCAAGAACTTATTTGTGGTATAGGTGCGTTTGTATCGGACTTTCAGCTTGACGAAACAAAGACCTGCTGCAACTCTTGAAGCCCTTGGAAATCAACATGTGAAGAATCCTTAGATGTACAGAACCCACCACCCCTTAAAGAACCCTTTGAAGGAGCCCGCGTCGGAACACTTTAAAATTAAACAGCGTCGCCTGAATATGTCCCGTGAAGTTCCCAGGGACTCCAACATCCCTCAACTAAGGAACAGACCTTAAATCAGAGTAGGATCCCTAACATGATTGAAGAAATATCCCCTGCTTCAGGGGTAATGGATCCTCTGGGTTCCTGGACCCCAAAACCCGACGTCTGCTGATGGAAGCTCCTGCGTTCAGCCTTGGTTTAGGGTTTAGGATTCTAGGGTTTGGGCTGTGGGGGTCTAGGGAAATCATGAGAATAGACTCCGGAGATGGAGAGCTTCTCAGGGTTTAGGGCCAGGGCCCTGAACCTGAACCCTAAGCCTTAGGCTTTAGGGTTTAGGGTTAAACCTCAGGCCTCGGGTTTGAGGTGTTTTCTTAAGTGCAATGGCCCCTGTAGGGTTTAGGGTCTATCTTAAGGTAAGCTCCACGTCCCAAACCGGTCGAACGGGAAAGCTGGCACGCGCTTTTTGCCACAAAGACCCGGCCGCGATCCGCCGCAAGTCCTCGTATCCGGCCTCGCAAGGGTGTTAGGGTCTGTTTGGGGGTATATAGGGCTTGGTTAGGGTTTAGAGATAAAGAATTTGGGGTATGCAGGGTTTAGGGTTTAGCTTCCGTGAAGGTTCTATACGGCGTTAGATTTTGTATACGGTTTCCACAAGAGTTTGGTCAGGCCCTCTTGCTTTGAGGGCCCCTCCCAGCGTTACTTCAAGGGTTCCTTAAACTTCTATGCCTATGGAGCAAACAAACGTACGGACCTTCATTACAGTTGTCATAGGGTTTCAGAGCATAACCGAATGTAAACCAGTAGGATAATCAAGAGTTTATGGTATCAGTTGATAAGACCTCCATACTAGTCCCGGCATGGCCGGCCTGTAACGTACACTGGGACACCACCCCTGAAACACATTAACAACCTGAGTCGCATCCATAACGAACCCATAGTTTTTTTCCCGGGTTTATGGTTTAGGAATTGGGGTTTAGTGGTTGGTGGCTTTCGTAGTATCAAGTGGGTCCATGACGCTGGCGGCCTAGGCTACACGAGGCTACATTGGGAATTTAGGTGGTTGTCAAAACTAGACGTTTTTATAGGGTATGTTAGGGTAATACATGGCTTTAGGGCCCAAGGTCTTGGGACACATTTGGGGTTTAGGGTAACATAGGCTTTGGGGAAGATGGTTGAGGGCTTTTCTGTTTTGGGCTTTGCGTTCTAGAGCCCTGCAAACGCACTTTTCTGAACTTAGAACCCTAGCAACAATTCTAATTTTAGCTCTTTTTTAGGGATTATAAGAACCAAAAATGAACAATTATTTCTGAGTACCCTTAAGAAACCGGATGCTGGCCTTGAGCCGTCGACTCGCATCTCAAAAAGACAGGCAGACGGGGGGAAGGCAGCTTCGCACCTGCCCAGAGAGCCCAAGGGGCCCCTCAATTAAGGAATACTCCTTGAATCATAATATGAAGCCCGAAAGACCTTAAATCATACTAGGGATCCTACCATAATATAAGGTATATTCCTTAATTAAGGGGTATTGGAGTCTCTGGGTGGTCTCCAGGCTTTGGGGTTTTTAGGGCTTTGGGTTTAGGATTCAGGACTGTCGTAGGATCTTGGGATTTAAATAAGATTTAGGCTTGTGGCTTACCTGCATAGGAGTTACAACATCTGCTGATGTTCTACAAGGGTTTCAGGGTGCAGGGTGTACCTTGAACGTAGTTACGGGTTGTAAATTTTCTGTAAGGGCTTTGCGAGGCTTAGGCTTTGAGACTTGGGGATTTATCGTAATCAGAACCAGGAGGTTCTACTGGGATTCTTTTCAGAAGGTTGTGTCCTGCTCGGGTTCAAGCTCCAGGGGTTAGGCTTAAGGGCCGTCAGGGTTTAGGGTTTAGGATGTGAGGACCTAGTTGTTCAGGATTAGGGTTCCAGGAGGAGTACGGTTCTAGAAGGGTCGACGTACAAGGTTCGGATTGCGGGATTTCAGAACTCCCGGGTTCATGATGTAGGGTGGGTTCCATAAGGATTCTACAAAGTTTCTGGTCTGGGATTCTTGAGGGCGGCTAAGGGTTCGGGGTGTAGGACCTAGGATAAGGATGGAGGGTTAAGGTTTCGGTGGTTGCCCTAGGACTCTACGGGATTTCGACCATGTTTCTGCTAGGGTTCTACAGGACCCTTCTGGCAGGCCTGTTTTTGCCTTGCGGCGACAGATTTAGAGCTCAAGATAGGGGGCGATTTAAGGGCCTTCATGAGAGTTACCATGAAAATGCTACGCTGGCGGCCCGTGATTGGTGGTTCATGAATCACCGTGTTTATGTTACAGTGTTTGCTTCGGGCTTGAGGTTTATTTAGTCCTGGTATGCATTATACTCAGTTCTGGTATGTATTGTTCTCGAGAATAACTAAAGGTAACAATGCTATTCGATTTTAACATCCAAGAAGCAAACCCTCATAGAAACCCTTTTGGACTCCCTACGCTGCCTACGTAGTGGAACGTGTGCAGGACCCCTTAGAGGAATGCGTAAAGAACTTATGGAACCTTATGGAACCAACCCGAAAGCTGGAAGGAACCTAGAAACCTTATGGAACCTTACGCGGCTAGAACCCTGTAGTACCCTTGAAAGGGGCCCGATTATCGAATCCGAAAATGCCTTTAAAGGGACCCTGTTATGGAACCGTTAATACCCTTTGAGGGGGACCTTATTGTAGAACCTTGTAGTACCCCTTACGGGAACCTTTGTAGAACCATATGGAACCCTAAACCCTCAACCCTAAACGCTATACCCTGAGCCCCTACACCCTCAATCCTAAACCCCTAAACCCTCAACTCTGAACCTTACACCCAAGACCCCTGAGCCCTAAGCTCTCAACGCTAAACCCCCTTGGGTAGTTATAAGTAGGGTTGTAATTTCCCTAATAGGAATTATAACAATATTACTTACCCTAAATATAACCCCACTTGTAACTACCCATGAACCTCCAAGTAGACCCTAAACGCTAAACCCTTATAGAACCCCTATAGATCGCTTTAAAGGGACCCTTACATGGAACCCTTATAACTACCCATGAACCTCTAAGTAAACCCCAAACCCAAAACCGTAAACCCTAAACCCTAAACCCCAAACCCTAAACCCTAAACCCTAAACCCCTAAACCCCTAAAACCCCAAAACCCCTAAACCCCAAAACCCCAAAACCCCAAAACCCCTAAACCCCAAAACCCCAAAACCCTAAAACCCCAAAACCCCTAAACCCCTAAACCCCTAAACCCCTAAACCCCAAAACCCCTAAACCCCCAAACCCTAAACCCCTAAAACCCCAAAACCCCTAAACCCCTAAACCCCTAAACCCCTAAACCCCTAAACCCCAAACCCCAAACAAAGCCGAGCCCCGGGCTGAACTTAGAGCCCCATGCGGCCGCTGTTCCTGAGCTGCCCGAACTCGTAAGGCTCCAAGGCTCACTCGTAATGCTTAGGGCTTTAGGGGTTTAGGATTTAGGGGTTTAGGGGTGTTAGGGGGTTTAGGGTTTAGGGTTTAGGGTTTAGGATTTAGGGGTTTAGGGGTGTTAGGGGGTTTAGGGTTTAGGGTTTAGGGATGCCTCGGAGGGTTCCCAGAGACTCCAATAAGGTTCCTTTAAAGGGTCTATAAGGGTTCCTTTAAGGGATCTATAAGGGATCTACAGGGTTTAGGGTTTAGGGGACTCCAAAACCCCTTAACTAAGGAATATTCCTTAAATCATACTAGGGATCCTACTATAATTTAAGGTATATTCCATAATTAAGAGGTATTGGGCTCTCTGGGTAGGGCTTTAGGGGCTTTGGGGGTTTAGGCTTCAAGGCTTTAGGGCTTTAGGGTTTTAGGGCTTCGGGTTTTAGGGTCTTAGCGCTTTAGGGTTTTTAGGGTTCTAGGTCTTAGGCTCAAGAGTGTTAAGGTTTCGGGTTGAAGGCGGTAGGTCTTTGGGATTTTAGGATTTCCATTTTTTTGGCACAAGGGTTTAGGGCTTTGGGGTTTGGGGTCGAAGTATCCCTAAACCGCGCAGGCTAGCCGCTGGCCGCTGGCCCAGACCCTACTTGGAGGTTCATGGGTGGTTATACATAGGGTCATAAGTCCCCTAACTGGGGTCATAACCATAGTTACCGTAATTATAACCCCACTTAAAACTACCCATGAACCTCCAAGTAGACCCTAAACCCTATACCCTTATAGAATCCCTATAGATCTCTTTAAAGGGGCCATTTAAAGGAACCCTGAAAACAACCCATAGAACCTCCAAGTACGGATCCCCCAGAGTCCGAGTTGCAGTGCGCCCGCCACGCTGTCGAGGTCCCAGGAGCCCTGGCATCAGTGACAGACTTGGGCTAAGGGTTTAGGGTTTAGAGACTTAGAGATGTTTAGGGTTTAGAGATGTTTAGGGTTTAGGGTTTAGAGATGTTTAGGGTTTAGGGTTTAGAGATGTTTAGGGTTTAGGGTTTAGAGATGTTTAGGGTTTAGGGTTTAGAGATGTTTAGGGTTTAGGGTTTAGGGGTTTAGGCTTTAGGGGCTAAAGGCATGGGCTTTCGAGCTTAGGGCTTTGGGGCCTTCGGGCTTAGGGTTTTGTTTTAGGGAGATGATTGTAAGGATTTAAGCGTTCGGGTTTAGGGCTTTAGGGCTTTGGGGCTTCAGGGTTTAGGGTGCTACAGATAGGAGGGTGTTCGGGCAGGAATGGGGCTCAGGGTCTGGAGCTACAGAATGTGGGCCAAGGGCCCAGGGCCTAGTGATAAGGATTCTGCCTGCTCTGGGCTTTCACGACTTAGGGTTTGGGGCTGCGCGACTGCAGACAGTTCCCTTCAGGAAGAGTCTTGGGCTTCGGGCTTCGAACTACACGGCTGCGCCCAAACTCAAAGCTGGGTGTGTGCATGACCCATGCCCTTTACAAAGCTGGCGTGGCCAGAAACGGCCACCTCAAAGTGCCTTCAGTCCGAGTGCCAAACAAAAACTGCTTGCGGTTTTGGGGTTGAGGGTCCGGCTGTTTGGAATGGATGGGAGTTGCCGAAAATTAGGGGTACCTTATTTTGGGGTCCTTATAATAAGGATCCTATTATTATCTAGGGTACTATATTAGGGTCCCCTAATTTCGGAAACTCCCAGATAACAATCTGCAAACCCCAACTCCAAATTCAAATTCCCAAACCCCGGGACCATGCCACGCAAAGGCCCCCTGAAACTAAACTCCATCCCTAGCCCAAAAAAGGTTAACGGTTGAAATCATGGTAGGGTAATACAAACCCCCACAGGCTAAAGGTCCCTAATCCCTGAAGTCTAACACTCCGACATCATGCGATTCGCCTGAACTATGCCTTCATCTACACAAGCTTTCTCATTATGAGTCCAGGAACTTTCGTGACTTGTCCTCACATACAACCCCAAACCCTAAGCGACTAAACCCCAAAACCCCAAAACCCCCAAATCCCAAACCCCAAACCCTATCCTCAATTGCTGGAATCTTGTGCGTCCCTCCGGAATGGCTGGAGCCCCCCCTGCCTGGGGCCCTGTGTAGCCCTCGGGGAAGAGCGGGAAGAGCGGGCCCTTGACGATGAGATTGTGATGGACCATGCCTCCGGGTCTCATGGTTTAGGGCTGATAGGGCTTATGGGTTGCAGGGTTCAGGGTTTAGGGCGATGGGCTCATGGTTTAGGGTTTTGGAGTTAGGGCGTAGGGGTTGAGGGTTTCGGGCTATAAGGTTAGGGGCTTAGGGCCTATAAGGTCTGTAGTGCTTGTAGGGTTTGTAGGGCTTGTAGGGCTTATAGCTTTAGCCTTTGGTCTCAAGGTTTAGGGCAGATGGAGTTTAAGGCTTGCGGGTTTAAGGTGTTTAGAGGGTTGCGGGCTTAGGGCGCATAAGGCTTATAGGGCTTATAGTGTTTAGGGCCAGTTTAGGGTTCAGGGATTAGTGCTTATAGGGCTGATAGGGTTCAGGGTTAGCGTGCTTGCTTACAGGGCTCCATGCCGCCGGTCGCAGGGTTGATAAAACTACGGGGATAAGGGTCAGGAGTTTGGGGTTTAGGTTTAGATAAAGGCTGCAGAATTAGTATTTTAGGGTTTCCGGGCTTGGTGTTGAAGATTCATGTAAGGTTTGGGGTTTCGGGTTTTGGGGATTTCCGGGTCTAGGGTTTAGGGCTAGGGCCAGGGCGCTGCGTGGGTTTACGATTGACGTCATCATGAGCTCAGCTAACCGTTCAGTCTTACAGTTTAAGGGTTTAGGGTTTAGGGTACAGGGTATAGGGTTTAGGGGTTTGGGGTTTAAGGTTGCAGGTTTTAGTTAGGTCATAAGGACCGTTAGGGGGTAGGGGGACGGGGGTAGGGGGCCTTAATGCCCATAGTCAGGACCTAATAAGGCTATCTAAGGAAGTATAGTCCCCTGCCCCCTCCCCCTTACACCCCCAAAAAAAACCCTATGACTTAGAGTTCAAGCTTGCAGGTTTTAGTTAGATCCTTTCGGGCTTGAGGGTTCTAGAGTTTTGCGGCCCTGGGGGGTTTCGGATTTTTGACTTGGAGGTCTCTGGCCCTTGATAGGCATATCGCGGTTGCGATATATGCCCCACATTAGACTCCAATGAAGGAGCTCGATAAATATATATATATATATATATGTATGTATATGTATATGCATATATATATATATATATATATATATCCCACATTAGACTCCAATGAAGGAGCTGTCTCGCCGTTTCTTAAAACAACCAAAGTCATTGATGGAAAACAGCTCCTTGGTGGTACAATCGGCATTCCTTGTAGACTGAAAGCCTGGTGTAGGCAATCGGCAAGCCTCGAAACTCGAAACTCCTGTACGCTAGGTCGGAATGCCCCCTGAACCCTAAATCCTACAGAACCCTTCGATCAACACTTATCAACTAATGGGAGGCCAAAAGGGGGTTTAAGATTCTTGGGGTAGGGAGTCCTTAATATGAACCCCATTATGGGAACCCTGATCCCTACTAAAACCGCCATAGGCTAAAACCCCTTTTGGCCTCCTATGATCAACCCTCCGAGGCATCCCTTGGCTGCCTGAGAAGGCCAGCATGGCGAGGCGTCCGTTGGTCAGCTCCTTTGCATTTCCCCGGGAGCGCGGCCAAAGGGTTTTAAGGGTTTTAGGTTTAGGGTTTAGGGTTTTAGGGATTAAGGTGCAGAGTTTAGGGTTTAGGGTTTTAGAGTTTAGGGTTTGGGGTTTAGGGTTTTAGGGACTAAGGTTCAGAGTTTAGGGTTTAGGCTTTTAGGGTTTAGGGTTTGGGGTGTAGGATCTGGGGTTTAGAGTTTCGGGTCCAGGGTCTGGGGTTTAAAAGGCTCCGGGAAACCCTAAATGCTCAAGAAGCATGGGAGCACCAGACCCGGACCTTGTGCGGGAGTTTAGGGTTTTAGGGTTTAGGGCTTTAGGGTTTAGCGTTTAGGGTTTAGGGTTAAGGGGTTTAGGGTTTAGGGTTTAGGGTTTAGAGTTTGAACTACCCGAGTGACGACAAAGCAAGTGATGATCCTCTGGGACTCTCATCGTAATCCTTGTGTAAAGAATCGTGGTGAAAACGAATAACACGAGCAATCATAAAAGGCCGTATAGAAGCAATTCTCATCATAATCATAATCATACTCACAAAAACAAAAATGACAACCGCAATCAGGATAGTAGTGGCATTCATCGATCGCATACGAAGCAGTCATGACCCCTTCTAGAGCCCTCAGAGAGCCCTTACGAAATCCCTTATAGAACCCGTAACGGTAGCCTCAAAGAATCTCCGACACGGCCCTTGCAGGAACCCTCAAGTGAACCCGATACAGCTCTTAGAGGAACCCTTAAACGAACCCTAAATAGTAGGTGCCGTATGATATTAGGGACCCAAAAAGGGACTATAATTTTGACAACCACCTGTCCTTCAAGGCCAGATCATCGGCCGCTGCCTTGTCCTGCGGGAGGAACCTCTTGCCGAAGTCCCTGGGCAAGCTTCGCGGGCTTTTGTAGTGTAGGGGTTTAGGGTGTTACGGTTGAGGTTTGTACTATGGGGTTTAGGGGTTCACGGCCTTAGGGTTTGGAGTTACGGTTGAGGGCTGACAGTTTCGGGTTGAGGAAGGGTTTTCGGCGGGTTTTGGCGGTGGCTTGTAAGTCTTGTGGTGCCTGATACAGTGCATTGGTTTTCGAACAATGCTGAGCATCTCTACTCTTGCCCCTCGGTTCTGGAAAGATCACCCCCTCAACCTCGATTAACCCTGAACCGTACACTCTTAACCCAATAAGCCCCTGCAAACCGAAATGCCCAAGCCCTAAAGTTAGAACTAAAAAGCAGATGTAAAGCTTGACCGTGCTGAATCCTAAGATCAAGCGGCACCAAACCTCTATCTTAAACCTCCCAAATTTAGACGCTGACATTGTGAACTCGGAACCTCATAACTCTGAGCCCTGACTTGCCAAACAACAGAAACACTGTATTCCAACAGATGATAAGGACAGAAATAAGATGTCCAACAATGAACGTAATATAAAAAACAGTAAGGTTAAACATGAGAGAAAAATAAAGGGCAAGACTCACCATGATAATCATCATAGTCATATTCAGCATAAGAATACTGGGAAGAAGACTCGCACAAATCAATAATAGTAAGAACAATACTAGTAACAATAGTCATAACAACAATAGTAATTGCTGTAATGAAAATACTATTAACAGTAGTAGTAGTAGTAGTAGTAGTAGTAGTAGTAGTAGTAGTAGTAGTAGTAGTAGTAGTAGTAGTAGTAGTAGTAGTAGTAGTGGTAGTAGTAGTAGTAGCAGCAGTAGCAGTAGCAGTAGCAGTAGCAGTAGCAGTAGCAGTAGCAGTAGCAGTAGCAGTAGCAGTAGCAGTAGCAGGAGCAGCAGCAGCAGCAGGAGCAGGAGCAGGAGCAGGAGCAGTAGTAGTAGTAGTAGTAGTAGTAGTAGTAGTAGTAGTAGTAGTAGTAGTAGTAGTAGTAGTAGTAGTAGTAGGAGTCGTCGTCGTCGTAGTCGTAGTAGTCGCAGTAGTCGTAGTAGTGGTAGTAGCGGTGGTGCTAACGATAGCAAAGATCTGTGCCAGGTTGCAGGTCTCCAGGCGCACGGCTCGCGCCATCGCCCTCGAACATGTCCAGCATCGTGATCCTTAGCTTTTAAGGTTTAAGGCTTAGGCCTTAGAGTCCTGAAGGGCTCTATGATAGGCTCTGCAAGGGTTCAGGCTTCGAATTTCAGGGCTTCAAGGTTCAGCGCTGTCGTTTTCGGGTTTGGGGGTTAAAAGCTTTAGGGTTTGAGGGCTTGGGGTCTAGGGGAGTCTTTACAGGGCTTCGCAAAATTGTGTAAGGCTTTGGGGCTTGGGAGCCTAACAATGGTTGTTGTAGGGCCAAGTTCTAGGGATGTGACAACGTGTTATAGGTAGGTTTCGTTGTGATGGCTATTATGGTTGTCAAAATTAGGGTCCCTTTTGGGTCCCTATTATAATTACCCCAAAAGGGATCCCAATTTTGACATCCACCCATCTATAAGGCCTCTAGATGGTTTCTGTAGGCCTCGTGATCGGCTTCTTGGGGTTCTACCAAGCTTCGGGTTTAGGGTGTTCTTGCAACCAGTACTCGCAACTTCAGGCTTAGCGAGTGAGGTCTTTTCCGAATTAGCCAATGGTCAGTTTGCCCGTTTCACGAGGTCCCCAAAGCAAAGCTCCTGTGATTGAAATCTTCCGTGTTTCAAGGACCTCAAGAGGTGTGATGAAGGTTGTTACTCAGCATGGTCGGGTAGCATCGTCGAGCAGTGTGTCTTCTGACACGGTCTCGGCATGATTCGCGGGGGCTTGGTGGTGGCGACAACTTGCACGTGCGCCTCGGCGTCGTCGGCCGGCACGCACTGCGCCAGTCTGGGATAGACCATCTCCATCGCTCACAACTCGACGTTGCGGACGGCCGCAGCCACTCCCGAGAGAGCTTGCAGGACGCAGTTAGCGTATCCTTCGGGTCTCACCTTGGGCATCTGGGGGCAGGAGGTTCATCTTCCCCTCCGCTACGCCCGGGACTGCTGTATAAGACATGAGGAAGGTGGTGGTCACTGTCGAGATGCCAATGCGGTGCTTGTGTTCAGTCAGGACAGCGACGAGCTGCTTACTATAGGCGTCATGAAACAAGACTCTTATTCGGGGCCCAGCTTTGTAGCCCTTTCAGTGCTGGGGATTTCGAAATTTAGGGAATGCCGCTGGAACACCATGTTCGGTAGGAATTCGGTCATCTGTTTAAGTTCAGACTCCTACGAAAGCCGGGGAAGTCTTGTTGTTTCACCATATGGGGTATTGTGGTTGTTGAAAGTATACACTCACCAATTTCCAGAATAGACACCCGCCAAAACCCGCCAAATCGACCCTACTTCATGTTAACACCCCTTCTTGCTGCCAGGCTTCTTGCCGCCGTAGCTGGCACTCTCCTCAGCAAGTCTAAAACCACGAAGCATCGTGCAAGACCACCCTGTCATCGAGCACCAAAACACGAACAAGCACGAATTGGGGTCCAAAGGATTACGTGATATGGGGTACCGGGTAAGCACGGTCTTCATTACCCGTATGACCCCATAACACAATCAAAAAACGCCTTCACCGAAACGTCTCGCCCTCTTCCTGACAAAAGCTGCGGGCTCAAGGCTTCTTCCAAGAGGGTTTAGGGTCTGGGGTATCGCTTTTGAGGCCTAGCATGTTTAGAGAATGCGGGTTTAGGATGCAGGGTGCAGAATCTAAGGTGGGGTTTCTCGGAGCTCTTGCTCTTGAAACTAGGGTGTAGGTTGTAGGGTGTAGGGTTTAGGGTGTATGGTTTAGTATCATCGTTTAGCGTTCAGGGTTTAGGGTCTATCTCTTTTGTTTTGAAACTACAAATGGGAGTTTCGAAAATAGGGGACCCTAATAATATAGTACCATACATAGGGACCCCAAAAAAAGGGTACCCCTACTTTTCGAAAACCCCCAAATCCAGAACCCCAACACCCAGACCAAGTCTCAATGTAGCCCGCCAAGAAGAGCAGCACGCCCGTGGCGTTCAACGGGGCGACGTAGATGGCCTGCGAATGGTAATGTGGGGATTTCTGTCAGGCTTTCAGGTTCGTTAACGCAATTCAACGGTTCTCCAATGCAAAATAGGTTCTGTTTCTTCAGAGGGTTTCGGGTTTAGGGTTTAGGGTTTGGTTCAGGGGGCTGACAAGCAACCCTCATCTCAGAGAGAAAGACTCTCCAGATGCAATCCCCGACACTCTCTCTAAGAACACTCTGCGCCCTACCAGTAGTACCCCAAACCCCAACCTAAACCCTACAAAACCGGAATGTAAAGATAACAAACCCTAAACCCTAAACCCCTAAACCTGCTTCCGTCACATCACGTCCATCCTAGGGCTAGGGCTCCAGGTGCCCGCAACACCGAACTCTGACACCCTCTAGGCACAAGAGTAACCTAGGAATACAAAGGATGCCCTTTTTGGTTTGGGGGTTTAGGGTTTAGGGCTTATAAGGGAACCTGAACCCTACAACTCTAGGTCCTAGCCCTTCAGTTCCAAGCACCGGACACTCACGCCAGCGAACCCGAAGCCAAAAGCCTGACACCCCCGCCCCCCCCAGGGTTTGGGGTTTTAGGGTTTAGGGTTTAGAGCCCCCTCAAAGAAAAACTGAACCATCAAGTCCAAAGCTTCAGGCATCACCGGATCGATGTTAAGATCCCATTTTCTGAAACTCTGGAATTAATTGTATTGAGCACTCCTACGGCTGATGGCATAAATCCTGCATTACCTTAAGGACCCTGAGCTATGGGAATTCTGGTATATTCCTTATTATGGGTAATGTAGGATTTATATCATCAACAGTAAGGCCCTGCAACCATGAATCCCTGAACCCGACACCTTCAAGCCTACACTGGGCTTAGGGCTTAGGGCTTAGGGTTTAGGGTTTAGGCTTTAGGGCTTAGAATTCAGGGTCTCAGGTTTAGAAATAGGCTTGTGGCTTAGGATTTCTGGCTGCTCTAACCGCGAAGACTCAAACTGTCAGCTCTAAACCTTGAAACCCAGCCTCTATTTGGGTGGTTGTCAAAATTATGGTCCCTTTTTGGGTACCCTAAATATTCGGTGCCGTATCATAATAGGGACCCAAAAAGGGACCATAATTTTGACAACCACCCATTTGGGATTTAGGGTCTTGAGGTTTAGGGTAGGTTTAAGGTTTAAACACCGGGCCGAAACTCTGATGGTTGGAGGCCAAAAGGGGGGTTTAAGATTCTTGTGGTAGGGATTCCTGAGTATGAACCCTATTGTGGGAACCCTAACCCCTTCTAAACCCCCATAGGCTAAAAAAAAAACCTTTTGGCCTCCTATTTTCTGAAGTCTCTAAGCCTTGGAGTGGAGGGGCTACCCGGTTTGCTCTTTTTTCTGATGTTTCCGGAGCTGGTTTTACGGTGTGGGGATGTTTTCGGCAGGTTTTGAGGATGTCACTCCTATAGGAGCCTTAAGGGGTTAGGGTTTAGGGTTTTGGGTTTAAGGGTTTAGGGTTTTGGGGTTAGGGTTTAAGGGTTTAGGGTTTTGGGTTTAGGGTTAAGGGGTTAGGGTTTAGGGTTTTGGGTTTAAGGGTTTAGGGTTTTGGGTTTTGGGTTTAGGGTTTAGGGTTTGCGGCCCACTATACTATACGTATAATCATGAAGCCCAAAATGGTATAGGTAATTAGGCCCCTCTAGCAAAACCTTATTATAGTTCTTATAGCAGGCCTTATAGACCCCCTGTAAAGGAACCCAAGAAGAACGCCTAAAGATATCTTAAAAGGTTTATGTACAGGCTGGCAGCCAGTCGCCTGAAGGGCATCGGGTGCCGCATCGAAGCCTCAGCAAGGCTGGGGTCAGAACTGCGAATCGGAAGGCCAAGGATTCAGGGTTTTAGGGTTCCAGGGTTTAGGTTTCAGTTTAGGCTTTCACGTGCTATTCGCGATTATGCTTAGTTTTGGGCTTGGTGTTTGGTTGCGCTTCGAGTTTACAGGCCGGCATAGGCCGTACGACCGTACGACCTGACCCTACGCCCTCCCTCTGCTCCAGACGACCTCCAGGAAAAACGCACATCCTACGGTTGATGATATAAATCCTGCATTACCCACAATAAGGAATATGCCGTAATTCCCATAGTTTAGGGCCCTTAAGGTAATGCAGGATTTATATCATCAACCGTACCACCCAGGGTCTGCACATCCCCAACCAGATCTGGAGGTCTTCACATGTCTTCACTGGTGCTCGGGGTTTCGGGAATACTGGTTACCTATAGTCTCCATTGTAGTTCCTTTTTTGGGGGGTTTAGGGTTCCTTTAAGGGGGTCTAAGGTTCCTTTAAAGGGGTTTAGAGGTTAGGGTTTAGGGTATAGTCTCCATTGTAGTTCCTTTTTTTGGTTTAACTAATTATACATTACGGATCCTATAAGGTAAACCCAAAAAAGGAACTACAATGGAGACTATACCCTAAACCCTAACCTCTAAACCCCTCTAAAGGAACCTTAGACCCCCTTAAAGGAACCCTAAACCCCCCAAAAAGGAACTACAATGGAGACTATAGGTACTATCGGGATCCTTTAAAACAAATCGCCGGGGTCCTGTAGGGCCTGAGGTTGATCACAGGGGCGCGGAGTTCACTACGAGGCCGTCCTGAGCCTGGGCCACGGACTATTGAAGTTTTGGTTTCTTAAGCACCTCTTTTCCCGAATTGCTAGATGCAGCTGAAGATCCAGACTGGGAAGGCAAGCAAGGTGCCACGTTAGGCTACTGTCTAAGTTTGGGGTTTAGGGTTTAGGGGTTTGGGTTTAGGGTTTAAGGCTTAACCAGCGCGTTGGCTTCACCTTCGGTGTCTCTTTTTGGGGGGGTTGGGGTGCAGTGCGCTGCCCATCTGGTTTCAACATTCGGATTCGGGGCTGGACAACAGTAAATCCTAAAGCCGCTTCCGGAGAGTCCAATACCCCATAATGAAGGAGATACCCCATAATGAAGGAGTATACCTTAAACTACAGACGATATAAATCAATCAATCGATCAATCAACCAAGCAAGCAAGCAACAAAACAACCAACCAAGCAAGCCAGCAAGCACAATCAATACATATGCATATGTCTATATATATATATATATATACATATATAGACATATAAACATGTGTGTATATATATATATATATATATGTATGAACATGTCTGTATATATATGTAGATTCCTGGCTCCCTGGGCTTTGCAGCGCAGTGACCCGGGAGCTGCCAGTACTGCTCTGCGACGAAGCCGATGGTCGCCAGCATGCACACGCCTAGGGTTCAGAGGTTCAGGGGTTTAGGGTTTAGGGTCAGGGGTTTAGGGTTTAGGGTTCAAGGGTTTAGGGTTTTAAGGTTTAGGGTTTAAGGTTTTACGCCTCAGGGGGCAAGTCAGCACACAGCCTGAAGAATTCGACGGTGGTTTCTGGGTAAGCCGCTAGATCACACAATGATTAGCTGCTGGGGTATGGGTAACTTGGGCCTGCAGGAGCACGTCACTTTTCGAGTTTCGAAAGCGAATAACTCAAGCTTCCGGTGTCGAAGGCTTCGCAACGGGGGTTGCGGAGTAGGGTTGGGAGGTCTGGAGCCCACACACTCATTCTTAGGACTTCTGAAATCTGCGAACGCTGTAGAAGGAAAGAGCCGCTAGATTCTACCTCTACTGAACTTAGAACCCTAGCAAAAATTACAATTTTAGCTGTTTCTTAGGGATTATGATAACCAAAAATAAAATTATTTCTAAGTACCCCTAGGCTACCTCAGGATCGAAACAGGCCAAGGTGCGGCCATGCTTGAGCTCGGACTCGCGCAGCCACTTGATCTGGGCGTGAATGTATGTACATATCTACAAACATGTCTATATATATATATATATATATGTGTATACACATATATACACACACATTATATACATATGTATATATATATATGTATACGTACATACATGCACATTTTTTGAAAGAAAAGAGAGAGGGAGAGAGAGAGAGAGAGAGGGAGAGAGACGTGTGTGTGTGTGTAGATGAAGACGAAGATGTCAGCAAGAAACGATGGGAAAGATATGACAGCAAGCAATACAGTCAAGAACGGCAGTGATGATAGTGATGATACAAAATAATGATAGCAAACACAGTGCCAACAATGCGGACAAGAACGACTTTGATGACAGTGGCAACGAGATACATGTTCCAAAACCCTCGGTGCAAAGGAGCGTCGGGGTTCTAGCTTTGCGAGCTAGGATGGTGGACTTAGTCTTCACAGGCTGAGAGCCTATTATGTTAAAGCCTTGATCATAAAAGCAAGACTTTACACTACTTTGCTGGAGACCATGCTACTTACCCGTAAGCGGTCTGTATCACGACCTAGACACTGAGGGAACCTCTAGTGGAAGCCTTAAAGGAACTCCTCAAGGAACCCGACAAGGAAACCTGGCAGAACGCTATAGAACCCTGAAAGGAACCCTTAACGGCTCCTTTGAAGGAACCTTTAGGATTGCTTCAAGCATTCCCTTGAAGGAACCCTTGTCACTAAATGGTGTTCGCATGAGGGCTGAAGGATTTTGCCAGGCCGCGTCGATCAGGTCGGAGAAGCCAAGAGGGTCGAACTCGGCCTGACAACACATTCGGACGATCTCGGATTCAGGGCTTGGGTCACCCAGAGAGCCCAATACCCCTTAACTAAGGAATATACCTTAAATTATACAGGGCTTCATATTATGATTTAAGCTATATTCCTTAATTAAGGGGTATTGGGCTCTCTGGGCAAGGGATTAAAGCTAGGGCGAAGATTCTACGCTACTAGGGGTTTAGGGATTCAGGCTTAGGGTTTAGAGTTCAGTTTTGCGGCTTCTTCGGGTGGTACGGCTTTCAATGGCGGATTCATAGGGGTCAAAGGTAAAAAACCTCCAAACTTCTTCTCTGAGGGTTTGGTGAGTGCCGCTGTCTCACAGAAGGTCCACAGTTTCATAGAAATCTGTAAGAGGGGTTTAGGGTTTAGGGTTTAGGGTTTAGGGTTTAGGGTTTAGAAAGAGGGATCTATGAAAGTTGGGCCTGAGGGTTGTAGGCTTGAGGCGTTTAGAGTCTACCGAAGCTTACTCTTCTTTGAAGGGCTTATACGGCTGTACTGACTTATGCGGTTCTACGGAGACGCCGAGAGCAGCTGTAGGGTTGGGAACTGACCAAGCCTTGCCAATTCCCAGCTTGGGGTTTCGGGTTTAGGAAGTCGGGTTTAGGGTTTAGGGGTCAAGCCGGAGTTCCTGCCGTGTGGTGTAGATCGGGCGCGAGAAAAGGCCCCATGGTTTACAGCCACGGCTCTAAACCCTAAACTCTAAGCCCTTATCCCTAAAACCTAAAACTCATCCGGCCTCGCCACCGATCAGGCCGCCGAGATTCTGAGGCTTGGGCCTTGGCTGATTAAGGCTGAAAGGTTCTCGGTGCCCAACAAGGTTCTTGAAGGGTTCTTGGGTTGTGGATTCGTAAAATGTTGAGGGTTGCGGGATGTTCGGGATGTTTGGGGTTGAAGGTAAATCTTGGCGTGGACAGGAATCTACGGGTGCTGCTTCTTAGCAAGCTCATCCCACTGTGAAGCCCGCCACAAAGTCAGCGAGGATACCAATCTCCGTTCAGCAACTGACCCCACATGATGGGAAGCAGTCATAAAAGAGTAGCAACAACACCCCCAAGCACAAGAATGACTAGACCAGAATCGCTATATCACTACAACAAGTGATATCTTGAACTATCCTAGAATCGAATTTACAACTACCCCAAAACCTTGTTGAAATCACTCAGCTGCCTATATGAAGAGTC
Organism: Symbiodinium sp. CCMP2592; assembly: GCA_905221615.1. Classification (NCBI taxonomy): domain Eukaryota; class Dinophyceae; order Suessiales; family Symbiodiniaceae; genus Symbiodinium; species Symbiodinium sp. CCMP2592. The sequence continues at coordinate 252,191 of CAJNDT010006208.1, forward strand.
TGACAGGGAAGCCTAGGTTGCGATCCTGAACCCTGGAAACCTGCAGCCCTAAACCTTCTCAATCCTCAACCCCTATGCCGACAGAGAAAGGCAAAGACCCTCATGAGGTCCAGGCAGGAAGGGAAGGCTCTTGCTGGAAGAGGCCCGGCACACCTGGCACAGGGAAAAAAAGCTAGTTTAGGGATGAGGGGCGTTGAGGGCGCTCAGCTGAGGGCTGTCGGCAGTTCAAGAAGTTCTGTACGGTGTCACGGAATTTTTGTGGTCTTAGGCGCCCAAAGGGTTTGAGGACAAACAGTCCGGGGTTTAGGGACTGCGGTTAAGTATCTAGTCTAGGCTTGGGAGCTTTGATGTCTTGTAGCACCACTCATAGAATCCTTAAAGGGTCCATCATACAGAAGGAACATTTTGGGAGCTTTGAAAGCATAAAACCTTCGTAGTAGCGCTTATAGAACCCTTACATGACCCATTCTACGAATAGTGGAACCCTTGCGGTACTAATCCCCTGTAGAAGCACTTAGAACGTCTCGTAGAACCCTTAAAGATCCACGAAACGTGAGTTCCCGAAAATGGGGGACCCTAATATAGTACCCTAAATAGTAGGATCCTTATCATAAGCAGCCCAAAATAAGGTACCCCACTTTTCGGAAACTCCCATACGAATGCTGGAACCCTTGGGGAGCTTTGAAGGCTCCCAGTTCTCGAGATGAGGAGCTTCTTCCCGAAGCTCTTCTGACCGGGGACTCCTAAATCCCTCGAGTTGAAAGAAAGATAGGGCTTATCTATACTAAACTTAGAACCCTAGCAAAAATCATAACGTTAGCTGTTTTCTTAGGGATTTTAATAACTGAAAATTAAGAAGTATTTCTAAGTACCCGTAAGCTTATAGGGTTTAGGGTATGTTTCGGCACTTTTGTTTAGGAGGTTTCAGGGGATATGAGGGTAGAATAAATTCCGAATCCCAACGGGATTTAAAAACTACCGGGATTTTTTTGCGAGTTCAAGGTCTTGGGGGGCTCGGTTGTGGTTGGGGATTTCCGGGCTTGGGCCTCAAAGTTGGAGTGCCTAGGGTTCCCTTAACCCTAAAAGCCCATAACCCTAAACTCTTTCTAAACCCTCTAAACCGGGCTCAAAGTTTATAGGGTTCCCTTAACCCTAAAAGCCCATAACCCTAAACTCTTTCTAAACCCTCTAAACCGGGCTCAAAGTTTATAGGGTTCCCTTAACCCTAAAAGCCCATAACCCTAAACTCTTTCTAAACCCTCTAAACCGGGCTCAAAGTTTATAGGGTTCCCTTAACCCTAAAAGCCCATAACCCTAAACTCTTTCTAAACCCTAACCCGAAAGACAGGGCCGACTCCGCCGTGCGTGCCCCAGGGCGGCTGGCCGCAGCGGCACCGCAGAAGGAAGAGGCCTGGCTGGGAGTTACGGTTGATGATATAAATCCTGCATTAACCATGATAAGCAATATACCATAATTCCCATTATGGGAATTATGGACAATATACCATAATTCCCATAGTTTAGGGTCCTTAAGGTAATGCAGGATTTACATCATCAACCGTAGTAACTTACCATTAGCTGGAGCCCGAGGCTCGTTCAGGAAGTCGCAGCATGCAGGCTTTTGCACCTTGAATCCCAAACTTGTCGGCATTAGTATTGGTTTAGGGTTTAGGGTTTAGGGTTTATTGGCAATAGTATCAGTATTAGTAGTGATACTCGTATTTATTAGTATTAGCATTCGTATCAGCATGACGAGTAACTGTATTAGTATCAATCTCCCGGGAGCTTTCGACACGCAGTATAAAACCGCAGAGGGTTCAGAACTCGCGTGCTGAAGGGTTGATGAGTTAGCAGTTAAGCAAGGGCTAAATAGCTTCATTAGGATCTAGCGATTTTGAGTTTGGGATCTCGAGCTGAGGGTCTCGGACACTCAGGGTTTAGGGTTTAGGGTTTAGGGTTTAGGGTTTAGGGTTTAGGGTTTAGGGTTTAGGGTTTAGGGTTTAGGGTTTAAGGTGCCGGGATTCAGCTCAAAGCGGTAACTGTCTGCGCCCAACACATTGCACCCACGACAAGTCTTCGGCTCCTGATCAAAGCCCCTGAATGACCTCTTCGGGCTGAAGACTCGTGAAGGTTTGCCTGGTCATCCTTGGCCACGGCGTTCAGGACAACATCGAAGAAAGGCCACTTCTCCTGCGCGGCCGAGATCACAACAGAAACCGAACCCCGGCAAACTATAAGCACCGCTGGCAACAACAGAGAGAGGGTAACACGATTGCAACTGAACCGTGAGCCTGCAGACTGCTGATGGACAAAATCCTGCATTACCCATTACAAGGAATATACCATAGTTCCCATAGTTTAGAGTCCTTAGGGTCATGCAGGATTTTGTCCATCAACAGTATCTCAACCATCTCGACCCTAAAGCCTTTGTCGCTTACACAAACTCTAAGCCCCAAAGAATTCCACAATCGTTCTACGTCTACCTGAACCCTGTAAACCGCAAACACCACGTAGTAGAAACCCTGCATACTCTACACAGTAGACTAGATTGAACCCTACAGTCCCGGAACCCAAAGCCCTGGACACCCCAAAACTCTTCCTCGCCTGAATGCACAAAACCCGAGAGTCCACTGGTCACGGTTTAGGGTTTAGGGTTTGGGGTTTAGGGTTACTAACCAGGAATTGCGACCACTCAGGCCCACTAACCCTTTCGCTCTCTTCTTCGAAGTCTCCTGCGTCAGGACAGCGGAAGTGACGATGCCTGCAGGGCATTCCTTACCCTAAGGCTCTAAAGGCTCTGTTTATCAGTCGTTTGCACTATGTTGAGCGTTTGAGTTGAGGGGCTAGAGATATGGCTAGTCTTGATAGCACATGACCCTCAACCCTAAACCTGAACCGTGTCATGAAGGCTTATGGAGGTTTAGAGTCGCAGCGTACGAAAAACAACACCCAAGCCTCGGCCAATCCTTAATTCAGCACACCTTAATTCAGAGTAGAATGGGAATCCCAACATCCGAGAATCCTTTGCAAGAGTCTTAACCCGCAGATCTTGCACCGAATCCTTGGGCAAGAAGGAGCTTGTCGGCTCACAGTCCCTTGTGCCACTTCGTCTCTGTATTCTTACTCATCGCATCTTCGCACTCTCCTACGGTTGATGATATAAATCCTGCATTACCTTCAGGACCCTAAAGTATAGGAATTATGGCATATTCCCTATTATGGGTCATGCAGGATTTATGTCATCAACCGTAGTGTGTGCTCTTTTCCCTAAACCCAAAACCCTACACCGTGAACCCTAAACCCTTAACCCCAGCACTTCCCCATTTTAGTAGGAACTTCTGCGATGACCAGTCCTGCAGACTCCTGGCTAATACCCCACAGATCTCTTTATGAGCACTATCGTCTCTTAGAGTCTAGTTTTGGGGTTTAGGGTTAGGGTTTAGAGATAGTATGATGGGAGGCCAAAAGGGTGGTTTAAGATTCTTGGGGTAGGGAATCCTTCGTCTGAACCCTACTGTGGGAACCCTAGTCTCTGCTAAACCCCCATGGGGTAAAATCCCTTTTGGCCTCCTATGATAGTAGCTATCTTGATATTGAGAGCCCTTCAAGAAAATTGGCATCAACCTTGGAAACCTTGACTGCGAAAATGACAGAGCTCGCGGTTGCTTAGGACCGTAGACGAAGCTGGCAGAGCCTTGCAAGTATATAAGCCCATGTACATTTACCCGGCCCTGCGCAAACACCAGGAAATCGTTTCACAGGCTGCAGCCACAGAGACCGACGAAAAACGTGGTGGCATATTTTTCCAAATCCCCTTCTACACCCTAATCCCTAATCCCTAAACCCTAAACCCGAACCCTAAACCCTGAACCCTAAGCCGTAATCCGTAAACCCCAAAAAGCTACCATTGGGAGCACTCCCGGCCTGAGTAGGCCAGCATTGCCAGTCGTCCGTTGCGAAGCTCTTTCACCTGACTTCGGATAAATCAAGCAAACTTCTGGGTTCTTGTTTAGGAGCCTAACTAAGTTTCCAAAGACGGGGTTCGATGGTAAATAATATGATTTCTGCATTATGGCAACTTAAATGAAAGAAACCCTTTGACAAGAACCCAGAACCTGACTGCTCCGAAGACGCTGAACCCCGAAACCCTCGTTGGGCTCACCATATGGAACATTACTCTTGATGATATATCATCAAGCGTAGGGGCCCTCTTGAGAACCCAAACAGAACCTGATAGACCGCCATAAAAAGGCTGGAGGACCCCCTTACAGACCTTTTATACAAGCCCTTCTACCCGTCTGCGAACCTTATAGAGCCCTTCTGCAGCCCTAAACCATAAATCCTAAACCCTAAGCCTTAAACTCTAAACCCGAAACTCTAAATCCTAAACCCTAAAAGATCCTAACTCATCAAAACTCGATGCAGGTCCGCCTGCATCTCATACTGGCCCTTGGGGTCGCTGGGGTAGAAGCCGCGGAGCCCGAAGTCCCCGGGCTTGCGGTCCTTGGGTTTTCGGGGTGCGCCTTCTTGGGGGCTTAGGGCCTAGGGGTTCTATAAAGGTTCTATAGGAATCTATCCTTTAAGGGCTTAGGGTTTAGGGCTTAGGGCCTACTTGGAGGGTCGGGGGACTTAGTAACTGGTTATTTTAGGGACTTTTATGTACCATAACCCCAATTAGGGTGGCTTCAGAAGGTTTAGGGGGTTTGGATGGGCTTCAGGGGGTTCAGGGGGTTGAGGGGGCTTAGGGGTTTGGATGGTTTTGGGGGGCTCAGGGGGTGTTTAGGGTCTAAGGTTCAGGGTTTCGAGTTTGGGGTTTAAGGCTTCAGGGCTCGAGGGCTCTGCGGCTTTGGGTTTTGGAGCTTCGGGGTTTACGTAGTCAAGGGTTTGCAGGCTTGTAACTATAACAGTAGGGGCGGAGGCTTTGGGGAAGTTGGCGAATTGGGGCCATCGCGCCTTCAAGTTTTGAATCTAGTGTAGACGAGTCGCGGTCTTGCCCTCGCGCATGTTCACGTATGCGAAGAGACCAAGAACCTGCTAAGGCATCGCCATCAAGCCTTAACCCATGGTTTGGAGTCTGGGGAGCTAGGGATGTAGGGCTTTACACCTGGCCATCTAATTCATCTGTTCCACGATTATACTCTTGTTCTTACTTATGTGTATATATATATGCTTATATATATATGTATATATATATATATATATATGTATACATATATATATATATGTATATATACATATATATATATGGACACACCCCCCCCCATGACCTACCTCGGCCTCTTTTCCATTGTAAATACCGTCAAAACCTTCTCTTGGCAGGGATTCGCGTTTGGCATACGATTCGTGTTTTGCGTAATTTTCGGGGATGATACCTTCTCTATCATGGCTGATGTGAAGTCATGTCTCTTTACAACGTCGTGCCTACTCATGTCCGCTTTCAAATTCATATGCCTGTATTCATAAGCAAGAAACATTAAAAGAAACCATACGATACGACGGCGGAAACCAAAAAACCAAAAATCCAAAAATCCAAAGCCTTTCTGAGGGGCCCGAAACTTTTGGATTTTTTGGTTTTCCTAGGTCTTTTTTGGTTTTTTTGGGCTTTGCCTTGGCGAAACCATGGCTTTTTTTGGATTTTCGGTGGAAAACCAAAAAAACACAAGGTTTTTTTGGTTTTTCTGCTGTGTCTCTCGTGAAAAACCAAAAAACACCTGTGTTTTTTTGGATTTCTGCTGGAAAACCAAAAAAACCTTGGATTTTTTTGGATTTCTGCTGGAAAACCAAAAAAACCTTGGATTTTTTTGGTTTTCTGTTGGAAAACCAAAAAAAACCTAGGAAAACCAAAAAATCCAAAAGTTTCGACCCCCCTGACAAAGGTTTTGGATTTTTGGTTTTTTGGTTTTTTGGATTTTTGGTTCTCGGAGCCTTAGAGCCAATACAGCGCGCAGCATGCTTGATCGGAAATGGTTTCGTTGTTTACGCGCAGTAGTCTTCAGATGTGCATTAGGCATTAGTGTTAGTATTAGTATCTGCGTTCTAGCGTGTTGATTCGTGTTACTGTTAGTGTTGGTGTCAGTGTCAATGTCAATTCCAATGTCAGCGTTAGTATTAGTCTGAATATAAGTCTATACAATAGGTGTACTAATGGTAGTGTTAATGTCTAGTGTGAGTTTTAGTATTCGTATTAGTCTTGGTCTTAGTCTCTGCCTTATTCTTAGTGTTAATATTAACCAGTGTATAGTCTCATAGTCTATGGTAACATTGGAATAGTAGTATACGAGTATATTATTTATTGGTATGTGAAAATACAGATTCTTTGGTACATTGATGTGTCTGTTTTTTGTATTTGGTTTGAACGTGATTATTAGTATTCGTAGGAGCATTAATATTGGTATCAATAGCAGTATCGCTGTTCATACTATGCATAATCGTATTATCTGGAGTATCAAGTGGTAATACTGCTATTCATGTTAGTGTAGGTTTTTTAATGTGAATATAAATACTGAGAATAATTAATAAGACTATGCGCATTAATCTGCGGAGGAACTGTATCACTTATGTGCATATTAGTATTAATGTTAGCATTTGCGTCTATATTGGTAACAAATAAAAAATAAAATTACTATCAATATGGGTATGTTTTTTAATATTCGTAGGAACACTAGTATTCATATTAGTATCGGTATTACTGAAAGTACCCGTCTTCGTAAAAGTATTTGTAATCATACTAATTCATATCAGTACGAGTATTAAGATGAATTATGATGCGCATATGAATACTTTCGAAGGAAATGCTGACCTTAATACGAATACCCATATTAATGTCCTATTATGTATAATCGCAGTAGCCTGAGTATTGGTATGAATATTCGGACAAGTATTAGTATTCCAAACAACTAGTACTATTAGTATTCATATTGAGAACAGTTAATAAGAATATGCGTATTAGTATCCCCAGGAGTGTTAATATTCCCATCAGCACTACTATTCGAATTAGTAGTGCAATTTTTAATACTAGTATTAACCATTAAGCCTATTATGTTATGAACAGTAATATCCTTATTCGTAGGAATAGAAATCTTAGTATCAGTATTAGTATTCGCACTAGTAATAGCTATTATACACATTGGCGCATGAGTAACCTAAGAGCTTCACACAGAATAAACATGTGTGCACATGTAACCCTCATTACGATCCTAGGTAGGATGCACACATCGTTCTGTTTTGGTCCCGTCTTTGGGTTATGCCTATGAGTACATGAACAAAATTAAAAACAGACAATGACAAACACAAAGTTACCCGGCGCATCTAACGATCTTACGTAGGATGTAGACACTGTTCTGTCTTGGTCCTGTCTTCGGGTTATGCCTATGGTCATTATATGACCAGAGTTATGAATATCCGGAACATTTAGGCACTATCCTATTAAACAATTGCAGGCATTGAAGCTTGCCCAAATCCGCCAACGGCGATGTCGCGCCGTCGTAGGTCATTACAGTGTATTCAGCTATTGATTATACACGATATACGTTTCCATTGTTTATGTATGAGTGTATTTTATCCTAATGGTTTCCTCAAATCCTTACATGTTCTACTACCCATTGCTAGCCGAAGCACCTCGCGGTAGGTCTTGGGGGGGGTGTGAGCATATATATATATAATATGTGTGTATATATGTATATACATGTGTGTGTGTATATATATATATATATATGTATATGTATGTATATATATATATATATATATATGTACATATGTATATATATATATGTATGTACATATATGTATATGTATATATATATATATATATATACATATATATATATATATATTGTGTAATCCTTGTACACACACTGATGGATTCGGCCAAGAGTACGAGTGCAAGAGGAAAAGAGAGAGGCATGTTGTTCATGTTGCAAAGTTTTGTCAGATTGTGGCAACCGTACAACTTGTTTGTCTAATCTGGACACCACAGGGGGCCTGTCCTCAAAACTAATCTTGGCACCACAGGGGGCTGCCATGCAGGTACACAGGACTGATCAGGTCCCGCTTCCCACTTGCATCCACAGCTTCGTTGAGTGTGGTAGGACGCAAGTGCCACACTCCCCTGCAACAGTTGATTTGGTAAATGTCCAATGCCGGATTATGTTGAAAAGCGAAATTGCAAACAGTGTAGGAGTGACCCTCTGCTCCCATGTGCTAGGGAGGTTCACACACACACAGCCCCAATGGGGCGTACATGCTTCAAGTAGAGTGAAAGGTCTGATGCGCGGCAATAGGAGTGAATGGCGCACTTTTCTCGCTGTCAATAGCGATCGGGTGATTGTCGTATTTCCTGATCCGAACAGGTTCTAACAAAAAGCACCGGCATCAACGTGGCTAATGTGGTGACTGAATCCCAATCATGTAGTCGTCGACGGTTTTGTTCGAAGAAGAAAGCTGGGATTTTAGGAGTTCTGCCGGTGATCTCCTTGATGCGGTAGGAGAAGATCTTGCGAGCTTGGAGAACGTTGTCACCCAGACAAAGCACCACGTGTAAGAACATGTGCTTGTCTCTGGTGATGCGGTCGGGTGGAATTTCAACAGTCATCCGAAAACATTGTCCTGCCATGGAGTACCATGGAAGGCCGGCCTCGGCAGCCTTTCGCTTTGTCATATTTTTGCTGCTACCAACCGACAAAAGCTTGAACAAGGAATGCAAATCAACATGGACATGATGTGTGCTCTGGCAAAACAACAAAGTGGTGTCGTCCTGACACTCGCATGCGCAGGCTTTTTTGTCACGCTTAGCGGATCTTGCAGCCCTAATCCGTCCTGAGAATTAGGGTCCAACAGCGAGTTTGTTGGGACAGTCACTCATGATCTTGAAATGGCATCGACACCTAAAACCTGCACGTACCAGCATTTTTGCACAAGCGGTTTTGGACCGCTTGTGCTGAATAGTAGGATGCACAATATCGTAAGGTGCAATCGAGTCAGAAGACCAAGGATCTCGAGATGGAGACCGGTGTGCGTCCTCAGCCATGTGTGACGTTGCCGTAGGTGACGCTGATGATGTTGAATGCGAAGAGCGTGTCCTCTTTCGTCTTGTAGTATGTGGATGTTGGCGTCGTTGCTGTGTTGTGGATTGGGATGGTGGTGAGATGTTGCGTGTTTTCTTTGTTTTCATGACTGTTTTGTCCTTTTTGTCTTTGTTGTCTTTCTTCTTTTTTGTCCTCGTTGTGTGCTTTGTTTTTTGCTTGTGTGTGTGACTGACTGCATGGGAGGATGTGGTGGTGTCATCCTTCCTCAGGAAGGCATCAATCTCTTCGGATCCCCATAGGCTGCTGTCGTCGTCCTCGTCCATCTGTGTGCGATCCTAAATATGTTTCAGCAACTGTAGTTCTGAGAAATGGCTGCGGAGTCACAACTGCATTGAGGCATGTGCATACGCTGATCTTCAGAAGAGAGAGAGAGATGTACACAGAGACATCAATTGAGCAACCTCGCCGACCGGCATGACCTTTCAACATGATGCTCTTAATGTTGAACCTCATCAGGAATGATGGAGTTCGCAGCACAGCTTTGCTGTGTGGTTGTTGGCTGCCGGGGGCAGCAAATGTGCATCTAATTGTCAACTCAGCAATGTTGCTCACGGAGTTCTTGACCGCTTTCTCTTGTTGGATGTAGGAGTTGATGTAGTAGATACTGTCTCCTTTTGGGTAGGAGTCGTTGATGTCGGACGCTGATCAGGTTGCTCCGAATGCTTTCGTATCCACTCTTGAGATGCGATAAAGTACTCACGCCACCATGAAGAGCCGTTAGTGGCCCAATGCCATCTCCATTGTGATGCCGTGGGAGATCGCGATCTGGTGCGTTGTTCCATGGTGCTAACACAACTGGTTGTTTTGCAAAATGCTGCGGGAAAGAGTGCATCAATCGCTGCATACCAAACATATGTGAAGTGAGTGCACTGACTGTCACAATTGGCAACAACGACAATCGTTGTTTTAACCGTCCGCTGCAAAGCACCCAATGGTGGTATGAACATGGTTGATCACCTATTGTTGCGAAGCTTCGAGTCTTTCCACTCGTTGCTTTAGCTCTGTGATCTGCCGGGTTGTTTGCAGAATAAACTCGGCTAATTGGTCGCGTAGAGCCTCGTCACTGAATGTGGAAGGTTCACTTCCAGTTTCGGAATCATAGTCCCGATGCTGTGTCAAAATCTCCATGAGGGCCTCGGAGAGAGCTTCACGTCGTGACTCATCGACGGGTGGCGAATCTGTAGTCACTGTGTTTGTCGGAAGAGATGCTTCGCTCATGGCTCGATGTCGGGATTCCGATAGGTGTCACTCTGAGGCAAAAACTTCAGAAGGCAAAGTTATGGTGTGTGTCTGAAAGCAACATGTGTTGAAATGCGAGAAGTGTGCACTACCTGGCTCTTTTTATACCAGCGTACCTTAGCAGCATATTCACGACCAATCAGGCGCGTTTTGCCTGATGAGGCTTTCGAGTACGTCGAGCTGCTGTTTGCACGAGGCGAGGATCGCCGTGGTAGCCTCGTGTTGAGTGGTCAACACCGTTGTAGCCTGTTGTATCAGGCGCTCGAGTTTGGCATTCGATTCAAGCAACGAATTGTGAAACTGCGTTATTGCTGCCATAATCTCAGTCGATGAATCCGGATCAGAATGATGCGGAGGTGGAAATGGCGGGGTCGCCGGTGCAGCCACTGCTGCGTCCTGCTGTTCTTCCGGATCTTGGTGTTGCTCTTGGTAATCTTGGAAATCTTCGTCTTCTGCAACACGTAGGAACTGAGAGCGCAAAAGCGCCGGCTGTTGATTGTGGCTGCCAACCGCAGGTTGCTCGTTGCGGCGTCTGCTATGCTTGGAGATGGATGGCCGAGGACGGCCGCTCAGCGCTTTGTGGCTCGGCTGCAATCTGCCAGTCATGGCACTTTTATACATGATGATGCCTCAGTTAAACCCTGTAAATGGCTGCGGGAAGCACTGTGTTGATACAAGGCGGCTCTCATGTTGCAAAGTTGCATGGCTCTGGACACACGCACGGCAACTTGGCACAGTGTTTTGCTTACAGCTGTTGATCAGTATAGCCGGCAGCGATGTAGAGATCGCGCATGGCTCGAATGGCTGATGTGGCCTCGCTGCATGGTGTTGTCACTCTGCGTACCATGCGTGTGCGGGCCTGAAAACTGCTGCGAAGTGTTGCAACAGAGGTGGCTGACTGTGGGTGTAAAATATCCGCCTTGTGCAAAGTGCATTGATGCGTAAGGCTGCTGTGCTGAGGGTTTATGGCGAAACCCAGGAAAATGTTGGCCGGTTCAGTTTCAAGCTGAACCGGTGGTTTGTAGAAAGATGCGTCAGTAAGCTGTGCAAAAGGAGGCAGTCGGGTCAGCTGTGCAGGTAAAAGAAGGACGCGGTTGTCGACGTATCTGGTAGCAAAAAAGAAAGCTTGATCCTGCTTGTTGTGGTCTGGAAAATGCTTGTGGTTCTTGAAAAGTTGTTTGTATGTGTGGTGCCAACACTGTTCTTCGACAGCAACCACGATGTTGCATAGGGCTGGGCTGCAGGGCGAGCCCATAGGTGCACCGCGAAATTGCTCAATGAGTGATGTACCAACAGTGAAATAGTTGAGTCGGAGCACTGCAATGATGAGTTGTGGTATGTGTTGTAATTGTATGCAAAGTTTGTTGCCGGAGGAGGCTTCTTGCTGCTTTTGTCTGCTTTTGCCCCTGTGGACTCGATGTGTGGGGTCTTTCTGTGAGTGGTCAATGAAGAATTTGGAAGAGTGTAGTGGGTTCTTCTCTCTGTACCATCGAACCATGATGCTGTATGCTGAAAGAAACCGGCTCTGATCGACCGATGTAAAGAAGCCAGCCAAATCCTGATTGTACAGGATGTAATCTGTTGAATCTTGTAATTTCCTGCGTTGATGCAAGAAGAGTGCTGTTTGTTTGAGCTGTGTTATCCCGTCTCCTTGGTGAAAGGAGTTTGGGCATGCTTGAAGTGTCATCAGCTGCAGTACGTCTGCTAAGGCTTCCCATAATTTTCGGCCCATGGTGTCGATGAACGCCACTATAGGACGTCCTTTCGCGAATTGCTTCTTTCTTTTCGGTAAAATGTAGGCACGTGGGATGCGGCCCCATTGTGGAAACGCCCATGTGTAAGTTGGTAGAAGACTGCGGATGTCTGTGTAGACATCGAAGTGGTGTTGTAGAGGTTGGCGCTGCGAGATCCGAAAGATCTCTTTGTCTAAAAAAGTGTTGTGTATGGCAGTGTGGTATAGTGCTGGGCAGTACCACGTGAGTCGGTTCGGGAAGTGATCTTCGCAATGGATGATGCCCGTGGGTATTTTGTGTTGGACTTGCTTGAGCATCTTGACCTGTAGTATGTTGTTTTTACTGCAGTGTGTGTTGTGTTGTGGTATTTGTTCAGATACAAACTGCTTTGCAGTTTGATGGTTGTAAGGTAGTCCATAGTGTCGATGCCATGTGCGTATGGCTCGGCATAATTGTGAGGCCAACTGTGTGGGCTTTTGAAGGCAATTGCTTTTGCCGGAGTATGCCAAAAACTGATGTTGTGGTTGTAGTTCTGCAAGTTGGATAGCAATGTGATTGTGGAAAATGTGCTCCTGGGGTACTTGTGAGTGTAATGGTGAGCATGTACAGGGTGGTGGTGAATCAGGTTGCCATGTGGTGTGGGCATCGCGCCAATTGTGTAGAAGTTGTTGCATGGGTGGGTGCTTTTTGTAGACAGGTTTTGTGCTGGGAAGGTGGAATGGTGGAATGTGTTGTTTGTTGCTTGTTAAACGAGAGCGCAAAAATTGTCGTAGTTGTTGGGTGAAGGTGGGGTGCAAGAGTGGCTGTAGGTAAATGGGTTTTGTGACAGGAGGTGGTTTTAGTCGTCGCTTTTTGAAGACGGTGTTGAGAGCTTTGTGAGCGTGTCTGCGGTCACGTCGTGGTAAGTTGTTTGAGAGTTTGTGTAAAGCGTAAACTGTGGCTGCTGGTGTGTCTGAGCGAAGCAGTTGTTTTGTTGTGTCGAATCTGGTGCGAGTGTTGGAAGTAAGATACTGTGGTCCATGCCTGTTTTCTGGTGTTGAATAAGGTGGAATTGGTGTCTCAAACCTGAGTCCCTGACCTAAACCCTAAATCCCACACAGTAAGATCTGCACTCGAAAATCCAGACATAGATCCGAAGCCGCAAACCCCAGACACGCTACAGCCCCAGACCCTCAACCGCCAAGCTCCGAATGGAGTGGTGTAGTTTGCCTCGGCGCTGCTTCGCCCATAAGGTGGCTGTGCCGTTGTGCTTGTTGTTGGCTGCTTTTGTGAAGCCGGAAAAAGCTCCTTTCATGTGTGATGTGATGTAAGGAAAGTTGAGCTTGGATTGGTGGTGTTGTATGAGAGTGTTCTCCGTGGCTTCTAATTGCTCGGTGGGTATGTTGGCTTGTAGTACAATTGGTGTGTATTGGTGGTAGCATTTGTGTTTATGCCACCATCGTAAGGCAAGTTCGGCTTGTACAATCTTGTGTTGTTGAAGTTGCTTGAATTTTCGATTGCGTGTGCCCTCTCGTTGTGTGAGAGAGTGACTTGTGCTGCCGATGTAGACGTAGCCACGAAAAGGTTGTTGTGTGGTGACTCTGCAGTATACCACCTGTGGCTGACGAAAGAAAGAGAGTGTGTACGATGGAAAAGAAATGTTTGAATGTGCAAACAGTCTCTGCAGGTTGGAGAAATGTCCTTCCTCATGTTTGAGGTAGAAATGCTGTGTACGAAGTAACAAAGTCAGGCCTTGAAGCCAGAGTATGATTTGATGGAATTGTGTGGAGACTGGTTCTGCCAATGGTGCGACGAATTGTAAGATGGATCTGCCTTGATCCAGAATGCGTATGATGTTCTTGAATTGTTTTTGTCGGAAAATTGTTGTGTGATCTAGTGTCTGTCGGTGTTGAATCAAGTACTGCCTGAGTCACTCTGTCATCTGACTGATGATGGCGACAAGTTTGATCAGTGCTGGGGAGCCAAATTTGTCGATGGCTTTGGGTGGGACACCCCAAGCGACTGCAGCGGTCTGCAGTGTCTGCTCTTGTGAGTTGCTGAGTGAAGGGAATTCCGAAGCAACAATGTCAAGGTACTTTTTTACCTGTGTTTTTTGTTTGTCGCTGATGCCTTTGATGGCACCAAACCATCTGGTGATGCCGGATTCGGAGTGAACGCCAGTGAAATGATCTTGAAACCAAACACTGGCTTTTGTAGGCTGCTGAAAGATGCGCTGGGGATCCATCTTGGGATCGAGGGGTGCCGCCTTCGTTGGTGTAAGAGTTGACTGCTTCTGTCGCTTGGCGCCCAGAGTGGAGCGTCCCGGAAAGTGCATACCTGTGGTGGATGACGATGCTGGGGAAGCATGTAACGGGTTGTTGTCTTGTTCTGCAGCGGTTGTGGTGAAAGGGGAGAGGCCATCAGTGGTAGGCCTGGTGTCGGTGTGTGTAGAGTCATCGATGGTAGCACGTTTTTGTCCACGAGTGGTTGTGGTGGGGGAAATCTCAATTGTGGAAAGTGAGAGAGGTGGTGGAGAGGGCGTGTTGATGGGAGTGCTGGGTGCGGTGGTTCGTTTTGGTTTCTTTGGTGCTGGTGTGCTGGGTGCCTCATTGTGTGCATCCGGAGCACGGAGAGTTTCAATTGTCTCCAGTGCTGTGGAAAGTCGTGCTTCCAGGTCGCTGATGCGATGTGCCGCCATAGTGTCTGCCTCTGTCGGCTGCGAAGGTTGAAGTGGGAGATGAGGTTGTGATTTGCTGGATTGTAGTGGTGTTGGAGATTCGGTGGGTTGCGATTGTGTGTTGTCTGTGTCAGATTTGACATCTTGCTTGTCCTTTTTGTTGCCATCATTGTACTGGTCCTGCAGCTCTTGCAGGTACAACACCAATTCCTTGATGAGGTGTGACATTGCTGGTCGTTTTGCGAGTGTGAGCTTTTCTTGCCAGCAGAATGCGGTGGCCGCTTGGTCCAGATCAATTCTCCTTGCTCGGAGTTGACCCATAAGTTCAGTGGTAAAGACGGCTTCGCTGATGTGTTTGCTGCATGTGAGATGGATGTCGAAGCCGTGTGCGGCGTACCGTAGCCAGTACGAGGACCAATTGTGTCGCAGAAATGCGACCAATGGTGCTGTTGCGATTGGCATGCCTGCCGTGCGGTTGTGCACTGAATGTGGTGTAGATTGAATGTGTTTGGGTAGGTTGAGGCCAAAAAGCTGCCTGTTGTCCCAATGCTCTGGTGTTTGAACGAAGTCGTTTGGTATCTGGGGATTTGTAGGCGTGGGATTGGGGTGTTGTTGTTGTTGGGGTGTGACGGTGGCCTGAGGTAATGTATGTGAAGAAATGCTGGGGTTTCGAGTCGTCATCGAAGATGGACTCACAAATGTGTGTTGGGGAGTGGCAGGTGTGGGGGTTGGCAGTGTGGTGGGTGATGTTGGGCCGGGAAACTGCTGGGGTGGGGGAGGGGGTGGAGGGAAAGGTGGGAAAGTGGTGTTGTGGCTGTAAGTGTGAGCTGAACCCCAAGTAGTCGGGGTTAGGGGTGAGGTGTGTGGTGGGATGTTGTGAATCCCTGGTGGTGGGGAGATCGGGTGCATTGGGGTGCTACTGGTCGAGGCTGTTTGTCGCTGCACCGTACTGATTGCTGTACCGATGATGCCTGTTGGCATTGTTGTATGCCACTGAGGCTGTGTCGGCTTGTACATGGTTGCACAATGGGGCACTACAATTGCCTGTGACTGCAAAAGCTGCACATGGAACATGCATGAGCAACATGGTTGGCTTGAGTGTCAACATCAACTTGTGCGATGCATCCAGCATGCAGCTGCATCGACTCTTCTTTGGCTCAAAAGCGGTGTCGGAGCAAATGCTTGATTGCAAACAGCTATGTGCAACGGGATTCAGGCCTGGAAGAAAATATACTCGAGAGTGAAAGGAAGACACGGAAGAAAAAGAAGAAAGCAACATCACTGAATGAGGCCGAATCCAACGATGCTGAAATGCCCCGAGTGGAATCCCCACTTCTCTGGGGTCCGCACGACACCCTTTCGCCCCACGATGAAAGCTTCTCTGTACATGTCCCGATACGTCATCTTGTAATGCTGATACTTAGTCCGTATTGTCCCGATGACGATCACTCCCTGTTGGCCCTTGGGCCGCCGTGTACATTGATCGGTAACTATATGTACCGTGCTTTCCGATACATCTCCTGGGGTCGCATTCCCGTATATGACGCAAGAGGGAATGGGTGGATAGGACTTGTCGTCGAAGCAATGGCTGACTGAACTTGGGCGGACCAAGTCCTCGCGCATTATGCGCGCGGCACTTGCAATGCTCGTGCCGTGTCCGGCGGTGTAGATGTATGTTTCCCCTGGTGGGTCGGTGGCACGAGTGCCGAATGCTCTGCGAGTCTCTCCAGCCCACGGGATGAATAACATAGTATGTACGCCGTCCGATATTGGCGTCAGCGTTGCCCCCAGTTCGTTGCACGCTGATCGCGTGCCCGACTGTAGCACGGCATGTGCAAATTCGGCTAAAGTCTCCTGCCTGAAATCGCTGTCAGCAGCTATCTCGCCCAAGGTTTTGGCGAGTTTATGTGCTTCTTCCATGTCGACAGCGTGGGGGGTCGGCTTTTCATGATCGTAAAGCTCAGAGAAAGGCGCCACATCAATCTGTGGTGGTCTGCTCTGTTTGCCCAGTTGTTCGAGGGTTGGCTGACCCGATGGGGCAGCAGTTGTGGATGCATCAAAAATCGGGGCAGGTGTCCGAATAGAGCTGGAGGGATTGTGCTGAACCTGTTGGCGAGAGGGTGTGCCCTGGCCTGTTGGGGGCTGCTGTTGTGCTGCTTGGCTGCCCTTGATGCGAAGGGCGATTCGCTGAACCTGCGAGGCCAATGTCCTTTGTGGGACCTTGGGTGGGGTAGGTGGCCTCTGACGTGGCTGTGTGGCTCTGTAATGCCACTTGTTGGCATCATCATCACGCACTGTAGAATAGCTACGGAGCACAACCGAGGTCCGCGGAGGTGTCGACGAAGATTGTCTGGTGTCCCTGCGAGAACGACTTCTGCGAGTGTCGCGGGATCGGTGGTGTCTGCGTCGGTGGTGGTGTCTCCCGCTGCTTGCCGGTCGTGCTCTGCTGCGTGTGCGACGTCGGCGCCTAGTGCTCACGGTGCGAGTTCTGCTGCGTGTGGGTGAGCGCCGTCGCCTGCGTGGCAACGGAGGATGGTGGGGAGAAGTACGTGCTGCAAACTGGTCGGTGTCTGCCGATCCCGTAGCCGGGGGTGGTTGTGTGGGTGGCAATGTGCTGACGGAGGGGGTGTTGGCTGTGTTTGTTGGTTGTTGTTGGGGAGTCATTGCCGGTGTCTGCGGGGCAATGTGTGTGGCATCGGTAGTGGGAACACTGGTGGGGTGAAGTTGTGAAGCTTGTTGGAGTGTTGTTGGCGGCGGTATGTGGGGTTGTTGAGCTGGTTGTGTGAAAGGGATGTTGCAAGGTGCAGGTTGGGGTTGTGGAGCAGGTGGTGTAAAAGGAAGGTTGTATGTGGTAGGCTGGGGCTGATGCGGTGTCAGAGTTGATGGGCTCGTGGGAAAAACTGTTGGATGGGTAGGCAATAGAGCAGGGTTCAGGAAAGTGGGGGGGTGTTGTGACATGAATTGCTGGGGTGGAGGTTGTTGTGGCATCTGGGGTTGTGGTGTGCTGAGATGTGTATATACCGTCGGATGCTGTGGAATAGGAGCAGTGTGTCCACACGGCATCATGGGGAAGCTGTGCGTCTGCTCAACAGGAATCGTAGTGGGTTGTGTCGGCAGTGTGGGCTGCTGAGTGGCAGCAATGCCAGTTGGCATCATTGCTGGGTAGCTTTGTGACTGCGGTACCCAGGTGTTCGGGTGAAATTGATTCAGCACCGGTCGGGCTGTTGGTGCATATGGTGTTGCTGGTGGCTGCGCGGCAAAATAATCCGGCCACATAGCTGCAACGAAGTGGGTGAAACAAACACAGTTGCACAAGCAAAGTGCAGGCTGTCCTGGTTGTCCCTGCTGGACTGATTTGAGAGGTCGTAGACGGAGAGAAGGAAGAGGGCCGAGTACTCTCCGAAGAGAGCGCTGTTTCACTTGCTGTAGACACTGTTACCGCGTCTGCACTCATGTCAGATGCACATGCCCTTGCGGTCCCTGAGGAATAAAGAAGCGGTAGAATAGAGGGCAGACTAGCGAGGTAGCACCTGCTCACTAGACGCACTTTACTGCATTAGCCGTCCCTTACTGCACCTGCACTCATGTCAGACTCACATGCGAGCATCAGAGAGAGAGAGATAAAGTAGCATCGGGAGATTCTGAACGATCTGAACGAAGGCTGAACACCCGGTTCATCACCGGTCTCCCCGGAGGGTCACCACGGCGCCATGACGGAAAGCCGTTGCTCTGGAGTCTCAACGACCCACGCTGATCACACTGATGGATTCGGCCAAGAGTACGAGTGCAAGAGGAAAAGAGAGAGGCATGTTGTTCATGTTGCAAAGTTTTGTCAGATTGTGGCAACCGTACAACTTGTTTGTCTAATCTGGACACCACAGGGGGCCTGTCCTCAAAACTAATCTTGGCACCACAGGGGGCTGCCATGCAGGTACACAGGACTGATCAGGTCCCGCTTCCCACTTGCATCCACAGCTTCGTTGAGTGTGGTAGGACGCAAGTGCCACACTCCCCTGCAACAGTTGATTTGGTAAATGTCCAATGCCGGATTATGTTGAAAAGCGAAATTGCAAACAGTGTAGGAGTGACCCTCTGCTCCCATGTGCTAGGGAGGTTCACACACACACACACACACACATGCACTCTCCTTTTTTCCTTCGGGGAACAGCATCCTATAAATGATCAGCGACTCGTCCGAAACGCTTTGCATCCAGCCTCCAGGAGACCGCACCAGATGAGGATCCTTGGGTGCACAGACAACGTGGGGCAAGAAGATAAACAGCAACCAGGAAGAACGGAAGTAATGGTGATATATATATATATATATATATACACATACATACACCATAAAATCTATAGATAGTAGTGGCAATCATTTAAGCAACTGCCTTGCTGAGTATTTGGTACGGGCTCTAGAGTTGAGGGCTTGGGGCTAGGACAGTCTACGGCTCTTCATTCCCGTCTCGCAGCACGCCGGACTGATCCGGCGCGCCTCCAACGGGAACATCGCCTCTTCTTGATCTTGTCAACCTCAAGCTCTTGAAGACATGCATGCCGACAAACGCCCTGACGGCACGCCGCCGATGCTTCTGAAAACAAACCCTGAACTTTAAATACAAAGCGACGGGGTCGGAAGGAAGTTCCTTAATTCATACTGATTTAGTTACTCGTTCTGCGATTAGCATACCCCTAAAGGGTTGTTTAAATACACAACACCGAAGGTGAGTTCACAGAGCTGGTGGGCAAACCTCTAACTCTACCTTACCTGGAACACCCAAAACTACGGTGTTTAGGTGTACATCGCAGATTATGGAAAACCCAGGTTTTCGCCAGTCATGCTACTAGCATCATGATGGTCTATACAAACACTGTCACTACCAATGTAAGTATTCTTAGTCCAACGGTCTCAAACCTAAAGCCTAGACCCTAAACAGTTTTAAACCCACTACCATTAGTTGGTGATTGTCGTCAACGTCGCATTTTCCCTCGGCAGTGTCTCGCAGGTCCTTATTGCATCGGAGGGGCTGCGGCATGCCTCCGAACTTGACCATAGCATCGTGGGCCTTTTAAGCGGTGTGGGTTCAGAGGTGTCCAGTTAGGGTCTGGGGGTTCATGGGTCAGGGGGTTAAGGCGGAAGGCACGGACCGTTATGGCGCTAGGGCAGAAGTAAAGTCCCGAACTGTCCGGAATAGCCCCAACGGCCCCAAACCCCAATACTCCCGAGATGGCCCGAAAGCCAAATATACCCAAACAGCCCCGGATCACCCCTTACCCTAACCTGTGCACCCGCAGTTTCGGAAAATTAGGGGTACCTTGTTTTGGTGTCCTTATAATATGGATCCTACTATTTAGGGTACCATATTGGGGTCCCCTATTTTCGGAAACTCCCAAACCCTTATAGAGCCTTTGAAGGAACCCTTATGGTACCCTCATAGTAACCCTTTAAAGGAACAAAAAGGGTCCCCCTATTTTCGGAAACTCTCGAAACCCTTAACCCTGAATAGAACCCTTATAGGTCCCTTTAAGGAACCCTAAGAGTAACCCTTTAAAGGAACCCTTATTAAGGGTCCCCCTATTTTCGGAAGCTCCCATGTCGCCTCAATGGTGGAGACCTGGAAAGCATCGCCAGGGACGCGGAGGCCTGGGAGCTAGACCGGCCCCGGGAATCTCAACGCATCTGGGCAGGATTCATGGAAATCTTTCTGGGAACTCATCCAAAAAAATGTACTCCCAGTAAAGACGCAAAGGTTGAGAGCAGCTTTTTCTTCAAGTATACAAAAGTCGGAGAGGTTTGTAGCTCGTGGTTTCGTGCTGAAGGCATAGAAAGAAGTTGACGGGCGGCCCTGCGTGTGAGGCATGGTCACTTTAAACTTTTGAAACGCGAGCCGTCTAGAGAAGGGCTTCTGGCGCCACATAATGTACCCTGATATACTACTGAAGAACATATGGCAGAACAAGTACAAGTTACTACAAGCCATTTGATATAATATACTCATAATGTACTATTTTATGAACTTGTATCAGCACAATCATAACTAGTCCACAATATATTGTGCTGCTTTGAGGCTTTGCCTTCCAGGGACAGCTGTTGAGGCCCTTTCAGGCTCCTAGCTCGTGGCCGGTGCTCTTCTCTGGACGTTCGGTTTAGGGTTTAGGGTTTGTAGCGTTTAGGGTGTAGGGTTTTTTTTTAAGCACCTTTTTCCATCTAGCAGTTAAGGTCGGCAGAATCCGCACTAGCGGCAACTACCCGTCCGACGGCTTCCTCAGAACTGCCCCCCTTCGATCTGCGTGTAGGGTTTAGGGTTTAGGGATTCTTTGGGCTTAGGGTTTTTTTCAGGATCCTTGGGTTCAGGGCTTAGGGATAGAAACCCGCAGTTCAACCGACCCTCTCCTGCTCAACCCTAAGTCCCGTAAGCCCTTTCTAAAGCCCAAACACTCAAGCCTAAACCCTCCCACACACGCCTAGGAAAAAAAAACCCTTGATGTGCGAAAAAAAGGCAACTAACAGAGGCAAAGCCAAAAAAACAAACAACAAAAACCCCAAAGCACTGCAAAATTGCGGGTTCCGAAAGGCCGAGGTCCGTGGTGATCCATCCGACTGTTGCGAGCATCGCCACGCGGCCATGCTTAAGCTCGGCCTTTTGAGGTGCTCAGAGACTCCAATACCCCTTAATTAAGGAATATACCTACCTTAAATTATACGGGGATTCATACTATGATTTAAGCTATATTCCTTAATTAAGGAGTATTGGGCTCTCTGGGTGTTAGGGGTTTGGGCGGGTTCGGAATTCTGGTTGAAAATCAAGGGTTTGGAATTTGGGGGGTTCGGGTTTAGACCAGGTTAAGGTTCAGGGTTTTCTGTTTAATCAGGGTTCGCCGGCGCAGCGCGGCGTGCCTTTCCAGGCCAAACGTAATTTCATCGCAACTGTCCTCCAAATTCTCGATTTTGCGACCCTTTCCTGGTATTTGGGAGCGCTTGCAATGTTGGGCCTTTGCAAAGTCCGGACATTTGGCAATTTTTGGCGTTTAGGATGTTGAGCTTGTCCAAACACCTCCTAATTGCTTTTGTGGCTTCTGGTATTTTTGGGCCGGGTCCCTCCTTTCGTTATTGAGGATTGTTGGTCATGCTGGGGTGTCCCAAGCTCTTGGTTGTGTTTAACTTGCACGGTGGTGCTTAACTTGCACATGCACCCGTCAAAAATATCGTGATTGTCGGCACTTTTTCAAACACCCAGGTATGTGGGAGTTTCCGAAAATTAGGGTACCTTATTTGGGGGTCCTTATAATAAGGATCCTAATGTTTAGGGTACTATATTAGGGTCCCCTATTTTGGGAAACTCCCATGTTGGCAAGACCTCAGGTTTCACGGGCCTCGCCACGTCTTATGGAGCAGCAGCTGAGCATGTGACACCGGGCAGGCCCCCATCAGGATTGTTTGCACAAGGTGGTAAGGCGCACTTGAGGGATCTGGGACTTTCATTTAATGGTTTTGGGGTTTCGGGTTTAAGGCGTTTCGGGCTTCGCGATTTCAGGTTCAAGGGATTCGGCGTTTGGTGGTTTCGTCGCTGCTGGTGTCGGGCTTTGCGGTTTCGGGTTGAATGGCTTCGGCTTGTTTGGGGTATAGAATTCAAGGCTTCGGGCTCAGGGAGGGTTTAGGGCATAGAGTTTAGGATTTCAGCTGAGGTTAGGGTTCTTGAATTTAAAAGGTTGCGTGAAGTGGTTCTGTCAAGGGCTCTATACCCCAACCCTGAAACCCTATGACTGTGACTATGTACTTCCTGCTGAATTCCAAAAGCTTTCTGTTTCAGTCGGCTTAAGATTACCGTAGACCCCTGATTTGAATAGAACACCCTTAGTGAGGATTGTAATCGGGATTCCATATCACTGGAAAGCTTAGGGCTTGAGTGATGGGACTAAGCTTGGGTGGTAGCATTTTGTAGGACACCGAAATCTTGGGGCTGGGTATATCGCAGCCCCTTCTGAAACCCTTCTAAAGCCAGTATGTAACACTGTTCAAAAGAAACCCTGAACCTCTTTATAGCAACCCTTGCACAAACCTTGCGAGCCCCCATGATATGAGGGCTTCCGAAAACAGTGGACCCTAATATAGAACCCTAAATAGTAGGATCCTCACTATAAGGATCCCAAAATAAGGCACCCCCAAATTTCGGAAACCTCCCAATAACAAAATAACCCTGAATTCAAAAAATATACCTTAAGTCCTATTGGGGATCCTACTAGAAAATTTAAGGTCTCTTCCTTTTTTAAGGGAGACTTCAACTCTACGCCTCTTCTTCTGCTCGCGCCCTCGGCGCCCGCCTCGCGGATCCCTTAAAGGAGCCCCTTAAAGCTACCCTTATAGATCCCTTTAAAGGAACCCTAGGATTCATATCATCCCCTTATAGATCCATGGGCCCCTTAAAGGTACCCTTATAAATCCCTGGGCTCCTTAAGGTAATGCAGGATGTTTATCATCCACAGTAGAACCTGGCCTCGGCTCACTATGGGAACGATGGTATATTCCTTATATTGGGTAGTGCAGGATTTTGTCCATCAACAGTAGTCTCCAGAAACCCTGGAACCCTAGAAGCCCAAACCCCAAGCCCTAGAATCCTAGACTTCCATAGTCTCCAGAGACCGGCCTCGCGGAGCCAGCCGATCTCGAAGGCCAGGGAGAAGCCCATGGGGTCGAAGCCCTCCTCCTCGCCTCCATTTGGGGGTGTTCGGATCTCCGGTTCCTTCCTTTAAAGGGATCTATAGGGGTTCCTTTAAGGGATCTATAGGGGATCTATAGGGGTTAGGGTACCCAGAGACTCCAATATCCCTTAAAATTCCAACAGCCAACATTCAAACTGGTCCCTGCCAGTGCCCCAGCTAATGTAGGAACCTGATTAAGAAACCTTAGGCTTTTATTAGGGTTCGTTATATAAATCCTACTATTTGGGGGTTAAAGGCCCAGGGTTTCTTAATCAGGTTCCTACATTAGAGAAGAAACGAAAGGAGAAAGGATCCTTTCTACCAGGAAGCCAAACCCACGAAAAGCAAAAAACCCGGGACGTTGACCAAGAAGCAGTAACTCTCACAGAAGATGCTAGCCTGAGCTTCTGAAACGGCATGCATACATAACGCCGAGACTTGAAAGGATTCACGCTCAGCTACGATGCGACTCAAACTGCATCCTGAAACAAAACCCTACCCTAAACTCTCATAAATCTCAAAGCCCAATCTCATGAACCCTACAACCCCGCAGCCCTAAGCGCTAAAGATGGAACCCTGAAGAGCTAACCGGCACACCTTAAACCCAAGAAGACAACGGCATTCCAGACACCCCTGTAAAATGTAGAGACGATGAAAGGCAGGGAGGAGGAAGAAGAGAATAACAAAAAAATATGCAAGCAGAGAAGGAGGAAAAGCAAAACTATAATGAGAAAAACGATAAGAACAAGGATGAAAAGAGAAGCAAATTCGGAGGGAAAAACGGATGAGAAACAAAGAGCAAGAGGAGGAGAAACGGCCCAAAACCCCATAAATCCTACAAAAATTCGGCCAATCCCATAAAACCCTAAGATCCTCTCTAAACTCTAAAAACCCTACTAAACCCTAGAGCCTCAACCCCGGTTCGTGTGCCTGGGATTCCCTCCAGAGCCGGCGACATCGGGAGGAAGGGCACCTTATCGTAGGAGAAATCCCCCAACTCGTTCGGGGATAGCCCATAAACCTACCTGCTTAGGGTTCCTTATCATGGTTTCCTTCTTAAGGGTCCGTTCTTTGGGGATGGGGTAGGGCTTAGCCTTTCGGATCTTCTCCAACTTATGGTACTTGTGAATTCTTTTGACTTGGGCGGGGATTTGAGGTCTAGGGTTTGGGGTGCAGGCTTCACGTTTCAAGGTGAAGCTGTGTTAGGGGTTTTGGGGGCCTCCTCGGGGCTTCGGAGATGACCCGCTGCTATATTTCTCGACCCTAAACCCTAAACCCTAATTAAATTATCAGCCTTTGGGGTTCAGGGCCAAGCCCCAAAGCCTACAGCCCCAAAAACCTAGAGCCGCTAAGCTCCCGAAGCACCCCCAAAGCTGCGAACACCACAGACAAGGCGCGGCTGCACTCATCTTGTAGCCGGCCTGCCTGGCGATGTGGATCACGTCTCTAGACCCCGCAATCCTGTTTAGGGGTTTGGGGTTTAGGGTCCTGTTTAGGGGTTTAGGGTTAGAGCCCACAATCTGACCTGTTCTGGGACTTTGAGGACAACTTAACTGGACTCATGAGCTCCTAATGGAATGCTCACGCAAACAACCCTCAACTGCCCCCACACGCACAGCCTTCCGCGGACTTGCATCAGAAGAAACCTAAAAGCCTTTTAAACAAACCCAAACCCCTACCCCAAACCCTGAAACCCCACCCCAAACCCTAAAACCCTACCCCAAACCCTAAAACCCTACCCCAAACCCTAAAACCCTGCCCCAAACCCTAAAACCCCAGCCCAAACCCTAAAACCCTACCCCAAACCCTCAACAACCCTAAAGCGAACCTGTACCAACTACAACCTACATCAAAGGGGGAAAGGAGGGACCCTTCATGGGGACCCCTACCCTATAATGGGCTAGATAATGGGTATATAATAGCTATATGAAGGGTAGATACCTGGGGGTCCTTAAGGGTCCCTCTCCACATCACCCGCGGCCCCCCCGCACCTCGCCACGGCAGAACGCTGGGTCTGCCTGCGCGCAGTGGCTGGTAAGATGCTTCATAGCTTTGGGTTGGGGCTTGGTGTTTAACGGTTTCGGGCTTGCCGTCCGGAGCCCCAAGAAAACCTCTGAAACCCTAAACCCGAACTGCGTTGAACTGTACTTGCCCTTGGTTTGCAAGCACAGCGGGGGCGGCGGAGGAACTCCGCCAGGTAGAACATTCGGACGCCCTTCGAGACGTCAGTGCTGAGCAAAAGCTGTCAGGAGGCGCCTAACCGCCAAGAAGCAGGCTAGAGCATCGAGATCAAGAAAAATGCTGGAAATATACCGACAAATGCTGGAAATGAAAAGATGCAACCTAAACCCTAAAAGGTCAAAATGCTGAGTTGATCAAAACAACTTCTGTCTCCATGACGCAAGCGCCACACTTCGGTGACAGTGCTGGCTAAGTGCTCGAGAACTCTATCAGTTTCTCGACTGTTTGCTTCCAGTGCGGGCCAACCAAACCTGGCTTGGAGCCACCGTTTGGGCCTGGCTGGTCTTGCATGTCTGTTGGGTGCTGCGGGACATTCCCAAGCCAAGTGAAGCCAGTCACCGAGGCTCCTGTGACACCAGGCGCAGGCACAAGCCTCATCCTCAGGCACTCCTTGGGCTTTGGCAAGCCACCCGAAGGAGGCTACAGCACCGAGGAGCACAGTACGAGATTCAGCATTTCTGTCGGCACGAAACCGAACCCATTCAAGGTCTGAGGACTGCAACTCTGTGATAATTTGCTTGGCCGGCAGCGCTCCGCGGAGTGCCGCTGCTTCATGCCTCCGACCCGTCGCCCAGCGAAACAGATTTTCATGCCTCCATTGCTGAGGAATTTGATGCTTCTGTTTCTGCATCTGCAAGGGGACTTATGTTCTGGATCACGGCAAGCCGTTCCCTGCCTGCTTTCCATCTCCAAGGCCCATCAGGTGCCCAACCACACTTTTTGAGCCAACGTCGAAGCAGGCCAACTGAGGTGTAGGCCTCATTGGACCAAGTGACGGCCTGCAACGTCTTGAGCCTACAGACCCTGGCAAAGAGCCTTTGGCCAAGGACGGGGTCGAGATGCGTGTTGGCGCCATAGACAACTTCGCGAATTCGGCCATTCGCAAGACGCAGGGTGCCAATGGCAGTAGAAAGCCCAGAGAACAACTCGTTGCTTCGGGTACGTCCCGGGAGTTTGCCAATCCAGCCATAGGTCATGACCGGTAGGACAAGCGAACGATAGCAAGACAGAAATCGCTCAAAAGGAAGCTTGATCATGGCAAGGAGGCGCATCCTCCCAAGGGCTTTGTTGAGCCTTTGACTTTCGCTGTCGGCTTGTTTGCGCGGCCCAGGGACCAAAGTAACTCCGGACGATGGCGCTGCACAGTCAATTGCTTAGCCCTGGTCTTGCCGCAAGCCTGAGCTTTGTCTTTATTCTCTTTCAAGTTGACATTGTCAGAAAATGCGAACCAAGCATTTGCCCGATAACTGGCTTCATTTCCAGCTGGGGCAGACAAAAGTGCGATCGTCCATGTAGGTTTTGGTAATGGCCTTCTCCAAGCGTCTTTCTGAGTAGCCTTGATTCTTCAACTGTTGCTGCACATTTGCGATGCCACTGGAGAGCCTGGAGCTAAAGGACAACCCTGTGGGGCGGCACTGCATTTCAGGGGTATAGGGTCAGTGTGGTCACCCCATTGCACCCATCTATGACCCTGGTCCCAAACAACCAACAACGTGCCGATCAAACTGCGTGGCCACCCAAGCTGCAGGAGCAGTGAGGCCGTAGCTCTCGGATCGAGCCGATCAAAGCACTGGCTATAGTCCAAGGTGACAAGCACCCCTTTGGTGTGCACCATGTGATCTTGCAAAATGGCGCCAGCTTCTTCACATCCAGACTACGCGGAACGGCCCTTGTGAAGTCCTGAAGAGTCGGAGCTGACCATGAATGCGGGTCTTGTTTCTCTTTCTCCAGGCTGCCAGCGAAACCTTGCAGCAGCGTGCTAGCGACCTCGTCACTGGAATGCTGGGAGTTGCGGGCCTGGTCTTGTTGCACCTCAACCCAGTGCTCGCGGATGAAGCTAGCGGCAGCAACATCGTCTTGAGCAACACGCCTGCCTTTAGTGACATTGACGGAGATGGACGGAGATTCCTTGCTACTGACGCACTTACTGATGCGGCCAAGGCCACCAGTCTTAAGGTCGCGCTTCCAATCAGAAATTCGGCGGCGCTGGTCAGCTTCTTCCTGGTTGGTGCGGCCATTTTGGCCAAGCCTTATCTCGACGTCAGCTCTGCGCACAACCTCGGCAAGGCTTAGGCCTGACTCGTCCGGCCAAAGCTTGCCGACTAAGGTAAGAATCGGATTGCTCTGGGCAGCATACCTCAGCTCCTCACGCAGGCCTCGCTGAGCAAGTTTCCGGACCTCGTACAGGCGCGCGAGCTGCTTAGCGACTTTGCGCGAGCCCTCAGAAGCTTTGGGGTTACCCGCAGTCTTGCAAGCGACAGAGATCCACTGATGGATAGCTTTCTGTATGCCTTTTCCATTTTTGATTCCCGGCTGCTTCAAGGAACGCGCGAGAGAATCCTTCTCAGGGCCGGCAAGGGCGGAGTTCCACGCCTCACGTGTGGCGTTATGGAAAACAGCAGACATGAGGGTCATGAACTCATCCCATTCACGCTGCACATCCGGCACGTGCTGCTCAAGAAGCGTGGCGAGGCTTGCATAAGCCGGGTGGTTGGATGAGCATTTGACCCACTCTTGTTGCAAGAGACGTTGCCACTCAACCGTGCTCAAGTACGACGGTTTGTGCCACTGAGGTTGTTGCTTCAGCCTCCCGCGCTTGCGGATGCTTTCAGTCCCAAGAAGATCAATGCCTAACGGGATGTGATCACTCATGGCAAGATTGATTTGCCAAGGCTCACTAAGCCAATGGCCCCTGTTACTGACAAACCAATCAACTTCGCGGCTGCTTTCCCAACGAGTAGCGAAACCCGCATTGAAGACAGAACCCCCAGCACCACGCCACGCAGACGCTGTGACAGATTGCTCAGGGAGCTCATTAGCGTCCCCTCCTGCCAGGAAAGGGATTTCAGCGAGCCTCAGGCCTATTTCAGTCTTATGAGTGACGGTAGCACCATCTTCCTGTTGATCCGAAGGAAAGTAAAAATTCAGCACGGCTATGCCTTGAACCCAAGTGCAGAGCAATTGAGCCGTACCTTCTTGAAAATTGCTGCCAGGTTGCTGCCTCATGGAGCTAGGAACAAGGGTGGTAAGGCCTCCGACTCTTCGCATTCCACAAACACGACCTGGGGTCCAGTGCATGCGATAGCCACTTCGCTTAGCAGCCTTGGAGAAAGCTTCCGCTTCAGCTTGCGTGAAGGGGGTGTCTTGCAACAGAAAGACGGTGCCACATGCGAGAAGGCTTAAAGCTCTCCAAGCGCCTGGGACTCCACCAGTGTTGCAGCAAGTGATGCGCATGAAACCTTTGCTGGGGCCCGGGTTGCCAGGCGCAAGAAGGCCGAATCAGCAAGGCTTTTGTCCAAGGCCGGGGCTTCGGCAGGCCAAAACGAGGGGAGAGGCACCCAAGGTCTAGCAGAAGCGCGGCGCTCTTTAACCCCCAGCTTGGGACCACGGGGCAGAGGCAGGGCGCAACAGGGACCAGGCTGCCTCTCAACATCACCTTGTTGCACCAAGCACTTACGTTTTCGATCGGCTAAACTCTTGAGCTGGGCGCTGAACTCTTCGGGCGAGACCTGCCAAGCTTCCAAAGCAAGCTTAAAGTTGTCAGGGGACTCGGTCTGCAAGGCAAGCCAAAGTTGACGTGTACGGCTTCGAGCCCGAAGCGGCGAGCCCTCGCATGGGGCATTCCACTTTCTCTTGAGATATCGACTGATTTGCCAGCAACGCTGACACGTGAAAAAGGGTAGATCAAGGCGACTGGTATGTTTGACCACGGGCTTATTGCCATTTTGCTTGTTTTTCTTCGGTTTTCTTTGGCCATGAAACCCTAAACCCTGAAATCAAAAACGCTGAACATCGTAAACATCCTAGACACCCGAAAGACCCCGGAGCCCTAAAAGCCGATAAAGCCAACAAGCCCTGAATCTTAGACAGCCCAAGCCTGAGAAACTCTAACAAAAACCATAATCACCTTAAACAGAACCCCAAACCCCAAACAGCCTAACGAAGCCCTCAACCCTAAACACCCCCTCTCACCCTCCAAAAAAAAAGACGAGTGAACCAGAGGCCTGCGCCCAGCCAAAGATCCTGATGCCGGTCCCACCGAAGCTGCGCTGAGCCCGGAGACTTCCTGGTCTCGAGGTTTAGGGCTTAGGGGTTTAGGGTTTAGGGTTTAGGGGTCTCATTGGAATTGATGGCTTATGTTACCCTAAGGGTCTAAGTGCCTAAATATCATATACTCTCCAAAACAGTCACCTACAAAATTACTATCATAAACCTTAGTACCCGATTGTTGGGTCCGACCCTCAAGGTTAGGGTTAAGGGTTCAGGGTTAGAGCGGGTTTTTTGCGGTTCAGCGCTTCTGTTTCTGTCGAGTTTCATAGAGGTGTGCATAAGGGTGTATGAGGAACCATATGGTTTCACATGGTTTGAGGGTGTGGGATTAGCCTTTACTGAAGAGCCCCAGGACGCAGCCCCCTAGCTCTTGAAGCTAGGGTACAGTTTTTACTACTGATGATTTCAACCCCGTAATACGGAATGTACCATAATCCATAGTGTGGGGTCCTTAATATAGAATTTCTATAATCAACCGTAGGCCTCAGGGTGCAAACTTGGAAGACCAAAAGTCCCAAAGCCCTGAGTTTAGTCTTTCATCCACGATCACTCCTGGCGGCGTGTCAAACCCTGTGCCCTTAGCAGAAAGCCTCGTAGAATCGTCGTAGGTAAGAAACCCTGGGAGGCAGAGGGCCTCAACCCCTTTGTAGCAGCCCTAAACCCTAAACCCTCATAGAAAGCTTTATACCCCCCAAGAACCCAGAGACTCCAATATCCCTTAATCAAGGAATATACCTTAAATTATAGTAGGGATCCTTAATTAAGGGATATTGGAGTCTCTGGGAATGGCTAGACCTAACACCCTTCTGCAAGCCCTCCTAGACCGAAAAAACACCCCGAAGCTTTGAAGCCTAATTGGGAGTTTCCTAAACTTAGGGGGACCTTATTTTGGGGTCCTTACAATAAGGATTTAGGGGTACCTTATTTTGGTGTCCTTATAATAAGGATCCTAGTATTTACGGCACTGTATTAGGGTCCCCTATTTTCGGAAAGCCCCAATTTGCTCATGCCGGTCCTTCTGGGCGTAGAGCCAAGGGAAGCCGTTGCCGGTGAGGGTGGCCTTGCCAGGGGTTGGTCTCCGGAACTTTTGGAGGCTTGGGGGTTACTTGGAGGTTCATGGGTAGTTATAAATGGGATATACGTCCCGTAATAGGGGTTATAACCATAGTTGCCCTAATTATAACCCCACGTATACCTACCCATGGACCTCCAAGTAGAGCTACATAACCCCTCAGGATTCTCTGGGCTCCGACTGTCCTGCCTAGCCCTGCAGCCGTCACCAGCCTTTTGAATGATCATTCTCCGGTGCCCTGACGCCTAACTCCTAGAACCCTGTATTTACAAACAGCCCCGAAACCCCGAAACGACCTCTAAACCCTACCCCCGATCCCCTAAACCCAGAAAAGCCACCAACTGCTTGGGGCTGGTTCAGGAGTTGGTGACGTAGGGTTTGGTGATGAAATATGTTGGGGAGCGGTGCACTTGTCAGCTTTGGGGTCCAGGGCAAAGGGCTTTGAGGGTTTAAGGTTTTGGGGTTTAGGGTTTAGGGTTTAGGGTTTAGGGTTTTAGGGTTTAGGGTTTAAGGTTTTGGGAATTTTTGGGCTTAGGTGTGGGCCAGCATTGGAGATAAAACACAGGACAAGCGGCCTGGGTGATGGCTCCGCCAAAGGCCAACATTGCCAGGCGGCCGTTTTTCAGCTCCTTCAGCTTCATCTCCTGGAGGTTGGGAGGTTTTTCGCCGGGTGCATTGGAACCACAAAGCCTAAAACCTGAAGCCCACACCCCACACCCGTAAACCTTACCAGAAACGTGCTTGCGCAAGTTCTAAGCGGTATCAAAAGAAGGAGAACCTTTGAGATTACATTGGACTTCCCATGCCAAGTAATGAAAACCCAGGATGACTTGCCCGGGACTCTTCCGCTATGATTTATGATCGGTGGTTACTGACAAGCCCTAGCCCTTACGAGCCGCCTGTTCATGTGGTCTTGGGGTCTAACGGCCTGCGGGTTTAGGATTCGGTGCTTTGAGGCTTCTCGCAGCCCATGTAAAGCTATCGCTGTAGTAACTGTAGTATGTTTAAGCACCCCAGCTGGGTCTTGCACCAAGCCAACATCATCAGATGACATCAATCTTGAAAAGCAGCATCCTACAATGAAAAGACCGGTCCGGGCTCTGCTCCGGGACCTAGTCCCATTTCAGGGTTTAGGGTTTAGGGTCTCATCACAACACCTACACCGAACGTAGAGACAAGCTACAGCAGTATCTGCAGAGATCACAGCACTGAAGTTGGTGCTCAACTACACCAAGGATCCCGTCGTAGCTAGAACGTACACCTCTACAAAATTAAAAAGAACCACAAAAAAATGACAAAGCCCAAAAGCCCCTCAAACCCGGCAAATCCTGAACCCTAAACCCTAAACCCTGAAGAAACTGCAGTTTTGGGGAGCGCCTTCACCTTCGCAGGGTCCGAAGGCAGGAAGTTCGTTCCCAGAGCATAGTCGCCTGGCAACGTTCGGGGTTTTTGTTTGGGGTTTAGGGTTTAGGATTTAGGGTTCAGGGTTTAGGGCTTAGGGTTCAGGGTTTAGGGTTTAGGGCTTAGGATTTAGGGTTAAGGGTTTAGGGCTTTGGGTTTAGGGCTTAAGGAATAGGGTTTTTGACACAAGGGCTTAAGGTTTAGGGTCTTTGACAGCGTTTTCCGTTTGTAAACGGTCACCCATTTACTGCTCTCTGTCTGACATTTGGTTGAGGGGGTTTGGAGCTTTGGGGTTGAGGGATTAGGGTTGTGCTTTAGGGCAATGACTCTTTCTCATCCTCGCAGGGATTAGGGCTTAGGGCTTCGGGCTTAGGCGTTGGCCTGCGGGTTTGGAGCGTAGTGACGTGCTTGCATATTGGAGGCGTAGGGTGTCGCGAAAGCCACGACCATGATCAAGCTCAGAACTCCTGGTCAACCAGCATCAACTGAACCCTCAACCCTAAACCACCATGATCGCGATCATCCTCATCATCTGTGAAAACCTCCGTCATTTGTCATCCTCACCGTGATCTGCATGCAGATTTCAGTTTAGGTCGCTCACAGTCATGATCTGTCCTGTCCTGGTAACCAGTATCCTCTCACCACTACTGTCGCCGAGGATCAACCTGACCACCATCATCGTCACCACTAGCACCACCACGCAAAGGTCGCCAAGTCAGGACCTATATGGACCAACACAACCCTTACCTTCGTGGTCATCGCTGGCTACATCATCACCATCAAGCCTACGAAAAGCCTTGTCTGTACCATCATCGTCATCATGATCTTTAGCATCAACAACAAACAACGTTCCATTCGCAGTTGATTTCTGCGCAAGTTCATGCTGGTTGTCGCTCATGTCGCGGGGTTATATGCAGCCATATCATTCCCAGGCCTTGTGTTGGTGCATGTTTGGATGACAGCGTTCTGCCCGTGAACTTTAGATGCCCATACATGGGGACCTGACTAGTTGGAATAGGTTCGCGGGCATCTTCCCAGAGACTCCAATATCCCTTAATTAAAGAATATTCCTTCATTCATATTAAGGATCCTACATTTTATTTAAGGTATATTCCTTAATTAAGGGGTATTGGAGTCTCTAGGTTGTACTATGGCAAGATACAGCAAGATACAGGTATACAGGGGGTCTCACGTGATAACTCCCGACATTGGCTTGCCGGCTTTCAGTTGGGGAACCCTACCATTAACAACCCTGGACCTTACATCGTTGGGACGTTAAGGTTGAGAGGTACAGAACGCAAGAAGCATGGAGGGAACCCAGCACTCCAAACCATAGCCCCTAAACCGTTTAGGGTCTGGGCTTCGGGGTGTGGGTCATGGTAACCGCATAGCTTCACCTTTGCATAGTTGCCCAATTGCATGGTTGCATCGCTTGCTCTCCCGGTTAAAAGCAGAATGCTCGCTGTGCTCTAGACTAGGTGGGGCTTTTAGAGCCTTTGAAAAATATTAGTAAATAAGATCCTCTTAAGCCCAATAAGGGAAAATATAAAATGTCCCAAAGCCCTACCTAGTAGACTATGAATCACATGCGTGTCACCCTCAGAACGGAATCGCACACAGTGCTCGCACGAGTCAACATAAGGAATATGGCCAAGCTCATGCGGTCGTCATACGAACCCTTGTAGAACCCTGAGAGGAATGCTTTCTGAAACCCTTGTAATCACCCCTAAAGCAACTGGGGCCACGACCTGCATTTTCAAGGGTCAGGCCAGGCTTGTTGGAGACGTTGCAGGTCTGAGCAGGCGGGTGCTTCGCTGCTCCTTCAACGTATCCGGTAGAATCTCCTTTGAAGGATCCTTGATATGGGGGTTTCCGAAGAATAGGGGACCCCAATATCGTACCCTGAATAGTAGGATCCTTGTTATAAGGACCCCCAAATAAGGGTACCCCGAATTTTCGGAAACTCCCATATAAGTCCGTGAAGGTGTAGAGTGGGTTTTTCGGGATCTCGGGATTTCAGGCTCAGGGTCTGGGGGCTTCAGGGCCCAAGGGTTGAGGGGTTCAGGGGTTTAGGGTTTTAGGGGTTTAGGGGTTTAGGGGTTTAGGGGTTTAGGGGTTTAGGGGTTTAGGGGTTTAGGGGTTTAGGGGTTTAGGGGTTTAGGGGTTGAGGGGTTCAGGGATTAAGGGTTTAGGGTTTAGGGGTTTAGGGGTTTAGGGTTTAGGGGTTTAGGGGTTTAGGGCCCAAGGGTTGAGGGTGCCTCGCAGAAGTTTGGGAATGGCTGTTCCTGAAGCCTAAACTTTGATTTCTGAAGGCCTGCTTGCTTTGGGGATCCTAATCTAGGGGCCTTAATAGTTAGAATAGGGTTTTGAGGTATACTATACGAATATTTCTCAAGCCCCTACAGTAAACCCTCAACCCTTATTCACCCGCCGTCTCCCGGGCACCAGGTGTGATTTTGGGCTTCTGCGTGGACGTGTCTTAGCGAGACCCCTGTGGCGCACTCAACGGCTGAAGACCCAAGCCCACCCACACACCAAAGGTCCAGGGTTTACTAAACCCTAAACCCTAAACCCTAAACCCTAAACCCTAAACCCTAAACCCAGGTTCAGGGGTCCATGGTTTGGGGCAGTTGAAGGGTCTAAGGCTTCAATGCTCAGGGTTTGGGGTTTGCGGTTCAACGCCTTGCGACTCCGTGTTCCAGGTCTACACCAGCTTTTGTGGTGAGCTGCGGCGACTGAGACCTTCGTCTAGAGTAAATCCTGAGAGTTTCAGGGTTCAGAGCTTCCTATTCAAACCCCAAGCCCTCAGCTTTAACGCGAACCAAAAATGGGAGGGCCTCATGGGAACTTGGTAGTGAAGGATCCAAATCAGACCTCCCTACAAGCCCCACAGTACAGGGCTTACCCTGAAACCGAAACCGTGAACGAGGCTCGGATTCCCCCCAAGCCCTGCACCCCAAACTTCAAACCCCTCAACCAAGCGAAAGCGATGAGGACCCTGGGAAAGCCTTGGCGAAGGTGGTCAGCATCTCGACAACGCCGGCGAAGGCATAGACCTGTCTTGGGATCATTTGGGCTTGAGGTTCACGCTAAACTAAGCCCTTTGTAATAAAAGTACCCTTTTTCGTAGGATTCTGCCTTAAGAAGGAGACTCTGAAAGAAAAAGGGCAAAAGGGTACTACCCAAGAACCTAGAAACTCTAAACCCTAAGCCCTAAACCCTAAACCCTCGGCTACGTAGCTCTTTTCAGACTTTGCAAGGCACGCGTGCACTCGGAGAGTTCTGCCAGCCTGCCCAAAAAAACACTAACCCCAAGGCGCCAAACTAGGGCTCCGGGAGCTTTGGGTTATCAGCAGTGAAGCCGTCCCCACGTCGAAAATCCGAGGGTCGGAGTTTCAGGGTTAAGGGTCTAGGGTTTAGTGTTTAGGGTAGGAGTTTTATGGTTAAGGGTAATGTAAACAAACGGCCCAGGGTTGATAATCCGCCGCCTAAGGTCCCTTTGCAGGCCCCGTTAAGCGAGATCTATAAGTTAAGGGGCTCGCGGAAGATGTCGGGATCGTTTTGAAGGGCTATTGCTGATTATTCAGGGTCCTTAAACCAGGGACGCCTCATAACCCTGCAACACAAGATCCTATTGCAAAACCTCACTGATTCCTTCTGAACCAGACGAACACCATCTATGTCCTGAAAACCCATATATATATATGTATATAAACTCCCACCCTCTTAAAAAGACAAAAAACGTCCCACCACCCCCCAAAAACCCGCCTGGAAGAGCGGCCCCTGCTGTCTGTCGGTGCCGAAGAAATCCTGCCGAGGCAACTCAGCGAGAGGACTTGAAGTAGGGTTTAGGGTATAGGGTTTAAGGGTTTAGGGTTTACGGGTTTAGGGATTAGGGATTAAGGGTTTAGGGTTTAAGGGTTTAGGGATTAAGGGCTTAAGGGTTTAGGGTTTAAGGGTTTAGGGTTTAAGGGTTTAGGGTTAGGGTTTGAAGCTGTTCGGCTCTTTTAGGCTCAACATCTAGCGTTTTATTATTCAAGGATGAGGTTTGGGGTTTAAGAAGCAGGACGTAGAGATCGAGCCTTTTGCACTCTTGACGTCGGTGCTCGAAAGCTTTCCTATAGCAACTTCTGTCGCGGATTTCAGGCTCCGGCTGGAGTTGAAGGGCAAAAACCTCGCAACCGCTTTGCCTAAAAATTTGCCACTATGGTAGTCCCTGAGGTCCTTGAGAACCTTATAATCTCATCATACATGTACACTCAACCTCGAAAATGCCACTCTAATTCTTAGGCTTGGGTTCCTTTAAAGGGTTCCTTTTAAAGGGGTCCAGAAGGGGATCGAAGACGCGTGCTATAGTAGAGGGGCCTTAAGACTTCTTCAGGCCCCGAAAGGCCCACCGAAGCTGAATCTGCTCCTCTGCATTCACGAGGAATGGGAAAGGCGGGTTGCCGACGCAAGCGTTGTGGGCCTCGGTCTTTAAGGGCATTGGTTAGAATAGCGTTTTGGTGGTATTCATGACTATAAGTCATTAATGAAGAACATTTAAGAAACTATGTTGGTGGGCTATTCAAGCTGCCGTATTAGTGGGTGAAGGTACCCATGTAATATTCATAGCGGGCAGTTGGTGCTCCGCTCGATCTTTCAAAAAAGCTACCATGTAAGTTAGAAGGAGCCCCCACCCTGTAATAGTGACTCTAAGGATAGGATTACATTAGGGCCCTATTATGTTCCTATTATACCACTATTACAGGCTGGGGGCAGCTTCTGACATGTAAATATACTCTCTTTTGGATGACCCTAGCGCCCCTTGTGACAGATCAAAGCAAGTTACCCCCAGAGTTCCTACTAGAATAAGAGTCGTATGGTTGCGGGTGCGGGGTGGTATAAAGTCTTTCGGCTGGCCTTAAGTTGCCTGTGAAAGGGCCGTGAAGAAGGGAATCCTAAAATCCTGAACCGTCACAACAAACCAACCCTGAGCCCGAACAGGACCCGGACAGAAACTGTACACCCTGCACCCTGAACCCTAAACCAACCAGCACTAAGCTGGAGGCATCCACGACGGTCTTGGCTGCATAGCAGGCATCCGGGCCTCGCGACAACGTGCGAACAGCCAAACCTTTAGCGAAAGTGCCGAAACTTAAAGCAGCGTCGTCGTCGTCATCGTCGTCCTAGTAGTAGTAGTAGTAGTAGTAGTAGTAGTAGTAGTAGTAGTAGTAGTAGTAGTAGTAGTAGTAGTAGTAGTAGTAGTGATAGTAGTAGTGATAGTGAATGAACTCTTGTTAGATACCAACCGATAATACACATACGTTAAGATTATGATGATTGAGTTAGTAGTAACTACGAGTGAATAATCAACGAACTTAGAACCCGAACGACCCCCCCACCACCACCACCGCGCGGGCCTGGGATGCGCACGACCTCCGGCACAACGAGGCCGACGAAGGCCAACATGGCGATCCTACCGTGCTTCCTTGGATGGCGCTTAGGGCTTTGTTTG
Source organism: Symbiodinium sp. CCMP2592 (assembly GCA_905221615.1). NCBI lineage: Eukaryota > Dinophyceae > Suessiales > Symbiodiniaceae > Symbiodinium > Symbiodinium sp. CCMP2592. Next base: position 289,860 of record CAJNDT010006208.1, read on the forward strand.
GGATTCACTACAGATTATGGTTTACGGCTTAGGTTTAGAGACCCCCTTAAGCTATGAAACCTTCAACCCAACATGCTCGAGCAAAATCCTTACTTTAAAAACAGTCTTAAATCCCACTCTCATAGGTTTATGGTCGACTACGGGAGTTGGTCGATGCGTCGCGCATGGCATGAGCAAACAAGGTTCGCGTTGCGTACTGTTTACGCCCGCGCGCAGACGTCAGAGGGTCACGCTATTCGTCTGGGGGAACATGTACGGAAACAAGCCACAACACTTTCGTATGAACGGACAACACTTCACAGGATGTTCGGACTTCGCCCCTGAAATCCGCGACGGCCTTGCCCCACGGGTTGGCAAAGACCTTCGCGAAGGCGTACCAGTCCGCCGCACAGAAATGCCCCCATGCAACGACTTACAGTATACCTGGAGCGGCTTGGCCCAACCCAAAAGCCCTACACCCTAATCCCTAAACTCTGAACCCTACACCCTATAATCCTTAAACCCCAAAAGCCAAAATCCGGACCCCTCGCAGCTCTGAGCCCTGTAAGAACCCCTACAAGAAAACTTTGAGAAGAAACCGTTGAAAAACATCGCAAAGGAACCCTTTCAAAGGAACCCTGGAAAGGGATCCATAGAGGTACCCCTAAAGGAACCCTTAAAGGAGCCCATAAGGTCCCCTTAAAAAAGGAACCCTTTGAAAAGAAACCCTTTAGAAGACCCCCGAACACCGGAAGCCCCGATCGAAAGAAAAAGCTTAAGAACGTCCCAGTCGCAGCTCTGCCTCCGAAGGAAGGTGTCGGATTTTTAGATAAGGGGCGTCTGTATCCAGTACCCTAGACTCTAAGAGCAACTATGCTCAGAGAAGCTACAACGCGTGTGGAAGTAGCACAAACAAAGAAGGGGCGTTTAAAGGCTCAGTGTAGGGTTGGGGAAAATGCAGGGTTAAGGAAAGTTTGGGGCTTGGGATACCAGGGCCTTGGGGAAAGCTTAGGGTTTGGGATACCAGGGCTTTAGGGAGGCTTTACCAGGGCCTTTCCGAGGGTTCAGAAGTCTGAAGCCTTCATGACGGTGCCATAACGGATCTATAATGGCTCCTTTAAGGGATCTATAATGGCTCCTTTAAGGAATCTATAAGGTACCATAAGTGTTTAGGGTTTAGGGTAGGGATTATAGTAGAAATCCAAAAGATGGAAACCCAGTAGCCTCAATCCTTAAGAGTAATGTATAGGGAATCCCAGCACTATTTGGCCTTAATCCGGTTTCCAACTTGATGGGGTTTACTGTACGGGTTTCGAGCTGCGGGGCTTTGGGGCTTTAGGGTTTGATGCTTCGGGTGCATGTCTGGGTCTTCGGTGTGACAGCTGTCGGGCTGTGTGGGGTTTCAAGGTGTTAGGTTGAAGGCCTAGTAGCGAGGTGTTAAAATCGAGAGGTTTTGGCATTGAGGCTATTATGCTGGAGGCTTCCTAGAGACTCCAATATCCCTTAATTAAGGAATATACCATAAGTTATAGTAGGATCCCCAAAAAAGGAGTTAAGGACTATTCCTTAATTAAGGAATCTACCTTCAATTATAGCAGGATCCCTAGAGGATTTAAGCACTATTCCCTTGATTAAGGGACCTTGGAGTCTGTGCGTTTCGACTCAAAAGCTTAGCCCAGAGAGCCCCATACCCCTCAAAATTGAGGAATATTCCTTAAATCAAATTAGGGATCCCACTATAATTTTTAGATCCTATTAAGGATCCTACTATAACTTCGAGGTATATTCCCTAATTCAGGGATACTGGAGTCTCTGGGGGGTCGAGGGTTGACGAGTTGACGGCTGGCATAGCACCCAGAGACTCCGATATCCCTTAATTAAGGACTATACCTGAAATGATAGTAGGATCCTTAATGGGATTTAAGGAATATTCCTTAAATTATTAATATGATTTAAGGAATATTCCTTAAATTATACAGGGATATTGGAATCTCTGGGCATGGCATAAGAGTCTTCCGGGCACCCTGGCGTCTGACCGGTGTCTTCAGGTCTTGGGAGTCAGGGTGGAAATTCTCGGACACGAGTAGGGTCGTCGAAACGACCTCAACCCTAAAACCCTAACTCTAAACCCTAAACCCCAAACCCTAAAACCCCAAGCCCTAACTCTAAACCTAAAACCCCCAACCCTAAAACCCTAAACCCTGAAAGCTTAAACCAACCAGACAGTCCTCAAAAAGCTTGCTCTAATCAGTTCGGGCTGTAGCCCCAAAATCCACCGCTTTAAGGGTAGGCTTGTTGTAAATGCTGCTGGTAGGGAGTGGCCCTAAACCCTAAATCCCATAACCTCCACACTAGCATGCCTTTTCGAATTTTGGGAATGCGATGCTTTGACTCCATCCGCAACCACGAAAGAACACAGCCCCCGACAAAAAGCCCTAAGAACCCCGGAGCAGAGCCTCGCGGAACCAGGGGAGGTACCTTGAGAGGAGGCGTCTTTTGGGGTGATCCGGGTTGCAGGGTTTTGGGTACCCGGGGGCCTAGGGATGAAGTGTAGGGGCGAGAGGCAGGGACTACTTGGAGGTTCATGGGTAGTTATATGTGGGTCTATAATTAGGGTAGCTATGGTTATAACCCCTATTAGGGGACTTATAACCCCATGTATAACTACCCATGAACCTCCAAGAGGGGTCTTGCGGTGAGGGTTGCGGATTAAGGACTTCGGAGACAGGGTGGAGAGGGAGGACAGGCTTCGCGATTGCGGTTCTATGATTTACGGCTTCTGGTTCTTAGTAGGGAATGGTGGAAGTGGTTATGGGGACTAGTCTGGCCTATAGGGGCTACTATAGAGATTCATGCCTTCGTTCCCTACTGAGAAGCCGACAGTTTAGGGCTTCTGAGCTGGGAGTGTTGCTTTTGTTAAGGGTTCCCACGGAAAACCGACACCGAACCCGGCTGCGGCAGCAATCCCAGAGCAATCTACGGGTTCCCCAAAGCTCGGACTGCTGCGCAAGCTGTTACAACGATTTCTGTGCCTTGCGTTCTCACCCAAAAGCGACAGAGAGACATGATCCCTGCAATATCAACATGTAAGTTCCATCCTCATACGGGGGCGTGAGATGCACTATACTACAAAATATTAACTAGTAAGACTCCATACTAAGCCCTTCATCAGGGTTCAGGGCGTGGGCCTTGGGGACGCTCAGAAGTGCAGAAGTGGGGGCGGTGATGGCAAGGAGGGGCGCGGGTGTTGCGTCAAATTAAGGCACTCTCTTGTGCGTTGTGGCATGGCGTCTGCAGAGCTGCGGTTACGCACTTCTGGTCACCAGGGAGCAAGCAAAAAACGATATTCACACGCACACACACACACACACACACACATCAAAGGTCAACCCCAAACCCATCCAACCTCAAACCCTTAAGCTTATTCAAACCAACACTCCTACACAGCCCACCCACCAAACCCCACCCCAAACCCCAAACCGCCCACCCAGCCCAACAAACTCGAAGCAAACCCTGTCTGAGCCCTTGGCTTCTCGCACTTCACTGAAAGGCCCAGGGGATCGAAGTTGAAGTCCTGTCGGAATCGCGAAGTTCACTATTGAAGCTTTAAATGCTAATTCAAAAGTCTTTAGACCTTTTTGATAACATCTTGTAAGGCATTGTGAGGGTCTTAGAAGCTCCCTGGGGTGTAGCCGGGCTCAGAGGCTTGATCAAACCACGGAACTCAGCATCCTCCTCCTTCGAGGCATGAGTGCTACGGTCGCGACCAGAAAATGCACGGTTTAGGGCTTTTGGGTTTAGGGGTTTAGGGTTTAGGGTTTGGGGTTTAGGGTTTAGGGTTTAGGGGTTTAGTGCTTTTGGGCTTTGGGTTTTTTTGTCACACCTTGCAGTTCCAGAACCATGGAATCCCTTCATCATATAGACCCAAAATGTCTAGCACCCTTGTTTCTGATCCTCAAAGAAGCATCCCAGCTTTCAATGAAAACACACATACCTATGCGATACCTTGTGATGTACTATAAACCCTCTGAAAAAGCGATGCAAAACCCCGTGAGTTGAAACATCCCCGTGCCGTATAGAATCCCTTTAGAACCACTCAACCAACAACACTGAAAACCCTATTAAACCAAAAACAATAAACCGAAACCTGCCTGCCCAGCGAATGCAGACTCTCCGCCGATGAGGCCGCCTGCGAATGGCTTCTCCGTCGTTGCGCCCGTGGCCTCGCGCTTCATATGGGCTTTGAAGGGCTTTTGGGTAAAGGGCTCCGAGGGATAACGGTTAGTTTTGGGGTTCAATATCTCTTTTCAGGGCTGTTTGGAGTTTTGGGTTTAAGACATCCGGCGGCATTTCCACCGACTTCGTCATGATCAGGGTAATCCGTATCATGCCCTGCTTGCCAATACTATTTCTCACAGATGCCATGCTCTAACCGTGAATATGACTGGTCCCATCGAGCTACTTGCGGATTCAACCAGCCTCTTACTTACAAGTAGCATCTGAATCTAACATCTCTGCACGTAGGTTCTTCTAGCGCCAAGCGAACCAAATCAAACAGTCCACGCCACCAAGAGCCAGAAAATGATCCTAAACCCCAAGTCCCCAACCCTCCCCCCGCTCCCAGTAATCTAATTTGTCACCAAAAAAAATATTATCAAAAAATGACTCCCATTAGTCATATTCAACATCTAACTAACTCCAAAAAGAATACAATAAGATAAAAGCTGACACCGCAGCTGCCTCTGCCCTTCGGGCGACTGCCGCCCCGCGACCGGCACGGCGACCGCTGGAAGCGAGCGCCTCAAAAAGGGGATTTCGGGCTTACTTGGAGGGTCGGGGGACTTAGTAACTGGTTATTTTAGGGACTTATAAGTACCATAGCCCCAATCAGGGTCCCTTTTCGGGTACTTATAAGTCTACTTACTACCTACTTACTAAGTCCCCCGACCCCCCAAGTATGGTTTAGGGAGTGGGGTTTTAGGGTTTAAGGTTGAGGACTTCAGGTTTAGGGTGTAAGGTTTAGGGCTTAGGGGTAGGGTTTAGAGCTTGAGGTTCAGGGGGTTTAGGGATTCGGGTTAGGGTTTCTACAAGGGCTCTATAAGAGTTATATATGGGTTCTATAAGTGCTCTAGGTTTATCTGTTTGATATTGAGCCAAAGGCTTATACATGCTGATAAGGACTGTCGAGTTCAAACCGTGCGGTTTAGTGTAAAAGCGTTTCGGATTCGGGGGTTGGGGTTGCGCACGTGGACTTGGCGGTGTAGGATTTCGGCCTCGTCGTCTAGGTTCTGGGATTTAGGTTTGAGGGTTTTAGGATCTAGGGTGCGGTTTTCAGCCTTGCAAGGGATTCAGGATTCATGGTTATGGTCTCCATCTGTATCCCGGATATCATTGCGTGGCAGCACTGCTGCATCTTCAGGCTCGAACGTGCAAAGGGTGCGAGCCTCGCCAAGCCGTTAAGAATCAGGTTTCAGGTCGGGCCATTAACCTTTGCTTGCAAGCCTCTACCTACAAGCACGACTGAATAGAACCCCAAGCAAAGTATTGCCACCATCTCGGCAACGGAGTACACCCCAAAACCTGCAAGCCCTAGCTGAAAGTGCCACTAAACCAGCCCTTCATCGCACTGATTCCGGCACGCTACAGTTTCTAACCGACACAAGTCCTGTTCGTCGTCTCGACGTAACACTGACACCTTTGAGAAATGTGGTTTAGAAAATGTCTTCAGCCCAGGCGCTAAGGCTGCAGATGCAACTGCTGTGGCTGCTACTGCCTCCACAATGGGCAGTCGGCTTTCGGCGCTTGAAGGCTTAGCATTTGGGGGTTTCCGAAAACAGGGGACCCTAATATGGACCTTAAATAGTAGGATCCTTGTTATAAAGACCCCTAAAAAAGGTACCCCTCAATATTGGAAACTCCCATTTAGCAGGCTTAGCTCTAGCGCCGGGGCTGCATGAACACCCTCACGCCGAACTTGAACATGCTGCTCAGAGACTCCAATATCCCTTAATTAGGGAATATACCTTAAATTATATTAAGAATCCTACTATAATTTAAGGTATATTCCTTAATTAAGGGATATTGGAGTCTCTGGGTGCTCAGGCATGAACTGAAGCTTGCGCTTGTCCCGGATCGGGTTTGTGTGGCAAAGCGAAGCTTTCATAAAACGACAACATGCGTAATTATACAGTTATACTGTTCGTTGCGGGTTCCATGCTGGCCCAGGCATTAAGCAGAATCATCTTGGGATGAAAACTTTGGTCCTGTTGTTTTGGGCTCGAAGACCCTGAGTTGCTTGATCAGGACTGGCCCTCAGTTTTGGGCCTTACTGATCATGATCTTGTTTCCGTGGCATATTGTACTTTCGGGAACCCCATATGAGGAGATGTCGACCCTGAAGGTTGCAAGCTGGTTCAGACTTTAGACCTGATCTGTGAGGCTCGGGGCTGCGAGATACTTAAGACTTAAGGCTTTGAGGTTTCTGACTCTCGAGGTTAGGATTGAGGGCGTAGTGTTTAAGGTCTAAGGCTTCGGTGACATCTGGAGCACCCAACGCTGCAAAGCCCGGCAACGAAGCTCAAGCCCGAAATGCAACCACGCGGAACCCCGAAAACCGTCTTGAAACGAAAATTTGAAAGCGCATACCGTAAAGTGTAGGACCCTACTTTAGGAGCTAATGCTTGGGAGCTTCATCTACTTTCCTCAAGCCACCAACCCCGAAATCACCAAACACAAGAAGGCCCAGGCAGGGCTCTCCTGGTGAAGCCCACCACATGGGAGTTTCCCAAAATAGGGGACCCTAATATAGTACCCTGAATAGTTGGATCCTGATTATAAGGACCCCCAAATAGGGTACCCCTAATTTTCGGAAACTCCCACATGCTAAAGCAAGAAAAGCCGAGAAGGAACAGTTTAGGTTTTAGGGTTTAGGGGATCTATGGAACACGGAAGGGAACCCTCCGTAGAAACCTGTGAAGGATCCCTCTTTCGAACTCCTACAGCAATCCTTTGTGGCACCCTTAAGGCTACCTTCATTAGGGCCCCCTTCTCCGGAGTCCATCGGTTTAGGGTTTAGGGTTTAGGGTCGCTTACAGGTTCCTTTGAAGGAGCCCAAACACTTGGAAATTCCAAAACGGAGCTGGCCGACGCACCTGGCTACGTGCATTGGTCTTCTCAGCCACCTCCCGAAGGTTTAGGGGTTCAAGGGTTTCCGGGTTCAAGGGCTTTAAGCTTTTCAGCGTCTTAAGGTGCAATATAGAGCATTTATCACTAGAATTGGGTCTGGGGGCCCATTATTCTCTCTCTCTCTCTCTCTCTCTCTCTCTCTCTCTCTCTCTCTCTCTCTCTCTCTCTCTCTCTCTATATATATATATATGTATATATATGTATATACATATATATATATAACAAGGAACCCCCAAAATAGGATTGGTGATTGTTGATGCCCCCATAGTAGGGCTATGGTTTGGGGTTTAAGAGTTTGTGGCTTTAGATGGGCCTCGGGCTTTGTTGCCCAGATACTCCAATATCCCTTAATCAAGGAATATGCCTTAAATCATTTTTTCAGGATCTTGCTATAATTTAAGGTATATTCCTGAATTAAGGGATATTGGAGTCTATAGGTGGCTTTGGGCTTCCAGTTGGCTCAACTGGTAGCTCGCCCGATCTTGTGGCTTAGCGCAGGTGCCTCGATAATTAGAATAGGGTTTGGCATTGTATTAGACTATCACAACAAGGAACCCCCCAAAAAACCTATTCTAATGTTTAATGGCCCTTACAGCTCTTAAGCTGTCTGGGCTCACCGGCCCTGCAGCTTTTTCGGCAGACTGAGAAAGCCACGAGCCAAGTTGAGACTAAAGGCTGGGGACCTAGGCTTATCAGGCTTTCTATGCAGGATCCTAGAGCCTTACACCCATACCCCCTGAACCCCTAAAGCCCAAACCCTAGACAACCCTACACCCTAGAATCCTCGGGTTAAGGAGTCTTCCTTGGGGGCGCTGCGGATCTTGGAGGCCCCTGACACCCGGAAACCCCGCAACCCGACAGTCATTAAACACCGAACCCTGAAACCCTGAACCCACACTTTGAACCGTAATCCCTTATAGATCTCTACAGTACCCTTTCAGAACCCTTTTAAAGAAACCCTCCCGTGCCTTTATGGAACCTGTTTGAGGATCCCTATAGTACCCTTTCACATCCCTTTTTCAAGATCGCTATAGTATCCGTTTAAGACTTTTCAACCCAAAACCCCCAATCTAGAACCCTATACCCGAGGCCCCAAACCCTAAACCCTCGTAGAACCCCAATCCCTAAGCCCTAAACCCTTTTAGAACCCTTTTTTGAGAGACCCCAAAACCTAATCCCTAAAGCCTCTAAATTTTTTTTTCAAAGAAAACCCCAAACCCAAAGAAACCTCGTGGCAAGGCCTCGGTCGCTCCCCGGAGCTGGGGCGCCGCAGGTGCCGCGGAGGGTGCCACGAAGGCCTCGGGGGCTTTTGGGCTTTGGGTTTTAGGGCTTTGATGGTTTAGGGTTTAGGGTTTGGGGGTGTACGGTTTTAGGGTTTTGGGGTTTAGGGAGGGTTTTAGGGTTTATATAGGGGTTTCAAAGCTTCAAGGCTTAAGGGCTTAAGGGTTTTAGAGGTTTTGGAAGAAATGATTAAGGGTTTAGGGTTCGAAGGAGGCTTCGGGTTAAGGATTTGCATTTTGTCGGTAAGTTCGGGAGCTAGGATTCTCACAAGATATCCGCATGCGAGAGAGAGAGAGAGAGACATGTACGTGTGCATATATATATATACATATACATATGGATATGGATATGGATATATATATATATATATATATATATATATATATATATATATATATATATATATATATATATATATATATATATATATATATATAATATATATATATACATACATATATATATATATATATATACATATTCGTGGCTGGCAAGTTTTGCGTTAGGTTTAGGCTTAGGGCTTAGGGACTTGTTGTGTGCAATCTGGGCCTGCAATCTGGGGCTTCGAGATAGCTCCTCGCTGGGGCTTGAGGTTCGGGAAAGGGTCTGAAAATCAGAGAATCAGAACCCTGAACCGGGCAGACATGCGAGTGCCTGAATACCAACTACATACATATATGAAGTACTTGTACGCACACATCTGCATCGATGTACGCGCCTATGCATGCCAAACATGCATGTGCGCAGGTATGCATGTATGCACGTATGCACCTATGCACGCATGCAAGTATGCACGTATGCAGGTATGAGTGTATGAGTGTATGGGTGTATGAATGTATGAATGCGAGAATGTATGAATGTATGAATGGATGAATGGATGAACGGATGTTATCATCTCTATGCGATTTGCCTGGAGAGCTGGGGCCATCAAGGAGGCTGCGCCGATTGCGCCCATAGCCATTCCCATAGTTGCAGTGGACCTCCGAGAGAGCAGAGAGCTTGCAGGTTCACGGGCGGTGTTTGGGTTCAGAGTTCAGGACCGGGGGCTTCAGGGTTGGGGGTTGGCTCTGCAGAGCAGTTCGCACACAAAAAGGCTTGAAAATCCGGAGGCTTAGACTCATCGGCTTGGATAGTTCAGTTCCGAGGATTCTGACGGTTTCGGGTTTAGGGAAAGCTTGGGGTTTACGGGATTCTGCAAACTTGATGCTGAACAGCGCCTGTAGACAGAATAGATTACTCCAAACCTCACGTCAACCCTCCATCTACACCGACTCTACTCCGAAGCCCTTGCCTCGAAAAGCGTCTGCCGGTTGAATTTCTAGCACAGTTGAAAGTTCGCCTCACTCGGCCCCGGCCGAAGCAGGCAGAGCTTCCCAAAGGCATCTCCTGGTTTCCGCCCCTCTTCATCCCGCCGCCTTCTTCCCTTTCCGTCCTCTTCTTTAGGGTTTAGGGTTTAGGGCTTAGGAATATCCCTCAATAAAGGAACATACCTTAAATCATATTAGGGATCTTGCTACAATTTAAGGTATATCCCGTAATTAAGGGATAGACCTTAAATCATACTAGGGATCTTACTCTCATGTAAGGTACATCCCTTAATTAAGGAATCCTTAACCCATATTAGGGATCTTACTCTACTTTAAGGGTATCTTCCTTAATCAAGGGATCTTGGAGTCTGTGGGTCCTGCCTCGATGCCATGGCGTCGGATCCCCTTTAAGAGCTAACTACGACCCCGACTTCAGCCGTCCGCGACCGGCCCTGAGCCACAAAAGAAAAGAGCCGAGAGATTTTTTCGGTTGAGGAATACTTGGAGGTTCCGTTGGTAGATATATGGGTTCCCTTAAGGGCCCCTTTAAAGGGATCTATAGGGATTCTATGAGGGTATAGGGTTTAGGGTCTACTTGGAGGTTCCGTTGGTAGTTATAAGTGGGGTTATAATTACGGCAACTATGGCTATAACCCCTATTAGGGGACTTATAACCCCATTTATAACTACCCATGAACATCCAAGTAGTCCTTACCGGGTTTAGGGTTCAGGGTTTGGGCTTAGGGTTTAGGGTTTAGGGTTTAGGGTTTAGGGGTTAGGGTTTAGGGTTTAGGGTTTGGGCTTAGGGTTTAGGGTGTAGTTTCGAATTTAGGGTTTGGGGTTCAGGGTTGAGGGCTCAAGGCTTGAGGTTTAGGATAGTCGGGATCCTTGAGAAAAACCCACAATCAAGAGTCTTGGAGATGCTCAAGGGGTTGGGGCGTGTTGGGGTTTAGGGATTGGGGTCAAGAGTCCAGGGGGTTGAGGGCTTGGTGGTTTAAGGCTTCGGGTGGGTAAGATCAAAGGTCTAGCGAGTCTGGTGCAGGGCTTGATTCAGAACCAGGGGTTCCTTGCACGGATCCCAATTCGGTAAAGCTTTGGGGCCAGCTTTGCGCAGTGCGTCTGAGTGGCATGCTCGCACTGCACACGACGCAGCATTTCCGCTTCACTCTGGGCCCAGTCTGTCCTTTTCAGCGCGACTTCCACGCCCTTGCACCTTTAGCAAATGGCCCAAGGGATTCTCAAGGAGAGCTGCAATTGATAGCGAAGTGCTTGCCTTCCAAGCACAACAATGCCCTCTTTGCCCTGCCCCAACAGGCGGTAGTTCCGCCTCAGCAACATGGCCCCGGAAGCTCCGAACATGCACCGCGAAGTGCCTGAACTTGATGATCAATCCAAGCGACCGCAATACCTCATTCCATCAAGCACCTACGTTACAAGGCCTGGGGTTTAGAGTTTTATATGGGGGACTTAAACATCAGAATACGGTTTTTGGGCCCATCATAATACAATTATAACAACGGGCCCCCAAAATAGTGTTGGTAATTACTTAAGCCTCTGCATAAGCTGATCCTGAACACCGGAAACCTGGACTCCCACAAGCCATTCCGCGGTTGTGAGAACAACGGCCCCACAGCCCAAACACCTCTAAATCTCCGCCGCCCTTAAAAAAGAGACCTCAAGGCCTTAAGCCCTCCGAAACCCCCTCCCGAACTCGTGACAAACCTCAGCCTGCAACCCTACAGCCCCCAATCTTCCCGATGAGGCCCTAAATCTTTAACCCTAAACCCCTAAACCCCTTTAAGCCACACCCGCTCCTTTTCTTTAGAAAGTGGCTAGGCTCGAAGGTCATCTCTGGTGCGGCCAGGACCTGGTGGCCACGCACGGCGAGAATTTGAGGCTTCGGGCCTCGAGTTTCGGGTCTAGGGTTTAGGGATGAAGGTTTAGGGTTTAGGGATGAGGGTTTAGGGTTTAGGGATGAGGGTTAGGGTTCAGGGATGAGGGTTTAGGGTTTAGGGATGAGGGTTTAGGGTTCAGGGATGAGGGTTAGGGTTTAGGGATGAGGGTCTAGGGTTTAGGGATGAAGGTTTAGGGTTTAGGGATGAGGGTTTCGGGTTTTGGGATGAGGGTTTAGGGTTTAGGGATGAGGGTTTCGGGTTTAGGGATGAGGGTTTAGGGTTTAGGCATGAGGGTTTAGGGTTTCGGGTTTTGGGATGAGGGTTTAGGGTTTAGGGATGAGGGTTTCGGGTTTAGGGATGAGGGTTTAGGGTTTAGGCATGAGGGTTTAGGGTTTCGGGTTTTGGGATGAGGGTTTAGGGTTTAGGGATGAGGGTTTAGGGATGAGGTCGAAGGCTCAATGGGAAGGGAGGGCTTTTCGGGGGTAGGTCTAAAGACCTGGCAGGTTCGATGGGTAAGGCGTCGGGGGCCGGAAGCTCTTGGTTTTGGGATCCTGTCTGCGCCGTGTTGCTTAAGAGCGATGTCTCCTTGTAGCCCTACATACCCCAGCACTGTAAAAACAAAGAAATAGGAGGAGTACCGGCAAAAGCTGACCTTGGTTTCGGTTCGTACTTTCTCCAGCGTTTCGACACAAAAAACTGAAGAATTCATACTAGGGGGGCCTTGATAATTACGTAGAATAGGGTCCGGGTTTGGGGGTATGTTATGCTATACGTACCCCCTGAAATCGTATAGGTAATCATTTAGGCCCTCATATTACTGAGGCTTTGGGTGCTCTTCTAAGAGTTATTCTAAGGCTTCCTTGAAGGTCTCCACGCGGGTTCTGGAAGGGATAGGTGCCTGCATTGTCAGATAAGGGGGCTAAGGGGCTTCTATGCTCTTTTGGTACCTCTTCATTACACGGTTTAGGGTTTAGGGTTTGAGTCCAACCCCTGAACCAGTAGCTTTGCTGATCCCCAGATAAGCCCTAAACCGCGGTTTCTGCACCATCTCCGCGTGCAAAGCGCGCCTTCGCCTTCTCCCCAAAAAAAGGACTGCGGCTCCCTGGGCCATCGGATACCCAGAGAGCCCAATACCCCTTAACTAAGGAATATTCCTTAAATCATAATAGGGATCCTACCATAATTTAAGGTATATTCCTTAATTAAGGGGTATTGGGCTCTCTGAGTACTTCCAGGTTCATGGGTAGTCATACGTAAGGTTATGCTAGGGTTGCTGCAGGGACTCTGTAGGGTTTCTGAGAGCTGCTAGGGTTTCCATGGATAGCTGTAAGGCTGAGTAGGAGTAGAGGGGGCCGGAAGTATTTATGAGCATGCCAGCGATGCTACTATACCGTCCGTTAGTCTCATGATCCGTTACTGAAACTAGGGGTGCTGGCGCTGCTGCTGCTGATAGGATCATTATTACGAAGACGACGACGATGATGATATGAGGATTTCTTAGACTCGGGGCCCTATCTGGCGGGCATTTTCTTTAGGGCTTATACTTGGAGGGTCGGGGGACTTAGTATGTAGGTAGTAAGTAGACTTATAAGTACCCTGAAAGGGACCCTAATTGGGGTTATGGTACTTATAAGTCCCTAAAATAACCAGTTACTAAGTCCCCCGACCTTCCAAGTATCAACGACCCTCATTTGGGACAGTTCCCGCTCAGGACGACGGTGACGAGGAGCATCAGGACCATTCGTGATTCACTAAAACATAGTCCAGAGTTTAGGGTTTAGGGGTTTAGGGTTTAGAGCAAAAACCACACTCTTGCATCCGTCATCTGATTCAAGAACATCCCTGAGGAACAAAGACGGCCCGTATCTGTTGCTGAAGCGGATTCCGCACACACTGAACTGAAACAAACTGACTCATCTATGGGTCATCGTCCTCCTGGTAGTCATCGTAGTCGTCGCAGGTCGTAGTAGTAGTAGTAGTAGTAGTAGTAGTAGTAGTAGTAGTAGTAGTAGTAGTAGTAGTAGTAGTAGTAGTAGTAGTAGTAGTATAGTAGCAGCAGCAGCAGCAGCAGCAGCAGCACATCGTGGTGTAACAACATAGACATAGGCTTTTTATCGTAAAGTATGCACAATTGGTGCTTCTATACTTTTACGTTGCCCAGGCATCGACGTGGCTTTGCACTCGCTGTGGCCGAATGTGGCAGGGATCCTGGGTGGGATGTTTCCAGAATCCTTTCATGGAAGGCTTTCGCACCTCCTATGTTCAATTGTTTTGCCCATCTCGAACCCTGAGACCCGTGTGGATTTCTTGCGGATGTCGGGCATGGGCTAGAAAATTGCCGGAGGGGACGGTTTGCGTGTTTCACATATCAGGGGCCGAAGGGCTTGGTAGGAGGTCTCGATGAAAGGGATCCGAAGGGACGATGCCATGAAGTTGTCTGAGGCTTCCGTGGGATTAGGGTTGCGGGTCCGTAACCCGTGTTGTAACCCCATCACTGCACTGGTTTAGGGCCTTTCTTGGGGGCTGGACCCGGACCCCAAGCCTTTCGGGGAGATGGAAGACCGATGTTTCCTGTCGTGCACCCAGGGGCAAGTAGCTTCGGCTTTCCAGAAACCGATCGTTTACGCCTGAAGCGGAGCCTAGGATGAGTAGCCGCCTTGGGGCTTAGGTGTAGGGAAACCTTAGACAGTGAACGGCCCACATCGACAAAAAAGATGAAAAGCTGGTTTGGTTCTGCTCATCCCGCATAGCTCTGCTCACTTCTACGATCCATCCCAAACCCGGCTCCAACTGTGTAGGCACCTAACTATGTGCGGATGCAAAGAACTGCGTGATAATAGCAGTTGGAGCCTCCTTCGCTGAACCAAGAAGCTGCAACCGCTGTGTGCTGCGAAACGCAGCCTACGAACTCACAAGCCCCTTCATGCTTCCGCCAATGTCGAAAAACACATTCGTAGCCGAGAGTCGCTGCACTTACAGACCCATACGGCCACTGTTCCTCGGTTGGCGGGTGTGGCGCAGGCTTACAGAAGGCCTGACAAGGACAAGGGGCTGTCGGTTTGAGATGTAAGCCGCCCTCTACCGAGCAAAATGGGTTCTCGCTAAGGACACATACGATCCCGACAACTATGCTAATTCTCTTCGACGAGCTGACACTACAGAAAAATGTTGCTAGCACACCCTAAACCCGAAACGCTACTCCCTGACAAATACCGAAGCTGATGCTACTGTACAGGCCGAACAAATTACCGATAGTATTGTGGTGGGTTCCTTGCTGTAAGTGTAGTACATAGGGTCCCAAAACCCTATTCTAATGATTAAGGCCCCTATATTCTTGCACCCTTATAGATCCCTTCTAGCATCCCGCACAGACCCCTGTAAAGGGAACCCCTATTCTAATTATTAAGGCCAATAAATGATTACTCCAAGATGCAGAGCTCCCGCCACGGAGTCCAGATCCCAGGAGCCCTGCCGCGACTCTGCGGTCGAAGGCCAGAAATCGGCTAGGGCTTGGGGCTTGGGGCTTTCGGGTTTGGGGCCCAAGGCAGCCTTGCGGTTTCGGCTTTAAGGAAAAAAATTAGGGTTTTGGGGTTTAAGGAAGCCTTAGGGTTTAAGGAAGCCTTTGGGTTCAAGGAAGCCTTTGGGTTCAAGGCAGCTTAGGAGGGCAGTCTTCGGGTTAAGGGAAGTCTCAGGTTCTTTTTTTGGGTTCAGGGGAGTCTTAAGGTATAGGGCTTAGGGGAGTCTTAGGGATATCCACCACGGGAGCATTTACGGACACAGCTTTGCAGAACATAACGCAACTGCAAAAAAGGCTCGATCTGCTCGGTTGAGCAGGACTTTCGGGGCCCTTTTCTGTCAAGATTTTGCTTTAGGAACCTTTGGAGGCGAGATCCTCACATCAAGAAATGAATGGTTATTCAAGCCCCTGCATTGGCCGGCTGGAGCTCGCGAATCTAAGCATTCTAAGCATCTGTACCTTGCACGTGGAGACCCCAAACCCTTCGAAATCTGAAACCGCCCGAAACACCTCCGGCCCTTGATAGGGCCCCAAAAAAGCACATAAGCAAAACATAAGGTAGGGACATCCCATATAAATCCCCTTAAACATGAAGCCCAATGAGGTAGGGATATCCCCATAAAAGGCTTATGCTTATGTGCTTTTTGGGTCCCTAACTTGAGTG
The DNA here is from genome assembly GCA_905221615.1 of Symbiodinium sp. CCMP2592. Taxonomy (NCBI): domain Eukaryota; class Dinophyceae; order Suessiales; family Symbiodiniaceae; genus Symbiodinium; species Symbiodinium sp. CCMP2592. The sequence continues at coordinate 305,688 of CAJNDT010006208.1, forward strand.
CCTGGGGTCCCGTGTAGCCCTCGGGGAAGAGCGGGAAGAGAGGGCCCTTGACGATCAGGTTGTGGTGGACCATGCCTCCGGCTTTTAGGGTTTAGGGTTTAGGGTGCCCAGGGACTCCAAAACCCCCTAATTAAGGAATAAACCTTAAATTATAATAGGATCCCTAATATGATTCAAGGAATATTCCTTAATTAAGGGGTATTGGAGCCTCCGGCTGTTGGTTCTACTTGAGGAATTTATATTCGTCTGTGCGTGCATATATATATATATATGTAATATGCATCTGTACACGAATATATGTTTTGGATGGGTGTATATATGTATATACACGACTAATAGAAATGGAATATACTTTCGTAATGGAAAAGATATACTTATTCACATATTTGCTTGGATTTGAAGAAGAGGGTGGGCGAAGCCCCGCAACCTCATTTCCCAGGCCCTCACTCCCAAAAGTCTCCTACTTAACTTCGGAAGAGGATTTCTGGCGGCGGCCTATGAGATTCGTAGCCCTCAACCCTAAACCCTAAACCCCTACTAAAATGACTGCCGAGCCGTTTCAGGCCTTGCGGTGTCTAGGGATCCCGGCTCGAGGTCTAGAAAGAAGCGCATCGGAGAATGTGATCTTCAGAGTCTTCAGGCTCTGGGTTTAGGTTTTTTTCGGGCCCTTTTCCTCCCGGCTACAGTCAGAATACCTACCTGGGTTTAGGGTTTAACCACTTTGAGGCATGTAAATCTCTCAACCCAACGCTAGAATCCGATACCCCAAACGCCTGGAGCCAGGCTTGCTTGGTGTCGTGCAACGTGAACCCACAAGACTACGGAGTAGAAGGACTTGGAGGAGCTTTGGGCGTTTAGGAGGTTGACAGCTCGGGCCGACTAGTTTCGCCCACCCAGAAGCTCACCCGGGCACAAAACAAAATTGCACCAAATCGCGGCACATGCACATGGGAAGCAAGTTTTCACTGCATGAACCTTAACCTTAAAACAGCATGTTGTTGACATTCAACGACGAACACGTCTTCGAAACCTTGCCGAACACGGCTTCGGCGTCCCGATCCAATCTCCGCTCCGAGGCCTGAGAAAGCCAGCATCGCCAGGCGCCCGTTGGTGAGCTCCTGTCGAGGTAACGGTTGATGATATACATCCTGCATTACCTTAAGGACCCTAAACTATGGGAATCATGGTATATTCCTTATTATGGGTAATGCAGGATTTATATCATCAACCGGCTGATGATATAAATCCTGCATTACTCATAATAAGGACTATACCATAATTCCCATAGTTTAGGGTCCTTAAGGTAATGCAGGATTTATATCATCAACCGGGTTTGGAGGACTCGTCAAGCGCTGTTCTGCAGCTGGGGAACCGCTGACGATACGGCGGAAGCTCCAGGCGCTTAGGATTCAGGGGCCTTAAGACTTAGAATAGGGCTTTGGGACCCTTTATAGTTATAACATGGTCATAATATGAACCCCACAATAGTATTGGTAATTGCATAGGAAATAGAATAGGGCCTAGGGTTTTGGGATTCTTTATAACTATAATATAATCATGATAAGGAACCTCCCACAATAGTATTGGAAATTGTTTCATCGGCCCGTAAAGTAGGATTCAGGGTTTAGGGATTAGGGGGCTGCTGTGTCTCCGAAGTAGTTGTATTACGATCAACGATTCTCATCTTAAATAGGCGGAATAGTAAAAGTAGTAGTCATATGTGTAGTTGTCAGAATTAGGCTCGAAATAGTAGGTGCCGGGTGCATATTAGGGACCCAAAAAAAGGGCCCATAATTTTGACAACCACCCACATGTGTCCTTCAAAGCCAGGTCGTCGGCAGCCGCCTTGTCCTCAGGAAGGAAGCGCTTGCCGAAGTTCCTGGGCAGTGCTTCTCGGGTTAGGTCTCGAAGGTCTGACCGAAGGCCCGCCGGTGCAGTCCCCAACTTCGAGAATACAGAGGCCTTAATGATTAGAATAGGGTCTAGGGATAGTATATACTATACGTATATTAAGGAACCCCCGAAATACTGCAGGTGACTACTAAGGCGCCGATCTTAACTACCCATACGGGCAGCAATTTCGCATCGAAGCCTGTCAGACTAATGGCGAGAAGAAAAAGGTGACGGCAGTGGTATGGGAATCGTCGCTGTCGCCGGTGGCGGTTTTCTGTGATTGACATTACCGCTGGTATTGTTGGAGTTTAAGCCCAGGGCATTAGCACAAAGCCTGTCGAGTTCTTTGAGGTCGGACGGCGAGTATGGACCCGGCATTCGCGGATAAAGGCTTGACGGGTTTGCGGTTGAGAAGGCTTTCGGTTTTCGCAGCTCACCACTATCAATGAATGTGATCCAGAAGCTCTTGGCGTTCCTGTCCTATCCCCAATCCGAAGCCCCAAACCTTGAATTTAAATAATTTGGGCCCGGCAGCAAGTCTCCCGGTGCACGGCTGGCGCCATCACCCTCGAACATGTCAAGCATTGTGATCCTCAGACACAGCTTCGTCCGGAACCAACAAGCAATCAATTAAAAGCCTGAGCGATAGCCGAACAGGCTACAGCAATCGTGCTTGGGAGTGATATCCCGCACCAAACCCACCAATGAGTAAAACCCCAACCCAACTCTAAATCCAAAAAAACACCCGCGAGTAAAACCCAAAAAGCCCTAAACCCCTAAACCGGGCCGAAACGGACATCGGCACTGCAACTGCGGCCCCGTGACTTTCCACCGTAGCTGGCACTCTCCTGGGCTCCGAAAATCCCTTTTCAGTGGACGAGGATATTGGGTTTCGGACTTTTGTGAGGCTCTTGCGGATGGTTCAGGGCTTGGGGGCTTTCTAAAAAAAACCACTGGGACCCTAAACCCTAAACCCTAAACCTAAACCCCAAACCCTAAACCCTGAGGGCTCAGGATATGGGAGGCTCTGGGTTCATCCTAGGGGCTCCTGGTTCAGGCTCTAGCGCCTCCGGGTGGGGTTAGCAGCTAAGGCCTAAGACCGTTGAAGAGCTTACATTAGGGTTTAGGGTTTAGGGTTTGGGGTTTGGGGTTCTGCTATTTCTTTTGCTACTACTATTAGTACTGTTGCTGCTATTACTACTAGTATAGGGTTTAGGGTGTAGGTTTCCGGCTCAGCCTGGCGGTCCAGAGATGGGGCGTTTGGCTTTCCGGTCAGGCTGTAAGCATCATTTTCGGGGCATGGTTGCCTGCAGTTGGGTACGGCCCCCATACAGTAACAGTCTATAATTAATAATAGGGCTACTATTAAGGGCCTAATATATCTATATTATGAATATCATCCAACTGTTACTGAGAGGGGGCCGTACCCAAGTCTACAGTGTTACGAAGCTAGGAAGCTTGATTCGCAACGCCGGGATTACGAGCGAAGCACAACGCCAGCTCTCTACTATAGAGGCCTAAATAAATTACCTATACTATCCTATACTATTTTGGGGGTTCCTTACTACAACTGACTAAAGTATAATGGGCCCCAAAACCCTATTCTAATCATTAAGCCCCCTACATAAAAGCAAGGCTCGATGTATCCCGCGAGGAAGAGGAGGACGCCAGTGGCGTTGTATGGTGCCACATAGATGGCCTATGACGTCACAAACCCCTTACACCCTAAACCCCCGAATCCTCAACTGCCCTCCCTACGCCCTCTAGGCCGGCTCTACACTCTATACCCCCTATAGCCCCTGCAGCCTAAGCCATTGCCGGAAACCCTGAAGTTTTAGGGTGGGCTTCATGCCAACCTGGTTTTCAGGTTCAGGGCTCTCTTTCCAGACTGATACGGTTGATGATATAAATCCTGCATTACCCATAATCAGGAATAGACCATAATTCCCATAGTTTAGGGTCCTTAAGGTAATGCAGGATTTGTATCATCAACCGTAGTGCCAAAACCATGCAACCGCGGAAACAACTTTGCGCCGACATCCACCCGGCAGCCCCTCCACGAGCATCAAGAGGACCATCGCTGCTAACTCCAGAATAGACGTTTACCAACATGGACTGAGACAGAACTGAAATTGTATTTGCATGTGCATAAACCCTAAGGCCCCCCCAAAAAAAACCTAAAGCCCTAAAACAAAAACCTATAAAGTGAGACAGGAGCACTGGCGAGGCCAAGGACCCCGACCCCGCCTGCAGGGCATCAGGTGCCGCGTCGAAGCCTCGGATGCGTCGGAAGTGCTTGCAATGCTCTGGGAACTTCATAAGTAGTATGGTTATTGCAGTTGTTTAGGCAGGTACAGGTGGTATTATATTTGTTTGAGTAGTGCAACTTACTGACCCAACTAAGAAAGTGGTGAAGATGTTAGAGCAGACGCTCGAAACATGGCACGTGTACTGCGGTGCATAGAAAACTCACATAGGACATGGGGGTTTCCGAAAATAGGGACCCTCATATAGCACCCGAAATAGTAGGAGCCCCACTCCCTGAACATCGCCCTAAACCCTAAACCCGAAACACCTACATAGGATCTGTGGGGTCTAAGCTACCAGGAGCTCTGAGGCTCAAGGCGTCTTGGGCCAAAGTTTAAGGCGTAGCTTTCAGGTCTTAGACTGCGGACCAAGTTACCAGGCAGCTGCCAGTACTGCTCCGCGACGAAGCCGACGGTGGCCAGCATGCAGACACCTTTTGGGAACACGAAGGCTACAAGTACATCTCTTTTTGGGTTAAAGGCTTGCAGTGATCCTGCGAACATGAAGGGCTCTTGCACTTCGATGGGCTGAAGTTATGCAGCACGCTTCAGGGAGTTCCCACGCCGAGGCTTCAAGATCCTTGGGGCCGACACACGCAGGAATCCCGCTGCCCTGCGCTGCAAAGCTCATGGTTTTTTGGGCTTGGAGAGCAGGGTTGGAGGAACACTGTTGCATGCAGGGCCTTGGCAAACCTCGTTGCAACAGCACGATCTCCAGCCCAAAGTTCGGAAACATCCCAAACTCGAGTTCCGCATCTGTGCAGCTACACAGGTCCGAAACCCCTCACTCCCTTCAATCCTCGCCGGGCTCTTTCGATGCGCTTCAGAAGAGGTAGGTACTCTTCAGAAGGTGAACGGAACAGACGAAATCTCCACATCCGAGGCGCGTCCGTGCTTCAGCTCAGACTCTCGCAGCCACTTGATCTGAGCAGCAGGGACCGAAGAAGCTGCAGGCGGTCCGAGATTGAGGTTTACAGTAGAAGCCAAAAAGTTGGAAACCCAATAGCCTCGATCCTTAAGACTAATGTATAGGGAATCCCAGCACTATTTGGCCTTAATCCGGTTTCCAACTTTATGGGGTTTACTCTAGGGCTTTTTTTTTGAAGATTTTGGGTTTGGGGATTCAGGCTCGGGGTTCAGGAATTGGGGGTTTGGCGCTGAGGGATTAGAGTTTCCGGATCACGTCGGCAGGCTATGGGCCCCTAGAAGACGGATAGAACCAGAGGGGAGATTCCGAAAATAGGAGACCCGAATATGGTACCCTAAATACTAGGATCCTTATTACAAGGACCCCAGAATAAGGCACCCCTAATTCTCGGAATCCCCCATATCGCCACGAAAAAAAGGATCCAAAGGGAACCCCAAGCCTTGGAAAAAAGCAGCGCAAGTCTCAGCACCGAGGTGCGTCGATGATGTCCGAGAAGCCAACTGGGTCAAACTCGGCCTGTACTTTCGAGGGGCTTGGGCAAGGTCTGAATAAAGGCCTAATTGTGGGTCATATTATTTCCCAAAAGTGGTATACTGTCAGTTTTATAGTGGGTCATATTATCCCAAATAATGTAAAGTGCATCCACTCAGCTACTAAGAAGGTCCTGTTTCGGGTTTGGCGTTTCGGGGCGTGGGGCGGAGGGGTTGCGGGTTGCGGCTTGTAGTAGTCCACACACAAGGGCCGAAGGGTGATCGGAATAGGTGTTAGGGATTCGCATGCACACGAAAGAAGGTAGGACCAGGGATTACTGCAGGAATAGTTGAATAGGTCCTGAAGCCTGGTCTAATGGGTCTTGCAGACTCGGTCCTTCTTTAGTGGTATTCGGTATGATAGTAAACATGCAAACTATGTTTCAAACGCGAACGAACCGGAACGCTCATGACATCTTTCCCACATCACAGTTTCAAAGCCCTTGATGCCTGCAATCCAACAACCCCACAAGCCTATAGAGCCCCGAAGACCTCAAACCCTAAAGCCGTAAACCCTACGACACTGAATCTAAAGCCCCGACCCCTCACAGCGACCCAAAAACCCTCAACCCCAAACTCCTCTAAACCCCCCGCAATATCCGAAGAGCGCCGAAACCTGGCGCCTCGCCCCCAATGAGACCTCCCAGGTTCGCGGGCTTCGGCCTTTGGAAACTTATGGGTTTAGGGTTTCGGGTTTCGGGTTTGGGCTTGTTTTTTTAAAACGTTTGGGCTTTAGGGTTTCGAGGTTAGGTAAAGGGTAGGAAGGAAGCTTCTAGAGCCATGAGTAATGGAGTGCCGGGCTTAGAGGCTTAAGGTTGCCGTTTTCGCAGGGGGGCTTCCTGTAAGAATACTCTAAGGGCCCCTTTAAGGGTGCTATAGGGTCTCCTTTAAAGGTACTATAGGGCCAGGCCAGTGTTTCCCATGTTTCAAGTCCAGGGTCTGAGGTTTGGGGGTTGCAGGGATTGAGGTTGACTTAACACATTACTTACGGCGCATAAACCCCTAAGCCCTAGACCCTCATAAACGCCTTCATCGCGCGAGCGGTGCAGAAGGTAGTTCGAAGCTAAGGGTCCCTCGGTGGGAGATGCCCCAAGTTTCGGCACTGGTCGTCTGTAAAGCAAATCCCCATGATCAGGCACGCCCGAGTGCGTGGCAGGAAAGGCAGGCTCTTGCTGGAGGAGGCCCGGCAAGCCTCAGGACCAGGGCGTTTGGGGTGTAGGGTTGAGGGGTTTAGGGTTTTGGGGTTCAGGGTTTAAGGCTTTTGCGGTTTAGGGTTTACGGGATTAAGGTTTAGAAAGAGTGCCCCACGCCCAGGGTTCTTGTATCTCCGTCTGAACATCGTTGCAACGAAAGATCATGTGCAGGACATAGAGGCAGCAGAGGGGTGTGACGGAATTGAAGGATAACAGAAAACAAAATGAGACTGACCACTGCAACTTGAAACAAGCAGGAAGCACAAACCCAAGCCCCGGCATTAACTCGCATCCCAAGTTGAACTTTCAATCCTTACTACTCCAACACTGATTCCATCACATTTCGAATCCTGTCAACAGAACCCATACTTCTTCGACATCCCCTCAACACCTTCCAAGCCAATACCAAGCCCAAAACGCGAACCTCGCGCCAGCCCTGAACCTCAAAGCCTGGACCCGTGAAGCTGTGGATGGTAACCCCTGAAGCACGGCGAGGTCGCCTGCCTTCGAACTGCCAAGACCACCTGAATCCCTCAAACCGAAAGACCCATATCCCATGAATCCGCTTTTTTTGCATATGTGGGAGCTTCAAGACATAAGTAGACCCCAAGTGGTAGGATCCTTCTCAAAAAGGGGCCTTACATAAGGTACCCATCAATCTCTGAGATCCCCCTTACCAAACCCCAGAAAGCCTATTGAGCATGTATATTGCATGTCGATGACGAAACCCCTAACCCCCAAACCTCAAGCCCCCCAAAAACTCCCAAGCTGTGTATACCACGAACACCCAAGCTCCCCTTGAAGCCTATCCGCTCTACCTGAAGCATCCTGCAGCCCTAAACCCTCAGCGAACCCCACCCCGAAACGCCCGAGACCACTTCGGAGTTTCAGAAAATAGACGGAACCCTCGCAAGAAAGGATTCTCACACAAGGACAAACAACGAATACAGGGCCTGTTATACTAAAGCCAGGAACCCCAATAAGTGTGTTGCAGGTTATCCTTCGTTTCAAGGAACTCTGTTTCGAGACTTTGCAATTTGGTCAAGACTCTACAAACCCGCTTAGAATAAGGCATTCCCAAAGTCTTGGAGGCTCATGGGTAGTTAGAAATAGGTTATAATTCCCCTAATAATAGGAGTTATAACCATAGCTACCCCAAATATAACCCCACCTATACCCTTCTAGAACCCCTTTAGATCCCTTTAAAGGGACCCTCAAAGGAAACCCTTATAACTACCCCCATCCTATAGATCCCTTTAAAGGGACCCTTAAAGAACTATCCATGAACCTCCAAGTAAACCCCCAAACCCTAAACCCTAAACCTTAAACCTTAGGGTTCTACCCATGAACCTCCAGGCAAATGTCGTCTCCGGGCTCCTGGCCGTGCGCGCGCCAGCGCGGCTGGGGGCCGCGGCCCCGCAGAAAGCGCCGCCCTGGGCCACCTGCTCCCAGAGACTCCTAGGGCTCCTTTAAAGGGATCTATAAGGGTTCCTTTAAAGGGATCTACAAGGGCTCCTTTAAAGGATCTACAAGGGCTCCTTTAAAGGATCTGTAAGGGTTCCTTAAAGGGATCTACAAGGGGTTTGAGGCTCCCAGAGACTCCTAGGGATTCCTTTACAGGGATCTACAAGGGATCTCCTAGGGTTCCTTTAAAGGGATGTGTAAGGGATCTCCTAAATTTCCTTTAAAGGGATCTATAAGGGTTCCTTTGAGGGATCTATAAGGGATCTATAGGGTTTAGGGTACCGAGAGACTCCTAGAATTCCTTTAAGGGGATCTATCATATACAAGGGCTCCTTTAAGGGCTCCTAAAAGGGATCTGGAGGGTTTGGGGCTTAGGTGACTCCAAGATCCCTTAATTAAGGAGCAGGCCTTAAATCATATCAGGGATCCCTACGATGATTTAAGGTATGTTCTTTAGTGAAGGGATATTGCCCTTATATAATCCCTAATAATGGTCCCCAACCCTACTAAGAAACCGACAGTTTATTAAGAGCGACGGTCTGGGGGCTTCAGTTTAAGCAAAGGGGAAAAGGAGGGACCCTTAATGGGGACCCTTACCCTATAATGGACTATATAATGGGTATATAATAGCTATATTAAGGGTATATACCTAGGGGTCCTGATTAAGGGTCCCTCCTTTTACCTTTGGATTTAAGTATTTAATTTAAGGCTTAAGGTTTACATCTCTGGTTCTGCGGCGCCTGGGAGTCCTTGGCCACAGCGTTCAGCACGACATCGAAGAAAGGCCACTTCTCCTGCGTGCGTACTTGGAGGTTCATGGGTAGTTATAGGGGTTCCTTTAAGGGTCCCTTTAAAGAGATCTATAGAAATTTAATAAGGGTATAGGGTTTAGGGTCTACTTGGAGGTTCCTGGGTAGTTGTAAGTCGGGTTATGATTAAGGTAGCTATGATTATGACCCCTTTTACGGGCCTTATAACCCCATTTATAACTATGCATGAACCTCCAAGTAGACCACAGCGACAAGCCTCTAAACTCGAGCACTTGACCTCCAAGCCAAAAGACAGGGAATCTCGAAGCCTTTCGAACCTAAACCCTACAACCCTCACCCCACACCCTGAACCTCAAACCGTAAGCCACCAACCCTAAACCCTGAAACCTAAACCCCTAAACCTAAACCCCGAAGTTCGAAAAAGGGCGTGCCTGCGTGAGGACAGCGGCGGTCACGATGCCTGTAGGCGATTTCCGAAAGCGGAAAGACGCAGGGCTTTATGATGGCTTGCTAAGGGTTCCATAAAGCTTTTCTGGAAGCTTTGCACAGGGCCTAGGGTTCCTGCAAAGGTTTCGATGAACGGCTTGGAGGTTCTTGAAGCGTCTCGGGGTTTGAGGTTTGGGGCTCAGGCAGCATGCGGTTTAAGCCGCAAGTGTTGAAGATGCACCCAGGGACGAACTTTCATCACCCTAAACCGTAAACCCTCAACCGCATCCAGACCTTGCTCATACTGAGGGTCTTCATAAGTAGGGGATCTGGGACATTCTGGGTAGATCTGAGATGGTCTTTGTGTGCTAGGGCACTCCATAGGAGCGGCCCAAGAAATCCCACCAAAGCCGTTCGTGCCCTGCTGTACGATCCTCTTTAAAGTGCCGGTTTGCTCCGGTGCGCAGGTACAGTACTCATAATCTGCAGATGTAGCTTAAGCATTCCCTAACAACCGAAAGTGCTAAACCCCTAAACCCATGGACCCCTAAACCCCAGAACTCGGAGTGAAGAACAAACCCGAGGCGAGTTGCCCGAGTAGGCGAGCATGGCCAGGCGGCCGTTGCGAAGCTCCTTGACCTGGACAGAAAGGTGCCGGGGAAACTCGGGATGCAGAGTTGAGGCCTCTAAAACCATCTTTAACCCTACAGTTTGTGAGCCTCACGCTTAAGATCATAGCAAAGCTTTAGGGTTTGAGGGTTTAGGGGGTTCGCGGCTTAAGGTCTTGGAGCCTGTAGCCTTCATTCTCAGGATTTGGGGCTTAGGGGGCTGTAGTGCTTTGGGTTCAGGGTTTCCGGATGGTTTACGGCTTTATGCTTGTGGGGCTTCATGGGAGGGTTAGGGTTTAGGGTTCAAGAACGGACTCTTGCTATCGCGGTCGGGTGGTTTACAGTTCCCGGCTCGGGTTCGGGTTGGGGAGGGCTCAAAGAAGCGAGCGAGACTTTGCTCAAAAGCCCTTTCGAGCATGAAGATAAGAGGAAGACACGCCCAAGCCCCGCAAAAAAAGAGCCCTCATAGAACCCTTGTGGAGCCCTGAAAACCCTTAGCTCCGTTTAAGAAGCCTATGAAAGCCCCTACCTTCATCTCATACCCTGAACCCTAAACACCCAAGGCCCCAAAACCCCTCTAAAGAGCCCCCTATAGAGCCCTTATAGGAATCTTATCGACCCTTAACCCTCCTAAGACCCTCTACAGAGCCCACCTGCACCTAAATCCTAAACTCTAAACCCTGAATCCTAAACCCTCAACCCTACAGCAATCAAAGCTCAATGCAGGTCCGGCCCGCCTGCATCTCATACTGGCCCTTTGGGTCGCTGGGGTAGAAGCCGCGGAGGCCGAAGTCCCCGGGCTTGCGGTCCTTGGGCGTTCCGGGTGCGACGTTAAGGGCTTCAAAGGGGCTTCAAGGGGGTTTAGGGAATTTAGGGCTTTAGGTGGTTTAGGGAATTTAGGGGCTTTAGGTGGTTTAGGGAATTTAGGGGCTTTAGGTGGTTTAGGGAATTTGGGGGCTTTAGGTGGTTTAGGGAATTGAGGGGCTTTAGGTGGTTTAGGGAATTTAGGGGCTTTACGTGGTTTAGGGAATTGAGGGGCTTCAGGTGGTGTAGGGAATTTAGGGGCTTTACGTGGTTTAGGGAATTGAGGGGCTTCAGGTGGTGTAGGGAATTTAGGGGCTTTAGGTGGTTTAGGGAATTTAGGGTTTAGGGTTTGGGGCACTTAACCCAAGGGTTTAGGGTTGAGGTTGCGGTTTAGGGTGTAGGATTGTGCGAGAGTTGTTCAAGCACTGTGGAATGGCTCTGTAACTTCGGCTGTGCTTTGGTAAAGGCTCGAATAGGGATTTGGCAAGGCTTTGATGCCTTAACCGGATTCGGGCTTTCAAAGGCTCTAGGCAAACCAGGGTGTCATTGCTTGTCTTTGGCTAGCTTGAAGCTTTTGGGCTTGGGGCTTGAAGGATTCGTCGGTGTAGGCTTCAAATGAGGCCTTAGTTTGACAGGTGCCCATGTGTCCAGATCTGGAGAACACGGTAGCAGATCCTAAACCCCACACCTTGAACGCACCACTGGCGCGAAAGTGTTCCTCCGAAGTCCCAATATCAGCATCATTCGATACGCCAGAGCTATAAAACCCCAAAACAAACCAGGTGAATCCAAAAACCAACCTTGGGCAAAACTGCTACTGCAACCCTGTATAACCATTGCACAACGTGTGACTTCACACATGTCCAGCAACGTCCTGAAATTGAGGCTTTAAAGACGACCAATAGTATTCTTAAGGGTTCCTTATTATAACTATACTCTAAGGGAGCCCACGGCCCTCTTCTAATCATTAAGGGGTTTTTAGTACCTGGCAAGGAGCCGTCTTGCCCTCCCGCATGTTCACATATGCGAAGAGGCCCAGAACCTCGCTCTTGGCTTTAGGGTTTCTTGTGTGGGGTTAAGCGAGTCAGGACTCGGGCTTCTGAGGATTTAAGGTTTAGGGTTAAGGGAGCCAAGACTCGGGCTTCTTATGATGGTTGTCGGTGTATGTCGGGGTTTAGGGTTTCTTGTGCGGGGTTAAAGGAGCCAAGACTCGGGCTTCTTCTGAGTTTTGTCGGTGTATGTCGGGGTTCAGGGTTGCAGGCTGAGAAACATGTCGGCTTCAGGACAAGCAGGCGTAAGCTTGCTCCTGCTACTGTACTTCCAAGATTCTACGAGATGCAGGGGTGTGGGTCTAGGATATAGGGCACCTCTTGAGGTACTATGACAACAAAGGTACGCTCATAGCTTCTAAACGGGTTATAATACAAGGGTACATGCCCATTCCTTTTGAGATACATATGACTGTATATGACTCCAAGGGTACTAGAGAGGCTTCTATAAGGACTCTACCCCTGCACAGGGCCGCCAGTTCGGCCTCCAAGAGGCCGCACCAGATGAGGATCCTTGGGATGTTCGTCGGTGGCTCCGCGTTGCGTATTGCTTGCTTGGGGTTTAGGGTTTAGGGTTTAGAGTTTAGGGTTTAGAGTTTAGAGTTTAGGGTTTAGGGTTTAGGGTTTAGGGTTTAGGGTTTAGGGTTTAGGCTTAGGGTTTAGGGTTTAGGGAAGGGGGGGGTTGTAGGATTTCGGGTTCTGGAGTCTGGGGAAGTTGCGATTCAGAGTCATTAGGGATTCTTTCGGCTGGGTCGTTTTGGGTTGGCTCCTCAGGGGTTCAAAGCCTGCGCCCTAAGCTCTTCGATAGAACCGCTGTATACCCAAAACACCCCAGCAAAGCCTGTCTGGCAATCCCAAGACTCAGTCAGTTTTGCGTGAGCACCATGGGCCCTGAACTCCTGAACCTAAACCCCGAAACTCCCAAACCGAAACCATGAACCCCCTCAGCCACAAAGAAGCCGTAACCCTGAAAAAAAAATCAAAAAGGGCCCGGGAGGCCCCGTCAGCATCAGCCGGGTCGCTGCGGCATTCCTCCGAACTTGACCATGGCGTCGTGCGCCTTTAAAAAGGCGCGCTTACGGCTTTAGGGTTCAAGGTTTAGGGGTCTCGCGTTCAGGCTTTAGGATGTTTCGGGATTTGAAGCGGGGGTGCGTGTTTTCCTTCGGACTCTCGGGTTTATCGGGCTTTGGGGATTAGGGCTTTAACGGTTTAGGGCCGGAGGCTCCTGGGGTTTTTGGAGGGCTTAGGGTTCAGGGTTTGGGGTTTTAGAGTTTAGGGTGTAAGGTTTCGGGTTTAGAGTTTAGGGTTTAGGGTTTAGGGTTTGCCGTAGAGTGGCACATAAGCGGAAGTATCTCGCGACAGTGTAACTTCGAGTGCGTCGTCTTCTGACGATTGGGTGTTGAGGCCTGATTGTGGATGGCTCTTTCTTTTAACTCTCCCACCCCACGCCGTCTAAGGCGGCCAAACCACCCAAACCTATTCCTTTTAGGGTTTAGCACCTAAACTCAGTCTATGGTTTTCTGAGTTTTCTGTATTTCTTCAACCAAGGTTTAAAGCAGCCACACGAAAAGAAAGTGAGGGAACCTCGACTTTGGCACCTGGCCCCACTAAAATGCACTACTGTAGTAGGCAAAACCAGCGCCAGTTTTGCCGAAGAGGGGCAGCAGGGCAGAGCAGGGCAAAGGGGCAGAACCAGGGGGGCAAGGGGGGCCAGCAAGGGCCAGGGGGCCAGAGGGTCAGGCGGCCTGGACCCACCGAGATCCTTCCCCCTCCAGGGCGTGGACCTCAGGGTTTAGGGTAATGACTTTATTAAGGGACCAGTACTGGTCCCGAGGAGAACGTGTTCCGGTACTGGGTACGACCGTCCCCATGGCTGTGGAAGGGCGGGCGAGCGTACTGCGCCATCGAAGTCGAGGGGCTTAAGCGCCGCCCACCCGAAGTAGGTGGGCGGCCTAGGCCTTGACTTTAGAGTTTAGGGTTTGGGGTTAGGATTTAAGGTCTGAAACTGGTGTAAAAACTAAGACCCCCATATTGACCCCGAATGATAAACGCAAAACGGGACCTCGATGGTAGAGACCTGGAAGGCATCGCCCGGGACGCGCAGGCCTGAGTTCTCGCGGAGGGTTTAGGGCTCAGGGCTTAGGAACTGCAACAGATATCAAAAATTTTAAAAAATATGTTTTTTAAAAAAATATCTCTGTAGTCAAGAAACCCACAAATTTCGGCTTCAAGGGGTTGGGATCCAGGGGAGCTCTCTCTTTCAGGAGACCCAATGCTGAAGTCACGGGCACCCCTAGGCTTTAAGGCTCGAGCTTCTCCCGAAACCATGGCAGGTGCTGCTCAAGAGGCACTAAGTATCAGAGAGATCAAGAGAGAAGTCCCCGAGGCTTCGAGGTTCTTCGACTTGGGGGTCTGTGCATAACTAACCGGTGGTTTTGGGGTTCCCTTGGCTCTTTAGCTCCTTGTTAAATTGGGATCCCCGGCTCCTTAGCTCCTCCAATCTCAAAGGTTAGGTAAGCCCTTCAGCACCCAACACACCGGAAGGCAACGCATACAGTTAAATCATGGCAGATGCACAGAAAAACCCACTTGTGGGAGAAAAGCCCTGCATCCCGAAGCACATCGCCCCGAAAAGAAGCACCGGTGTGCAACCTTGGGCTGACAAGGTCGCGCTACAATCCCGTGTAATAGTTCACAGAAGCCTAGGGTGGCAGGACATATTCGTTAAGTCACTCCACAGAACTCCCACTGCCGAAGTACCCATGTCGGTGGTGATCCATCCCACAGTCGCAAGCATAGCCACTCTGCCGTGCTTGAGCTCCGCCTGCATTGGCTTTCAGGGTCCAGGCTTAGGGATTTAAGGTTTAGGGTTTAGGTTTTTTGGAAAGAAGGATGAATGACAAGAGCCCAAAACCCAATCCCAACCTCTAGCCACTCTAGCGACTCTTCCCTTTCGCCCCTAAACCCTAGACCCCAAAACCACGCGTGATCTGATCAGTAAAGCCTCGAAGCGTTCGGCTCTGCCCGCCTCGCGGAGCCAGCCGATCTCGAAGGCCAGGGAGAAGCCCATGGGGTCGAAGCCCTCCTCCTCGCCTCCCAGAGACTCCAATAAATCATATTAGGGATCTTACTGTAATTTAAGGTATAGTCCTTAATTCAAGGATCCTCCTCCTCGCCTTCACCGAAAAATATGGGGGAGGGGCCTTGGGGTCTGGGGTCTAGGTGTTTTTCGGTGGATGTTCGGGCTTCGGGTTTTGTGCAAGGCGAGTGTTTAACCAAATCCGAAGCCCACAACACATCCAAAACCCCAACTTGGTGCTCAGGCCCTGAAGTTCAGCCACAGCCAAGCTGTAGCCGAAACCCGCCCCAAGCCCGAGGCTGAAATGCAGGGGGAAACGGTACTGTAGGGCCTTAAGGATTCCAACCAAGGTTCTGGAGTGTAGTACGGTTGATGATACAAAGCCTGCATGACCCATAATCAGGAATATACCATAATTCCCATAGTTTAGGGTCCTAAAGGTAATGCAGGATTTATATCATCAACCGTACTATGCTGTACTTATAGCAACCAGGACCCCGAAACAGTAGTTTCGGCAATACTACACTCAGTGGTACACGTAATCATTCCAGCCTTTAACAGCCAGGTGTGGGAGGCTCCCTAAACCCCAAACCCTAAACCCTAAACCCTAAACCCCAAACCCTAAACCCAAAACCCTAAACCCTAAACCCCAAACCCTATACCCTAAACCCTAAACCCCAAACCCTAAACCCAAAACCCTAAACCCTAAACCCCAAACCCTAAACCCTAAACCCTAAACCCTAAACCTCGGCCCGAGGCCTGGGATGCCCTCCAGCGCCGGAGACATGGGCAGGAAGGGAACCTGAGATCTATCTTAGAAGCTGCCCCCACCCTGTAATAGTGACTATACGGATTATATTAGGGCCCTAGTATATTCCTATTATACCACTATTACAGAGAGGTGGCCCCTTCTAAGATCTATCCCAGAAATGATCCTGAAGTAAGGTTTCGGGTTTGGGGCTTAGGGTTTAAGGTTTAGGGTTTGGGGTTTCAGGGCTTAGGGTTTAGGGTTTGAGGTTGCAGGGCTTAGGGTTTAGGGTTTTAGGGCTTAGGGATTAGGGTGATATACACCGCAGACCCCGGAGTTCCTCGGAAAACTCAGGAAACTAATTTAATGTAGGGGCCTTAATCATTTGAAGAGGGTTTTGGGGTATACAATACCATGATTAGCATAAAGAACCCCGAAATAGTATACGTAATTAATTATATCAAGGCCCCTGACTTAGCTTGCAACGCCAAACTGTGAACCCAAACCCACACAGTCGGAACCGAATTCAAAAGAGCCTCTTTCGTGACTGTCTTGCCATCGCCAAGTGCTCCCTCATCTTATACATACACTACATGAGCTGGAACTGATAAGTATGTGTGCGAGTTCATAAACAAATGTGTAGACTATATCTATATCTATAATACAGACATATGTGTATGTGTGTATATATATATATATATATATATCGAGATAGATCACCGAGCGAGCCAGAGAAGGCGCATGCGACCCGGAAACCGCGATGCCCGGGATCCCAATGAGAGGGCCGTGGGGCGTCCCGAAAACGCTCAACGCCGGTTTTGAGAACGCTGCCCTTAACCCTAACACCCTGAACCGTGGGACCCTAAACTGAACCGAAAACCCTAACCTTGAAAAAAACCCTTAAACCGGGCCCCATGCTGAACCCAACACCCCGGGCCGCTATAAACCCAGAGACTCCAAGGTCCCTTAATTAAGGAATATGCCTTAAAATCAGATTAGGGATCCTACTATAATTTAAGCCAGATTCCTTAATTAAGGAACATTGGAGTCTCTGGGAACCTCCATGGCTCCCGGAGGCTCCCCGCCGAAAAAAGGGCCCCACGAGTTGGAGCTGGGGGACGGCAGCGCTCATCTTATAGCCAGCCTGCCTCGCAAAAGTGCCCCCGAGAAACGTTCGAAGCTTTGAGGGGCTTAGGGTTTAGGGTTTAGGGTTTCGAGGCTTTAGGGGCTTAGGGTTTAGGATATCGAAATTTTTGGGGGTTGAGAGTTTGGGGGGTTAGGGTTTAGGATATCGAAATTTTTGGGGTTGAGGGTTTGGGGGGGTTAGGGTTTAGGATATGAAAAGGAGCTTTTGACAAAGAGTGCTTTGCCTCGTCGAAAGTAAATTGAAGGTGGAAGCTTCAGTCCTCATGGTTTCCCGCCTTGGGATTGTGCTTCTGTCCGGCAGGTTTTGCTGCTTGGTACACAGCACAGGATATCACGATATGATACGAAAGTTTGCTCGGACTCGCTGCTGCACCCTAGATCGTTAACCCAAACTCACATATAAACTCTGATCCCCGAAGCCCCTGAAGCTTTCTCCTCGAACACCCTGAACCTCTCCTGCAAAAACCCTCAACCGCCTCTTAGCCTCTAAGCTCTAAAACCCATCCTGGAAGCCCAAAAGGTCCCCAAACGGCTCTCGGAAAGCCCACCTGGCCACGGCGCCCCGTGCCGCGACGCGGCCCCCCGCGGCAAAAGCGCCGGCGGCTGGGGCGACGGAGGCGCCGAAGGCAGCCCGGGACTCCTCCTGCGCGGGAGCGGGAGAAGAAGAAAAGGAATCTGTTGGGCGAGCATAGACACACGCACTTATGGACGTGTAAACTCTACATGCCTAAATGCACATGTACTCAGTGTGTGTGAGAGAGAGAGAGAGAAGGAGGGCGAGAGCGCAAACCCAAAGTCTAATCGGTAAACCTAGCTAGTAGAAAAGCCATTTTCTCATAGGTAAAGCTTTCTAACAGGGAAAGCATTGTCCAACAGCAAGCAAACCACTGTCAAATAGGAAGGATCGGCAACCAACACATCTGGGGATGCTCTCAAAACCTGGAACACAGAGCGTAAAGCCTCCAAGGCCTCAAACCGAAGCTGAACGGCTTCGAACTCAGGGACACGAACTTAGGCTTTAGAGTTGAGAGTTTGGGTTTGCAGTCGGGAGGCTCGGAAGGATTTGGGATCGGAGGCTTGCGGCTTCGCTGGCGATGGCTTGTGGTTCAAAGCGTGAGAGCTTCGCGTTCATGAGAGCTCACGGTCTTACGGCTCACGATTAGAAAAGCCTGAGGGTGAAGGACCTTACCAGCCCTAAATCCTACGCCCCAAACCTGCGAACTCTAAAGTTCTGGGACGTCAGAGACGTTCAGACCGTCTCAGGATCTGCTTGGAGGTGGCCAGCCTTCTGCGCATAGAGCCAAGGGAAACCGTTGCCAGTGAGGGTGGCCTGAACTCGAAGTGCTGGCCAGTTTTGCATGAGGGATCGCTGTGTGTGTTGGGATCTTCCGGGGTTGGGCCAGAGTTTGGTGCATGTTGTGTGTTCCTGGCTTTAAGGCTTTAGGGCCAGAGGTTTGGGATGCTCGGCTGTGTTTTGGCTTTCGGGTTCCGGGTTTTTGGGCTTCGAAACAGGTCGAGCAGTGCACTTTCTCGAAGGTAACACCTATCTAACTCATATATCTCAACCAGAAGCAATGCCCCAAACTCCAAGACCCCTTATGCCCTGAACCGAAAACCCCTCATACCTTAGAACCAAATATCGCCTCAGCCCTGATCCCAACCCTAAACCCTAAACCCCCTAAACCCCCTAAACCCTAAACCCCCTAAACTCCCTAAACCCCCTAAACCCCCTAAACCCCCTAAACCCTAAACCCTAAACCCTTAAACCCCCTAAACCCTAAGCCCACGGATCTGAGACCCTCCTGGATGGCGCCTGAGTGATGGCACCACCGAAGGCCAGCATGGCCAGGCGCCCGTTCTTCAGCTCCTTCAATTTCATCTCCTGGCTCCGGGGCGAGGCGTAGGGCGCTCTTTTTTAGCGGGGGTTTGTGGGTTTCGGGGGGTGGTGATGAAGGCTTCGGGGTTTAGGGCTTAGGGCTCTTTTGAGGTGAGGCTTTAGGGTTTAGAGATTGCGGATTGGGGATTTAAGGGTTTTGGGTTTAAGACTATTCAGGGTTTAAAGGTGGTACTATCTGTAGAGGGGCTGAAGCTTTCTTGGACTGAAAGGAGGGTCTCTTACCGCCCGGACTTATAAAGGTGTTGAAAATCGAAATCTCAAGCTCAGTTGACTCGCGCAGACAACTTCAGGGTTTAGGGTTCGACCTTTTGGTGTTGAGGCTTTAAGCCTTTGGGTCTTACAGGGAACTCCAGAAAGTTGGAATATGGATTAATGGTAGGATCCCCTATAATTTACCTTAAAGGGGTTACGATAATGATATTCCAACTTTCTGGCTTCTACTGTTAACTGTGGGGCTGGCACCGAAGGCGAATACCCTGCTCAGCAACCCGGGATTCCCACTCTGGGGTGCCCTAAACTCCGAAGCCTGACCCAGAGACTCCGATATCCCTTCATTAAGGAACATTCCTTAAATCAGATTAAGGATCCTACTAAAATTTAAGGAATATTCCGTAATTAAGGGATATGGGAGTCTCTGGGGACTCCCAAGAGCGCTCGTCTTCTTCCCATGGGCCACCAAGGAAGAAGAAGAAGTTCAGAGAAAGCAGTACTACGAAAACACACGTCAAGGGCGACTACGCCCAAACCGAAGCCCCCTAAACCTAATCCCTTGAACCGATATCCCAACATAAATTCGATCGATCTCGCCATAAACCCTAAGGCCCTAAAACCCCCCAACCAAAAACTGAACCTTAGAGAACCCGGCACAAGTCGCAGAGCTTCAGCACGGACTAGAAAACCAAAAGCAGCCTGAAGCCTGTAACACAAGCCCTAGACTCTATGCGAAAGCCCAAGGCATTCTAGAACCCCTATATAAACCAGCCATGTTATGTAACATGACTAAAGGGTTTAGGGTTTAGGGTATAGGGCTTAGGGCTAAGATCACCTTTATGAAAGGTGCGTCCTTGACCTTGGCTGGGTCGCTGGGCAGGAAGGAAGTGCCCAGCTTGTAGTCGCCTGAGAAAACACGGCGTCTTAGATTTTGGTGTATCCTCATGGGTTTAGGGTTTCGGGTTTAGGGTTTCGAGTCTAAGGGTTTAGGGTTTCGGGTTTAGGGTTTCGAGTCTAAGGGTATAGGGTTTCGGGTTTCGGGTTTAGGGCACGCGCGGTTGTACGTACTGTGCGAGGCTTTTGCGTGCATCATAACTCATGGCTCGTAACCTTTGAGTCGGTGTGTTTGAAGCTTTTTGATGAGTTCGAAGCTTTTTGAAGATGATCACCCTAAACCCTAAACCCTAAACCCTAAACCCTAAACCCTAAACCCTAAACCGTAATCGACGTAGCTTCCTACTCAAGACCCGGCTCCCCTTAGGCTGAAGGATGTTGAGCTTTGCGCTTTGCGGCTTCAATAAACAGTAGCCCTTATAGACTTATAGACCCTGTTAAAAGGAACCCTTATAGGAGATCGAAGTTTCACAGGGCCGGCCTGCGGACTCGAGCGTCAGGCCCGGCTTGTTGGAAACGTTGCAGGACTGAGAGAGGCCAGGTTTTTGTTTTCAAAAAGGAGACCAGGGCTATTTTTAAACAAAAAGGAGACCAGGGTTGTCGTAAAGAAAGAGACCAGGGTTACTTTGTAAAAAAGAGACCAGGGTTACTTTTTGAAAAAGGAGAAGGGTTCGGGATTTAGGGCTGAAGGCCCTTTTGTCGATGATTGTTGGGTGCTCTACGGAGGGCTTTCGGGCTCTAGACTTACAGGGGGTATGCTTTTTGCTATATCTGGGGTTTGGGGCTTAATGCTTTGAAGGTTTGCGGATCTCGGGTTTAGGGTTGTTGGGGGCTGACACGGGCAGTCTCAGCGTGGACGGGCTTGGAGTTCAGGGGTATGATGCCATCTAAATTGGTGCACGATTCGGCCAAATTCGGCCACCAAGCTGTAGCAACGGTGATCGGCGAGGGATCAGCCAGACATGGCATCATGGCTTACGCGGGGCTTTGAAGTTTTCGCGTTGCAATATCGCACCTTAGCATGCTACTGCACGCAGCTGAATCAAAAAGACCGAATGCATTTGGCCCAAACACCACACCCCATCCAGAATTTCCAGTTTACAGATGCAACTGGATCTTCGGTAAGCCGGGATTTTCTGTATCCATCAACACCATCCGTGCAGAAGGCTCGTCGTGCTAAGAGGGGCTTAGGGCTTAGGGTGTGGGGTTCGGAGCCTTGGCAAAGGTGGTGAGCATCTCAATGAAGCCGCAGAAAGCGAAGACCTGCATGAGATCCGAGATCCCGTCGGCCAGGGTGCGTTGACGCTTCAGGTGTTGAGGGCTTGGAACTCTACAGGCTGCAGGGCCTGGGGAGTTCGGGGAAGTGCATACAGATTCAGGTTCAAGAGCAGTAACAGCAATGCTAATGGGAGTGGCAAGGGTCACAGCAATAACCTTAGTATTTGTGCGAGTAGTAGTAAGACTAATCGTGACAGGAGTTACGATAGTGATAGTAACAACTGACAACTGTGACACCTGCCCACTCCTGCTTGCTCAAGTGAAGCGCTCTTGTTTGCTGGCAGCCGGCAGCCAATCTCTGGTGTTTAGGGTTTGGGAGTTTAGAGTTTAGGATGTAGGGTTTCCCAGAGACTCCAATACCCCTTACTTAAGGAATATTCCCATTATAGTAGGATCCCTTGTATGATTCAAGGAATATTCCTTAATTTAGGGGGTATTGGAGTCTCTGGGTTAGTGGATTTAGGGATCAAGCTGCCATGCCAAATTCTATCGGCCTCGGGCACCCCAAGAACATTGACGGCAGCGGTTTAGGGTTTAGGGTTTAGGGTTTAGGGTTTAGGGTTTAGGGTTTAGCGTTTAGGGTTTAGGGTTTAGGGTTTAGGGTTGCAGCACTGGTGTCACAGGGTTCATAAATCCCACAACTCGGCAAGCATCATCAGCATCATTTGCGGGCAGTGGTCGGGAAAGCACCGCGATAAAGCACGACATGGGCAAGGACCAAGAATGAATAGAATATTCAAGGGTTGCTGAGCAATGTGGGCCAGCATCATGAGCATCATTTGGGCCGTTGGTGTGGGAACGTCGCGATACAGCACGACGTGTGCAACGGCCAAGAGGGCTAAGACGTCTGATGGAGGCTAGACGGCTGTTGTCGAGCAACTTGGGCCAGCATCATGAGCATCATTTGGGCAGTTGGTGGGGAAAGCTCAAAGATAAGGCGCGATGTTGGGAAAGGCTACCGTAACATAACCAAAAAATCTAGGCGTTGTTGGACGGCTTTGCCAGGCAACTTGGCCAGCATCATGAACATTACTTAGGCCGTTTATTGTGGGGAGCGCAAGGAAACCCGACGAGAGCAAGGGTCCAAGAAGCAACTTGGGCCAGCATCAGCAGCATGATTTGGGCCCTTGGTGGAGCGAACGCCACAAAAAGGTGCGTCGTGGGCAAGGGCCGAGAAAGCTAAATCTTTGGGTTGCACGGCTTTGTCTAAACAACTGGGCCAGCATCATGAGCATCATGTGGGACGGACGCCACGATAAGGCGCGATGTCGGCACGGGGTCAGGAGACGCATCTAGCGGCCATCATGAGCATCATTTGGGCCTCTGGCGGAGAGAATGCCGCCAAGACATCCAGGGTTGCTGGACGGCTTCTGTCGAACAACTCACCCAAGCATCATGAGCATCATATGGGCCGTTTGCGCTTGCAGCGCCACAAACAAGCGCGATGTGCACGGGCCAAGATAGCTAGATCATCACTAGCAATCAACTCGGGCCAGCATAGTCAGCATCACTTGAACCGTCGGTGGTAGGAACGCCACGAACGCGCGACGTGGACAGCAGCTAAGATGGCCAAAACTTCTTGAGTTTGCTGACAGGTCTTGGGCAACGCTGCTGCGTTGAAGCAAGCGGAGGATGCTGGAAGCAATTCTTGGAAACCCTCTGTGGGCCGGCTTTGAGACGTTTCTGATCACTGAGTGATGGGCCAGCTTCATGAACATCATCTGGGACGATTTCGAGATTTCAAGCCTTTGCTGAAATGGAGACCGGATGAAGATTATGATGCTGGACTCCGATGGCCGCCGTATCCCACACAGATCCCGCAGAGCATTCTAAACGATGCAGTGATGCTTCCTGCACATGCGTGATGCACGTCTTTCGTGATGCGCCGTGCTGTTGAAGAAGGTGATAGGGTCGGTGCATGCCGCAAGGGGGTACATATAGCTCGAAGCACTGGGGGTCAAGGGGCACCTTGGGCCATCGGGTGTTTGAAGGTGTACAACCTTCCTTACATACAGCTGTAAATAATCTCGACCGTGCAAACTCACCGATTTCGTCATGAAAACTCACCTCGGAAGATCACGAGAGGGAAACCTACCACATCGTACCGCATTATCTCGTGCCCAAACCCAAACCCTCCACCCCTACAGCCCTAAACTCCAACCCCCGACCTGGAAGAGAGGGCCTTGCTGTCTGTCGGTGCCAAAGAAGTCCTGCGAGGAACGACCGATAGAGGCTGCAACCTCTAAGCAGTTTCGGACTTCGGGTGGCTAGAAGGGTTGTTGTATTTGCCAGGAGGCATAAGGGCTCCTACTCTAAGGGCTACTGCCAAAGTTGCGATGAAGGTTTCCGGCTTCGGACAGGCAGTTTTTGGATGAATGGCTCGAGCTGATAGTTTGGCGTTTAGGAGTGCGTTTAGGGCGCAACTGAGGGCTTCATGGCTTAAGGCCTTCACTGTTGCATTGAGGTTGGGGCTTCTGCAATCAGGACAAGGAGTGTTCAGGTCTGAGTGAAGAGGCAAGGCGTGGCGGCCCAATGCCCCAAACCCAAAGCCCGGAGACAACTAAGGCGCTCTAGGTCACCAAGAACCTGAAGCTACTAAACCCAAGCTCCTAGCTACCCACCCTACATCCTAATCCCTAAAGCCTACTTAAAGCCTACTTCTATCACCACTAGTGCTTACCATGACTCGTTGTTGAACATGCAAGACCCTGTCCTCTGCGTTGACAAGGAACGGGAAGGGTGGGTTGCCCACGCAGGCGTTGTGTGCATCCACAACGGATTTCGCAGCATAGCATGCATCTGGACCTTACGGGGTTTGGGTGAGTTTATTACTCAAGGGGTCACGGAAGGGCGCTTCCCAAATTTAAGGAGCTAAGCTGTATGGATATGTCATGAAGGACCATGACGTCAATCCTGCCAAATCCTCTACTGACTCGACTACAACAACCAGCAATGCTAGTAAGCTAGTAAGATCCAACGGTACGAGATTAACAGTGATGACGAAGCAAAGAAACGTGATCACGACAGCTGAAATGACAAACAAAACAAAAGGGCTAGTGGTCGTGGAATGATTGCAGCGCCAACCGTCGTGGTACATGTGATGGCAGCAATCTTAGTTGTTCAGGGTCACAGCGGGTACAGCATTGGTGTCTAGAAGCAGCAGCAACAACAGCAGAAGCAGCAGCGGTAGTGGTGGTTGCAGTAGTCGTCGTCGCCGCCGCTGCACCAGCAGCAGCAGCAGCAGAAGGTTATGCAGTCTTGGGTTCAAAGTTCAGGGTTCCCCACCCGTGCTTGAACCCACGGCGGGCAGCCGGCCTGGGATGCGAGCGAACTCCGGAACGACGAGGCCAACAAAGGCGAGCATCGCAATGCGGCCATGCTTCCTCGGATCTTGGGCTTGGGGCCAACTTGGAGGGTCGGGGGACTTAGTAAGTGGGTAGTAAGTAGACTTATAAGTACCCTAAAAGGGATCCTAGTTGGGGTTATGGTACTTATAACTCTACAAAATAACCAGTTAGTAAGTCCCCCGACCCTCCCAGAAGGGTCCAGGGAGTCCAGGGTTCAGGGCCTCGGACTGGGGTTTGCTGGTCTGGGGCTCATGACTGGGAGGCTGGGCTGGCTCCAAACTTCACGCAGGCTGGGGCAGAAGACTTCGAAGGGTTTAGGGTTTAGGGTTTAGGGTTTAGGGTTTAGGGTTTAAGGTTTAGGGTTTAGGGTTTAGGGTTTAGGGTTTAGGGTTTAAGGTTTAGGGTTTAGGGTTTAGGGTTTAGGGTTTAGGGTTTAAGGTTTAGGGTTTAGGGTTTAGGGTTTAGGGTTTAGGGTTTAGGGTTTAAGGTTTAGGGTTTAGGGTTTAGGGTTTAGGGTTTAGGGTTGGGTACGGCCCCCATACAGTAACAGCCTATAATAGGGCTATTCTTGAGGGCCGAATAAATCTATATTATGAGTATTATCCAACTGTTACTGAGTGGGGGCCGTACCCAACCCATAAAGACCCGAATTGGGGTGGCGGCGAGGGGCAACTCTCCTTCTGGGTGATCTGGCCCGTCCCAAGAGTAACTCCCAGCCTACACCCTAAACCGTCCCAGACCCTAGACCCCAAACCTAAAACCCTACACCCTGAACCCCAAACCCGAAGCCCTAGCCGCAAACCCCTAGACCCCAAACCCTAAACCCTAGACCCCAAACCCCAAAATCAAAACCTAAACCCAAAACCCTAAACCCTCGACCCCAAACCGCAAACCCAAAACCCAAACCCTAAACCCCAGACCCCAACCCCTACACCCCGTTGCGAACAAGCGTCAGCTCGGCCTCGCAGAGGCTTGGGTGTAGGGTTTAGGGTTGAGGGTTAAGGGGTGTACGGGGTTCCGTAAGGGGGGTTTATGGGGTGTTGGTGTATTTACGTGGCTTTTTACTGCGTTCCTGACGGTTTCTTGTCGGCAGGGATTAGATCCTATACTGCGAGAAACTAGTATAAACTAGTATACTATACTACTATATACTATGATATACTCTTATATACTATTATATACGATGATATGGTATTATATGCTATGATATACTTTTATATACTATGATATAGTGTTATAAACTATGACATACTATTATATAGTCTTATATACTATTTTCATCGGTCTCCGCTTCCGTGGCCTCGGCTCAAGTGCCTGGGGTATACTCTCAGGGACGAAGGATGGAGTTCGGGGTTTAGGGTTTCGGGCTTAGGGGTTTAGGGTTTAGGATTTAAGGTTTAAGGCTTAGGGTTTAGGGTTTAGGATTTAGGATTTAGGGTTTAGGGCTTAGGGTTTAGGGTTGGGAGTTGGGGTTTAGGGCCGAAGGGCTGTAACTACTATCTCCCTGATCAAGCTCGACGCACCATGAGGCCGAGACCCGACTTTGCACCAGGTCTTTGAACTCTTGAAGTTTCGTGTCTGGTTTAGGGTTTAGGGTTTAGGGTTTTGGGTTTAGGGTTTTGGGTTTAGGGTTTAGGGTTTTGGGTTTAGGGTTTAGGCTTTAGGGGTTTTTGTCGTTTTGAGCTTACGAGGAGTGCCCGTGCACGGAACGGAGTGGGGTAGGAAAGGCGCTGGTGGAGAACCTCCCCGGCTGAAGCTGGTTTAAGATTGCGCTTCGACCGCCCCAAAGTTTCGGGTTCGCGGTGGCACCTGCCTGTAGCGAGATCTTTCCCCAAAACGTCGGACTGCTTATGCCTGCATGCTCCACGGCCACTCAAATCTAAAGTTCACAGCCCTTGAGTGCAAGACAGCGAACCCCGGGGCTTGCCTCACTATCCTGTACCATGTTATACCATGCCATAACCCCTCCTACTCAGCATACTATACCATACTATACCATACTAGACTATACTATCCTATTCTTTCCTTTGCCTTGCTTTACTACACTTTCCAATACTGTACTATACCATGCTATAACCTCGTACTCAGCAAGTCCGTGGCCTCACGGAACCAGGGGAGGTATTTCTCGCACTTCACCGACAAGCCCAGCGGGTCAAAGTTGAAATCCTCACGGCGTGGGACACAGGAGGCCGAGGACAGATCAACAAATCCCCAAACCTTAAACCCTCAACCCGAAGCCTGAAACTCCCAACCCTCGTCGAGGTTTCCAATCAGAGAGAGGGGTAGGGGTTAGGACCAAATGAGTTTTGGGGGGGGTTAGGGTTTAGTATCCCCATCACTGCATGATGCAACACACTTCTTCACTACCAGCAATCACTGTGTGATCCAGATGGCTCTTCAGCAGTGGATCTCTGCAACTCTGTGCACGCTGTACCTATGCTTATCTTGCTGTCTGGGAGACATGTAATGACTCAGTGAAAACTGCGCATGTACACTACCGTCAGGCCACAGACAGGGTCTGGCATCGCAGGGACTAGAATGGCAATCTCCGCCGTCAGATTTGCAAAGAATGAACAGTATATGCTCTCCCACATGTGCTTTCCGTCAGGAAAGCGCCGAACCACGCCCAGAACTGTGCATTTTCTGGCTCCTTTTCATGACAAAACCTAATAGATAAGTCATGAGTAGCAATGCAAACCCGCAGTCTGGGGGTCGCCTTGCTGACACTTCGTGCTTAAAGTTTAAAAAGCGTTGACGAAAAGCTCGTGGGAGCTAATGCCTAATCCGGAGGAGGTACGGTTGATGATATAAATCCTGCATTACCTTAAGGACCCTCAACTATGGGAATTATGGTATATTCCTTATTATGGGTACTGCAG
Organism: Symbiodinium sp. CCMP2592; assembly: GCA_905221615.1. Taxonomy (NCBI): domain Eukaryota; class Dinophyceae; order Suessiales; family Symbiodiniaceae; genus Symbiodinium; species Symbiodinium sp. CCMP2592. The sequence goes on from CAJNDT010006208.1 coordinate 333,137, forward strand.
GGTTTATATCATCAACCGTATTGAAGTACTTCCAGGCGCAGAGGCACGGGGCAATGAGCTAAAGGCCCAGCAAGCCTTGAAGACATCGAAGCCTAGCTCACAAACCCGCGTCCCTATACCGCCTTCCTCTTCGAGGGCTCATACTGTTGATGGACAAAATCCTGCATTACCGAGGTCCTTAGGGTCATGCAGGATTTTGTCCATCAACAGCATACCCTGAACCCTCAGGGCCCTCAAAGGGGAAAAGGAGGGACCCTTCATGGGGACCCCTACCCTACAATGGGCTATATATTGGGAACATAATCGCTCTCTTAAGTGTATATACCTAGGGGTCCAGACCTCCTGTTACGCTTGGAGGCCCCCAGAACCACAGCCCTAAGATCGCCTGGCCCGCGAAGGCAGACTCGTTGCCGATGAGGCCCCCGGCGAAGGGCTTCTCGCTAGTGGTGCCAGTGGCCTTCAAAGAGCTCCAGGCATCTTCAGGAACTTGGAGGTTTTAGACTTTAGACCGGGTTTTTTTTTAGGGATTCTGTTTGGGTTTAGAGCTCAGGGGGGGGCTCGAGGCTTTCAATGGATTTCGTTTGGACTCAGGATTCCTGCGCCCCCCCTTTTTGGGGTAGTTATAAGGGTTCCTTTAAGGGGCCCTTGAAAAGGGATCCATCAGGATTCTATAAGGGTAGAGGGTTTAGGGTCTACTTGGAGGTTCATGGGTAGTTATAGATGGGGCTCTGAGTCACCTAATAGGGGTCATAACAAAAGTTACCCTAATTATAACCCCACTTACAACTACCCATGAACCTCCAAGTAGACCCTAAACCCTCTACCCTTATAGAATCCCTATAGATCTCTTTAAAGGGACCCTTTAAAGGAACCCTGAAAACAACCCATGAACCTCCAAGTACCGTTCTTTGGTCCTTCTCAAGCAACCGAAGCCCCCCAAAACCCTGCTTGATTTATTAAGGCCCCTATAGTACCTGATTGCAAGGAGCCAGAGAGGGAAATGATAATTGATTAAATTAGAAACTCCCAAAACCCCTCGAAGCCTACCGAGCCCGTATCCCCCTTGGAAGTTTCCGAAAATGGGGGACCCTAATAGAGTACCCTAAATAGCAGGATCCTTATTTACAGGACCCCTAAACCCTAAACCCTAAACCGTGCCTCTGCCATGCGGGCAATGATCCCTCCGCGCCCGGCGCGGCGGGACGAGGCTCCCATGGCCAAAGCTGCGGTGGCCACCGCCGTGGCCGCAGCGGCCTCCATCTCCGCTCTGTCTTTTTTTGGGGTTTTGGGGTCTGGGGTTTAGGGTTTGGGGGTTTGGGGTTTAGGGCTTTAGGGGTTTTCCCCGTCCAGGGCTTCGGTTTGCTGAAGGCTGGGCTTTCTGGAGTTTCGGAGGCTTTGGAAAGCTTTGAAGGGCATTTTTAAGGCTTTAGCTTTGGGATCTGTGATCAGTTGCAGAAGCGGGCTACTTCTTGTACGTTTTTACTCTCCATCATACCATATGAAACAAATCTGTGTACTCATACAGCAACTTTGCTTGAAGGGACGTTTAGGGGATGGACGTACAAGGGATCGGCACCACACCTACACAATTCTGACATCAGATGTAGGTTTAGTTACGGTACACGTATCATATGTGGGGTTTGGGGTCCAAGATACGGGAGCAAAATGACAAATGCATCGGCACAGTGCCTGCACTCCGCTGACTCCCTCGCGGGACGGCGCTGCCGTGCCCCTGAGCGAAGGTGCGGCGGCGGGCGCCCCGGGGGCCGCGAATGCCTCTGCTGAGGCTTTGGGATTCTTTCAATGCTTCCTGTGAGTGTTCCTTTAAGGGTTGCTGTGAAGTCTAAGACAGGGCTTTGAACTAGGGTTAGAGAGTTCAGGCTTGAGAGCTACTCTCAAACCGGGTGGAGGGTTCAGGTTTGGGCTGATTGAAGGCTAGCGGCTAGCGGCTAGTCACTAAAGGGGACGGGCCGAGCCCGAACGCAAAGCGAAAAACACTAACTTAGAGCCAAAAAACTTCTCAAGTTGTATCAAAGCCGGGGGATCTGAAACACACCGACACCAAGTCCCAAGAATCGCAAACACCCCAAACAACCCTGCACCCTAAACCCGGGACCCTAAAGCCCCAAACCAGACGCCCATGTCTCTCAGCCCAAAATCTGACACCACAATCCCATAATACTACAATACCACAATACTGTAATACCATAATACTACAATACCATGATATTAGAATGCCATAGAAATACAATACCATAATATTATAATACCATAATCCTACAATACCATAATATTAGAATACCATAATGTTAGAATACCACAATATTATTACAATACCATAATTTTATAATATTACAATACCATGATATCAACTCTCGAGCCCGGCCCTCTCGAACCTTTGCAATGAACATTCACCTCTAAGGAGCCCGTGTAACTTGGCTTTATTTGCAAGCCTGACGGTGACCATTGTGGTAGCCCTTGTACAGCAAGTTCATAGAAGATCTAAGCCCCAAAGGACCATGAAACCTAAAATCTGTCAAACAAAAAACCAAAAACCCCAAAGGACCATAAAACCTAAAACCTGTCAAAAAAACTAAACAAGACTGGGGGCCCCCACTGTGGAGCCCACCAGGGACGCCGCGCCCAGGGCTCCGAGGGTCACCCCCATGGCCGTGGACCTGCTCGGCTGACCACGGCGTTCATGAGGCTTTGGGCTTGGGGTTTAATAGGGTTTAGGGTTTGGGTTTAGTGCTGTTGAAGGCTTCGGTTTTAGGGTTCAGGGTTTAAGGTTTCAGTAAGAAGTTGCTCAGGGTTCTGGTTAAGGGCCTATGGGGTTCAATGAGGGTTTCTTTCCAAGTTTCTATCGGACATTTCTCAGGAGTCTCAGGGAGAATCACTACAAGAAGTACCATGCATAAGGGCAACGACGCGGGCTACTGTTTGAATTAACGCGAAGGTTTACATAAGCCAACACAAGGCTTGTAGAAGGTTTTCTAGAAGCGCTACCGGTGTTGAGGCGGTTCTGCACGTGTCTGTGTTGGAACATGTCTGTTGCCATTCTGTCACTGATAAATGCCTTCCTTGAAAGCTCCTCTGCTCAGCTGATGTTTTCGGATCCCTATGCCTATCCCTGTTGTGGGAGAGGGATAACACAAATGGATAAATACTCAAACAAGAATTTACGAAGAGTCTTGAATCAGGGGCCTGTGTTTTCTCGACTGGGTGAAGGGCCCTTCGTGCCCCTCGCAAGGCACCCAGGGCCTCACTGAAGCAAGCCACGCTTCAGGTCGCGGGTCGCGGACCGTCGTGAGTTCCCCCAATTTGGGTTCGAAAGCCCGGCAATCGTTGCTTCCCACGTCTGAGATATGGGAGTTTCCGAAAATAGGGGACAGCAGCTTAAATAGTGGGATCCTTATAATAAGGACCCCAGCATGAGGTACCCCTAATTCTCGGAAACTCCCATATCTTGAAACAACTCGGCTTGGGTTTCACGTCTTGTTTCGGAGTGCGTTGGTTCTCCTGATTCTGCCGATTTCCACGCCCCAAGAAACCCCCTAAGCCCGGAAAGCCCCAAACCCCAAAATGCTGAGCCCGAGCCCTGTGTTCCCCTCCGAAACCCTCCCTTCTTCCCAGAGAGCCCAATACCCCTTAAGGAATAGATCTTAAATCATGATATGAAGACCTATATAATTTGAGCCATATTCCTTAAGGGGCCCCTTGGGCTCTCTGGGTTTGGGGAGCCCTGGAGCCTGGAAGCCATCGCTGAGTAGTCGGGAAAGGTTCACGAATCGAGCGACTGCCGGAGCCCTTCGAGCCAAGAACACCACCGGTTCAGGGTTTAGGGTTTAAGGTTTAGGGTTTAGGAAGCGCTCGCCAAGAGACGTCGATGTGTGAAAAGCTAAGCCTTAGAAAGGGCGGGCAGTGCAGCAGTTCATGGCGAGACTTTCAGACAGCACTTTGCGGGCTCCCCCTTTTTTGCACCTCCTTCTGCAAACTGTACACACGAGAGAAGGTCGCAGCTGTACACGAATCCAAGGTTAAGGTTGGGGAAACATCTCGGTGTCTGCGGGTCACACCCGCAGCGGGGGCCGTTTCCTCAGCTTGTCCGCGTGTCGTGTGAGGTTGTGCATTGCCCTCAATCTCTCCAGCTTCTCGTGCCCCTGAAGAGGACAATCTTGAGCTTCTTGCTGCTGCTCTCGGAGACTGGCGAGTTCTTGCATCTTCGCAACTCGAACCAAGGTATCAGGACCTGCAGCCTTATCCTTGATGTAGATGGTGAGAACAGGAGTGGCCCGATCTCCCTCCATCTGCGGCTGGACGGTATGTGGAGTCACAGACCTGATATAGTAGGACCCTCTCTCTTGATGCGTGTGAGCTGCGACGACGCTTAAGCTTCCCGGCTTGTCAAATGGCTGCTCGAAGAGGGGATCTCTCGTGCGATTGACGACGAAGTAGCGTTCGCCTTCGGACCCCTCGTCTACGCCCCAAATCTTGTGCCAGTACGTCCCGCTGAGACAGTAGCTGAAGAAGTTCGAGCGGTGGTTGTGAATGTAGGTCTCTGCCGGATCCATAAACATGTGTAATCTCACTTCGATGCTGGTACCATCAAAGAGGTGTACCCGCGTCATGATGCCAGGAACCTCATCCACAAGCGTGCTGTGATCAAAGCATGTTAACCAACTGGCTCCAGAAATCCAGTCTCGCATCAACTGTCCAAGTCTTGAAATCTCAGCTGTATCCTTGGATGCTCAACCCACCGGGCACTCAATCCATTCATGCTGCTTCTGCCATGACTGTCGAGTGGCGCGGCGGCAGAAGCCCGGAAGCCGGATGTGATGTGGCAGCTTGAACAAGCTACGACTACTATCCTTTCACCCGTAGGGTTCCGATTACAGGATGTGTATTGTCAACGGTTTAGGGTTTAGGGAATACTGCATTCTATCACATGAGGCCGAGTCTCTTTGGACTCCTCCAGCAGCTTCGAAGGCCTGGATTGCACTGCCGCATCTAGCGCACGGATGGCCTCGAAAGCTTGCTGGCGCAGCTTCTCCTGCAATCCACTTGAAGCTCTGAAAGAAAAAGAACATCTGCACCTCCTGCTGCCTGTCCTCCGAAAACACTGCGAAAGTTGAGTTGCAGACTTGTCTACTCTTTGTTTCAAGTTTCAACATGCCGGACATTTGCTGGCACGACATGTCAAGACTCAAGCACAAATCCCTGCCTGGCAGTTGTACCGTTTGGGAGACTCTGTGGCAACGATCCACTCCGATCCACGAAGCTTGTGCACTTCGAAACGCGGACGGCCATCAGCGTGGCTCTGGTCATGTACGATCTGCTTCAGCAACTCACTGTTGCCTTTGAAGCTGGGTAGGTCCAAGGCGATGTTCCATGGGCAGCTGCAAAAATCTACCTGCTGCAGGAATGTTGAAAGTTGCTTTGATGCTTCCCTTTGCTCTTGGCGCCACGAAAGCCCTTTGGCCAATTGGACCACCTCCCCATCAAAGATGTAGCGGGAAACACCATTCTTGGCAGAGCATTGCAAAGATGTGATGAGCTGCTCCCGGCTCCACAGGCAACCATTGGCTCGGAGATGTTCCTCGATGTCATCCAATTGCATGGCGCCGCCAAAGCTGCACAGCAATGTCTTTGTCCGCCTGCTTATTTGCTCTTGGAGCTGCCAGGAGCATTCAGGAGGAGCCCTGCACTCATTGTGTCCAAGGATGTCATTCGCTAATGCAATTACCTCCCCGTCAATGCTGAACCGCGGAGCTCCATTTTTGGCAGACGTGCGCAATGCGTGCAAGAACTGCTGATAGTCAAGAGTCTCGCCAAGCTCGGAGCTCACCATCTCGTGGATTTGTTTCAAAGGCAGTGGGCATCGAGAACGGCGCAACAACTTCTTGGCGGACACGCTGATCTGTGTCGGGAAAAACGAGTCGTGGCGACTGCGCGTCATTGATAATGTCTCCTGTGCAACTAAGCCCTTGACTCGAAACACTGCATCAACGAAGCAAGAGGAAAGCTCATCATGAATGCTTGTCGACAGAAGTTGCAATGAAAATCTTTTTGAATGCTCAACGAACACTAGCGGAGTACACACATGTCCAAAGCACATGTTTGCAGTCACATGCAAGAAAACAAATCACATGATGTAAATGGGGATGCTAGGAGGCCAATATGTTCAACACCCCGACACTGCACGAAGCTAAACTTCAGAGGATTTGCCGACCCCCTTCTCAACAACAGCTTGCACTTATATGCACTCAGATTGGTCGTCTTGTTTGAGCCCTGCCATAAACGGTCAATTGATTCGTCACTACACTACACATCACACACGCTGTACAGCTACTACTATATAACTCTATAACATTGTTTCTGAAAGCTTGGAGACTCACCCAGGCATAACCTGTCACACAAGACAGACTGGCTCGCTTGTGGACACGGTGCTGGTTGGGTACGGTATCTGTCTGAACATTGTCAATCGGATGCTTGCGGATGCACCGCAACATGTCAGCGGCTAACGAAAAACCGCAATGCATAAATGGTCAGGCGTCTGGCGTTCCCCGCCCCCCCCCCCCCGCCGTGGTTGCTGTGCTCGATGCTGCGGCCTGGCTTGCACTGTCTGACGGCTGCACCTCGGACACCTGATTGACGCGGCCTTTCTCATGCATTTGCTTAAGCCAGCAATCTTTCAAGTGCCCCTTGCGCTCACAGTAACGGCATGTGCGCGTCTCACCAGAAGGCTGCGAACCCTTAGGATTGTTGCCTTTGCCCTTTCCTTTCTGCTTGCCTTGGCTCTAACCACCTTTACCGCCTTGCTGCTTGCCGCCTTGACCTTTCCCTTTCTGCTTGCCTTTACCTTTGTCACCTTTGCCCTTGCTTTTGCCCTTCTGCACGCGATCAACCTCGATGGGTGTGGGACCGCCTGAGAACAACGCTGCAATGCCCAAAGTGTTTTTTTTTGGCGTGGGCGGGCCTCGTCGACTACGGCTGTGGCACTCGGTCCCTACAAACAAGACAAACCAACAAACGAACACAAACAGCGGTGAAACAGGGCGGCTCGATAAAAAGAGGCAAAGAGCTAGCTGCGGCGCACAGGCTTTGCCGGTGTTGGCCTGCAATGCCAAAAGTGCTGGCAATTAAAGTGCTCCACTTTGTCTGGGAGGTGTCCCAGCGCTCAATCAAATTCCGAAGATCCTGATACGTGGAGCTTTCCGTGATCAACACGGTAGCCTGGGTACGAAGTTGTCCAGACAGACGGCGAAGGACGGCGGCCTAACGATTGTCGTCTTTTTTTTTTGCGTGGGCGGGCCTCACAGACAGCAGTTGCTGCACTCGGTCCCAGTAAGAACTACAAGAACTGTAAGAAATCACAAGAAAGCTATACAGAAGAGCCTAACGGGTGAAACAGGCCGCGACTTGCAGACTTAGCCAGCAGGGATCGTTCGGCCTTGCAAGGGTAGCTTCTCTCAGATGTCCTTTTCCCGAAAGAGCAGCTTGAAACATGCATCCATCAACCAGCACGCCTCATAGCCAATGCGTGGCGGAAGAGCAGTTCATTGACACCGCAGCCAGGGTCTCGCAATGTGGATCACGCAGGGGTGGCCCAGTGCGGTCACAATGAAAGGGAGAGGCCGTGCAGGTGCAAGCCAGCTCTTTCTTAGCGCACCAGTCGAATCAGACCCAGCTTCCCAATGGTGGGCATCGCAAGGGTCAAGAAAGAACCAGGTCCAGCTTTCCAGTATGAGAACGCAGGGCCAATGGATGACAGTAGCGCTTGAGAGTGCTCCCCAGGACAAGACGGGGCTCAGATCATTGCAAAACTGCCCACGATCAACTGTCCGTGAGGAAACCCTCGCACCGTACGTGCACCAGAGGCAAGCCGTGTCAGTCAGATTATCAGTGAGACCTACACATTTAGTGCAGCAGACCGGTAGAGGCGGTCGCGGCCACGTATGCAGGGGCACGCACATTGGCTCCATGAAAAAGCCCGTGCATCCATCAACCAGCCACTTCATGGCCGATGCGTGGCGGAATAGCGGCCCGGCTTCACAGTAGCGAGAGTCCCGCAGTGTGGGTCTCGGGAGGGCGATCCAGTGCAGTCACAATGAGACAGAGGGACCGCACAGAGACAGACCGGCCCATTCTTAGCACATCAGTCATACCAGACCCAGCTTCCCAATGGTGGGCATCGCAAGGGTCAAGAAAGAACTGCACATCGGTCCAGCCCAGCTTCCCAACATGTGGGTCTCGCAAGGGCGGCGCACAAGAGCGCTATGAAACCGAATACTGCAGTCCGCAGGGGCCATATCTCCGCTGTCGAGCCAGTCCCAACTTCCCAGAATAGACATCGCAGAGCCAATGGATGACAGCAGCGCTTAAGGAGTGCTCCCCACTGTCCTTCGCATAGCTTCGTGGTTAGAGGTTGGGGTTTTCCGTTCTTTCAAATCAGTTGCTATTTACGCAAACGTCTTTCTATAAAAGCGAATCAAATATTGTATCTTCCAAATGAATCCAAAAGGAGCGCAAGATAAAAGCTGAGCGAATGAAATATATATTTGACAATCAAGAGCACTCGGACGACACTCGTTTTATTCGCAGCGGTTGGTAGTCTCGCGGTGCCCTTGGTAGGGCGGATGCATGTTGATGCATCCAACCCCCCCGCGGCATGGAAAAGACTATTCTCGGAATGTGCTGACATTCCAGGGTGGGTTGGGTGGGCAAAAGAAAACGATATGAGCCACGGCCTGAGCCTGACGTGGCTACCCATTCGAGACTGCAACATTGCGAGACCGTGGGACTGACCCGGAAAGACATGGATTGAAAATCACTCAAGAAATTCAAGCCGAAAGCAAAACTAAAATCTGACTGAGAAAATTTTTCTTCTTTCAAACAAAGCGCACGGGATCCATCTAGGATCCAAGTCCTCAGCTAAGAACACCCCGCCCCGCCCGTCAGCTAGCTCCGGACAGATCTACAGGGTGAAACCCGGTTTAGCTTGTCCTTCGCATAGCTTCGTGGTTAGAGGTTGGGGTTTTCCGTTCTTTCAAATCAGTTGCTATTTACGCAAACGTCTTTCTATAAAAGCGAATCAAATATTGTATCTTCCAAATGAATCCAAAAGGAGCGCAAGATAAAAGCTGAGCGAATGAAATATATATTTGACAATCATGAGCACTCGGACGACACTCGTTTTAGTCGCAGCGGTTGGTAGTCTCGCGGTGCCCTTGGTAGGGCGGATGCATGTTGATGCATCCAACCCCCTTTCCCCTGAGCCCTTCGTGCTGAGTCGAAGCTTTCTTTGGTCTCCCACAACTGATGCAGAAGCGAAAGCGGCAAATCCGAGTATGTGCATGCAATGCGATGTTCGTCCGAGAAGTTGGTGAAAATCTCGTTGGTAAGTTGGTCTGCGTACTGATTCTCATCGCGCGGCCTCCACCGTAGGAGGAGCTTCAAGGAAGAGCGAAGAAGCAAGTCAGACAACTGCATGTTGATCAACATGAGTGGCCACTTTGTTGACGACCCCTTCTTGAGCAATCTCGAGTTGCCCTGATTGTCTGTGTCCGCAGCGCACTCAATGTCCAATTCCTTTCTGTCCACAGAGGCTGCCAAGCATCCGAAAACGTGAAGAGCCGCCAATGTTGCCAGCAGTTCTGCTGAGCCTGATGCCCATTGTGATTTTCCCTCCTGATCAAACAAGTACGGTGCATCACCCGGTGTCAAGCGCAGCGAAAACCACTTAGAAATCTTAGTGTCATCACTTAACTCCCAACCGGCCAACACGACGAATCCGTCGGCCGGTATTTCGCACCTCACTCGGCCCATGCGCCTTCTAGCGCTCGGCCCGCAATCCACTGAAAATTGACCTCGTTGGCGCACACTACGAAGCATTACGAGCTTTAACCATATCCCTGGGACAGACCGATTTGCTTCCGCCGGTGCAACAGGCTAGGGAGATCCTGACTCGGGGGCACGCTTGGGCCAGACAGTCGCCCAAGCGACTTCTTAATTACACTATTAATAGTTCCTGCAGCCAAGACCATAGGCCAGTTGCTCTCTCTTATATCCATGTTTCAAAACTGCGCTATGTTATGGTGTAGTCTCTGGCTGTTTCGTTATGGCGTAAGTCCTTCCCTCTGGTTCTGGCCGGAACTCGCTCCAGAACGTGGCGTGGGAGGCCCAGGACTGGCTTTTAGAACGCTCGAAAGTGCGCGCAAAGTCCATGCAAAATCTTTCGGGCCGTAGTGCGGCCTGGCAGGGGTCGGAGTTTGCATGCTCGGCTTCTGAGCTGCCGCCAGAATTCCAAAACTTTCTCAATTCATTCGTGCGCTGCACATGGAAATTCGAGTTCTTTCAGCTGTGAACAGACTTCATCGGAGCAGCGTCGAAACGATTGCGGCGTGTATGCTGCCAGCGCCCACATATGACCTTCATGTGGCTCAATTTTATGATAGCGTCGTGCGTTGAAAGACATGGGTTTGTCATGAATGTCGATCCATGAACCTTTGAGCTCGTAAGTTTTGTTGTTTTTGCTTAGTTTTTCAATTGAAGTTCCTGCATCATCTTCGAGCGACTCCCAGGTCTACGGCGGGCTGATGTACAGGGGAGGCCCGCTCAAGCGAAGCCAGAATTGCTGGACTTTTCCAGCCCTACATTTGGAGTCGCGAAGCTTGCGATTTTCACCAACAGTGCAAAGCCTCTCGAACCGTCATTTGTGGGGTTTCGAGACAGAAACTGAAGCCTTCCAAAGCCTCCCTCGTGGGTTCGGAGCTTACAATCTTACCGTAGTCTCTGCACTCTTCTGGTCTTGTAGTTCCTGCAGCTTGCAGCTGTCCCTGCTATCTTGTGCTTCACGTTGGTAGATTTCTCGGCTTGCGCGTGTCATCCTTGCGCAGGGGCCATGCTAATCTTCTCTATCTCGTTCCTCCACCTTCGGAAAGCACACGGCAAACGAGAGTGCCTCAACTGCTGAAGCAGTGCGAGCTTCGCGAGAACATGCTTTGATTCATGCATGCTTTCACTGAAGAAGTGTTGACACCGTTTGGGACATGACCTGGACTACAATGCTAAAGGCAGCTCCATGCACAAAAACCGTGCATGGGTCCCGCCTCGCCGTTCATTTAAACTTTTAAAACCTAAACGGGGTGTGGGACCCGGCCCTAGAAAAATGGGACCCGGGTGGACCCAGGTGGGACCCGGATGGGACCCGGTGGGACCCGGTGGGACCCGGGATTCGATCTGGCTAGCAAAGTATGGGACACGTGACAACCAGATGAAACTTCTTGTGTGGGAAACATGGGACCCGGTGACACCCGGATAAGACCCGGCGAGCAAAAAAACGGGATTCGGTGACGCAGAAGGTGGGACTTGGATGGGCCCGGGGGGACCCGGTTGGGACTCCTTGCAAAAAGCGGGACCTTGTGACCGCTCAGATGATGTGGCCTCAAAACCACACGTTGATGTGGCTTGAGAACCACACGTTAAGTGGCCTTGATGTGGCTTCAAAACCACACGTCGAACGAACACGTGGGCTGCCTTTCTTCTTTCTTTACTACAGAGAATTCTAAGCCGGAGCTGGCTCCAAGTCCACTTGCTGGAGTTAGAAAAGGCTTCAACAAGCTTCGATGATCTTGCAAGCTATTGGCTATTGCTGACTCCATAGAGCCATAGATCTTGGCAATCCTAGACAGGAGCTTCGATGATCGTGTCGCAGCGATGCATCCTAATAAACGTCAAAGATCTCGATTGGCTTAAAAAGATCCTCGAGATACCTCGATGACATTGCAAACTGACACTGATCTCCAGTGGATATAGAAGCAGGATGAGCCCAAGAAATGATGCTGCGGACGACCCCGTTTCTGGGCCCACGAAACGAAAGCAATTCTGGCTTCGCCACAATGGGCCTCCCCAGTTGCAAATCCGCTGGTTGTGGCATTTAAGGTGAGCGTGCAGCTGCTTTGGACAAGACTTCTGGCTTTTCAATCTTGCGTCTGCGTGGTGCCCAAAACTGCGGGAACAAAGGCAGGCAGGCGCACGCCCGAGATCCAGCTGGTTGGCCCCGAACATTTGCGATTTGCGACCCCAAAAATGGGGCCGTTTCGCGGCCCCGAAAACAGGGCTGCGACATGCGCCCGGCCTCATTAAATATATAGTTTGAGCATGAGTTGGAGGCTTGGAACCCCGACCCCAAAAATGGGGCCGCCAAACGGCCCCATTTTGGGGGGTCGCGAATTCTTCTACTTTGAGGCACGTCCGCCTGACTGCTACACAACAAGGCGACTGTGGCACACAGGCGCGCGTCCAGCTTGGAAAAAAACAAGCTTTCAGGATTAAGGCTTCCAAGCCTTGCTTTCTTATGGAAGTACATTAAATCAACATGAAAGAAACGGGCACAGGGGAGGCCCGCTCAAGCGAAGCCAGAATTGCTGGACTTTTCCAGCCCTACATTTGGAGTCGCGAAGCTTGCGATTTTCACCAACAGTGCAAAGCCTCTCGAACCGTCATTTGTGGGGTTTCGAGACAGAAACTGAAGCCTTCCAAAGCCTCCCTCGTGGGTTCGGAGCTTACAATCTTACCGTAGTCTCTGCAGTCTTCTGGTCTTGTAGTTCCTGCAGCTTGCAGCTGTCCCTGCTATCTTGTGCTTCACGTTGGTAGATTTCTCGGCTTGCGCGTGTCATCCTTGCGCAGGGGCCATGCTAATCTTCTCTATCTCGTTCCTCCACCTTCGGAAAGCACACGGCAAACGAGAGTGCCTCAACTGCTGAAGCAGTGCGAGCTTCGCGAGAACATGCTTTGATTCATGCATGCTTTCACTGAAGAAGTGTTGACACCGTTTGGGACATGACCTGGACTACAATGCTAAAAGCAGGTCCATGCACAAAAACCGTGCATGGGTCCCGCCTCGCCGTTCATTTAAACTTTTAAAACCTAAACGGGGTGTGGGACCCGGCTCTAGAAAAATGGGACCCGGGTGGACCCAGGTGGGAGCCGGCTGAGGAGGCTAGCGGCTAGCGATCTTATGGCCTTCTTCTAATGATGAAAGTGCATTGCCTTCCGCGGTCGCATCTGCTGACGTGCGCGTCCCGGATTCGATCTGGCTAGCAAAGTATGGGACACGTGACTACCAGATGAAACTTCTTGTGTGGGAAACATGGCCCGGTGACACCCGGATAAGACCCGGCGAGCAAAAAAGCGGGATTCGGTGACGCAGAAGGTGGACTTGGATGGGCCCGGGGGGACCCGGTTGGGACTCCTTGCAAAAAGCGGGACCTTGTGACCGCTCAGATGATGTGGCCTCAAAACCACACGTTGATGTGGCTTGAGAACCACACGTTAAGTGGCCTTGATGTGGCCTCGAACGAACACGTGGGCTGCCTTTCTTCTTTCTTTACTACAGAGAATTCTAAGCCGGAGCTGGCTCCAAGTCCACTTGCTGGAGTTAGAAAAGGCTTCAACAAGCTTCGATGATCTTGCAAGCTATTGGCTATTGCTGACTCCATAGAGCCATAGATCTTGGCAATCCTAGACAGGAGCTTCGATGATCGTGTCGCAGCGATGCATCCTAATAAACGTCAAAGATCTCGATTGGCTTAAAAAGATCCTCGAGATACCTCGATGACATTGCAAACTGACACTGATATAGAAGCAGGATGAGCCCAAGAAATGATGCTGCGGACGACCCCGTTTCTGGGCCCACGAAACGAAAGCAATTCTGGCTTCGCCACAATGTGCCTCCCCAGTAAGTAAATGGAGGAGCGCCGAAGCAATGGCTTCCGCGTCAAGCCCAGCTTTGGTCAGGTTTTAGGCTTCATCCAAGAGTGTGAAAAACGCAGAGCAAGTCTCTTTTCACTCCACGCTTGAGCCAAACACCGAAGTGTTCAGCAAGGTCTCTTGCGGAGTCTCGCGCAGCAAATTCCGTCTCAACTTTGCTAAACAAAGGAGGAATGACATGCAACTGTCCTAACACTTCTCAGGACTTCTGTACTCACTCAAACAGCAGTGCACAGCCACTCTGTCCCTTGGCCTGTTCCCACCGGCACGAGCGAAGCGAGGGTCGGCGGAAAACAGCAACAGTGCAGTCAGAGCAACACGCACTTCTTCAAGGATGCCCAAAAGCATCTCTAGTGCTGTAAGCGCTCATCATGGTCTTCAAGACAAGTGCAAACATGCTAAAACATGTGTTCGCCATGCAAATGCCTGTTCAAGCTTCCAAAACAAAACAGTTCAAGGCAAAAAGGATGAAACCCTTTCTCATGCGCAAAACAAGCATGTCGGTACTCAAGGGCACACCTAAAAGGAGCAAACTTTTCTCGGTCTTGCGCACAGAGTCGCGGCCCGTGAGGGCAAGTCTGAAAGCTGTACTCTGACAGCCAAAGAAGCAGCTTCCTTGTGTTAAGGAGCGCTCAGGCTAGGTCCTACTCTCTAAGACCCCCGACCTCCCAGTTCATGCTGGTGAGGTACGCGGAGGGAACTACTTCAGGTCCTAACACAGGTCCTACCTCCCGGTCCCTGCCAGGGAGGTTGAAGAAGCAGCTCACTCAGCCTGTAGGCCCTTTCCCTCCCACCATTAGGGAGGTTCTAGGAAGCCAGTCCCTCCCAGGAAGAACCAAGACCAGCAAGGGCCGCTTTCTCCAGGGTGGGCCAGACCCCCTAGTTGTGGAGAGCTTTAGGTGAGCTGGCCGTGCCCCGCTGCTCGGTAGGGAGGAGAACCCCCCAAGGCTTGGAGCAGAGAACCTAAGACTCACGAGCTTGGGTTGGACGCTGGGCGGCAACTGAGGTGGCCCTTGCGTTCTCGCTCTTACTAACAAGGGCCAGAGCACCCATGCCGCAGCAGCTCTGGGCACTCGGCTACCTCTGCCAACCAACTCCACCCCAGTAACGGGCAGTGGAAGCAAACTGCCTTGGCTAAAAGGCTCGAGCAGCAGAGTGACCACAGGCCCCCTGTCTGCCGAGAGAAACCTCAACTCGGAGGGATCCGCCGCGAGGCTCTGCACGAACCGCGCCAAACTAACAGAGCTGTGCATGCGGTGTTTGCACTGAAAGGCGAGGCCCAAACACGGCCAGGCCAAAACTGAGAGGGTCTATGCAGAGACAGTGAGCGCGCACTGCCTTCTGCACTGCGGTTGGGTACTGGCCCCCGGCGCGGGCCTGTTCACGCTCACAAGGCGGCCTTAGCCAACCGTCCACCCTCGGCAGCTGAAACCAAAACCAAAGCGAAAAAGTCAGCCGGCACTAAACCCTCTCAATGAGCGCGAGGGCAAACGCACCCCTTACTATGCACAAACGCGCAGGAGTCGACGCTCCCCTCAACAAGCGCGGGGACGACGCCGCACCAGCTGACCCATCACCCTTGCTCGGGCTGCAGCTCAGGCAGGACCCACGGTCTGGACAGGCCTGGGAACCTGCTGCCAATAAAGAAGCAAGCGCTTAGCCGCACTTGCCATGCCACCCTGAAAAGGAGTGGACTAGGGAAAATCCCAAGTACTTGGCTCAGCTCGACGCCAAGCACAGGGACGCAAGAGCCCGCAGTAACTCCTGCAAATGTGACACCTGCCCGCAGACAGGTTCGGCCCAACCAAGCTTGAAGGCGTACTGCAAGGCCCTCAAGCGGATGACCGAGGCTACGGGAGCTAAAAGGGAAGATCACCTCGAGGCTGGTGAGATGATCTTCCTGCATGTCCAGAATGCAAGCTCCTGTATTGGCGGCTCACTACAAGGCCCACCGCCGCCCTAAAACCAACCCTAAACCCTACCAAAGCCGCCAAGGGAAACCACCTGGAGGAGCCTCCACCACCTTGGTGGTCCTCACGCTTGCCGTCACTTACCCACACCACACATGTAGGCAATCCTAACCTTCTCGTTGCTTGTCGGTAAAGACCTGCCTCCATCTGTTCTCCTGCCCAGGTAGGCATGGTCCCAGGAGTGCACTGCATGCATGGCCGCACGTAGTGAAAGCAAACGACTAACACAGCTGACTCTGGTCTCATGCAGTAAGTCCAGGGCACCGACTGGGTGCTTGCTCAAGTTTGCCTGGGGTGAGCTCGCAGCGTAGAGACTGCCACCCGCTCCAGACTGCTCACCAGCTTGGCCCGGCCCTGGGTGCTTGGTGTCCCTGCACCAAGGAAAACCCTCCAAAAGCCGTGGCTTTTGACCGTGAAGACAGAAGGGCGAGCACCCCAAACTTGAGCCACAATGTCCCCCCTCGTAGGGTGGGTCCGCGTCTGGCGTTGCTCTACCACCCACCACAGGGGGACGTACCCCTTGGCGCGGTGGACAGTTCCCCCGAGGGCCGAGCCCTTTCCGGTGGGAGCTGGCAAGTCCCTTGGGTGGACGTATCCCCTTCGTGAGGTGGATTGGTCCCCCGAGGGCTGAACCCTTACCGGTGGGAACAGGCAAGTGGGAGTGATGGCTCGAAGAAGCACAGCTACAAAGCCTGGGATTCACCTGTTTGGGGTCTCTTCAGCACACAGTTAGAGCCCAGGACTGTTTGCAGACAACTACTTCTCCGACCACTGCGGTCACTCGAGCCAGACCTTGAGCCAGGAGCAAACTTTTCACGGTCTTGCGCTCTGAGTCGCGGCCGCCGGAGCGGCAAGTTCGGTCTGGGCTGTACTCTGACAGCAAAAGGAGGAGGGCAGCCTTGTTTAAGGCGTCCTCCGCTAGGCCTACTCCTATCCCCCGTTCCTCCCAATCTCCGTTGGGAGGTTGCCTAGTCTAGCCCTCCTCCCAGGCTTTTGCTGGCGAGGTTGAAGGCAGCCTCAGGGTTGGCCCTGTGCCTCCCGGTGCCGGTGAGGAAAGGAAGCCGGCCATGGCCTCAGCTGTTCACCTCCTTGTGCCCCCTGCCTAGGCGGGCTCTGCTGGCTTTTGACCACCTCCCTCAGCCCCCTTCTTGAGGTGGGTCTTTGAGGCTGAGGAGATCCCAGTCTCCGCTGGTGAAGACATTTGCTCGCGATCTGAGCAAACAGATCTCATCCCTGGGGGAAAAGCAGAGGATGCGCTGAGCATGGAGTGAAGCCACCACCCACTGCCCAGCATCGCTTCTGCTGAGTTCCTCCACCAAGGTGCGAGCCAATGCCCGGTGGTCTCGGTGAAGGGATTCCACTTGCACCCTCAACCAGTCCGCCGTGGCGGGAGCACTGTGGTGGATCCAGTTCCACCAACTTTCAAGCTTCCTCCTTGGAGGAAAGCCTGGTGGTGCAGATTGCGGCTCCCAATCTGCAGCGTCGATGACAACGATCTCCTCCACGCAGGAATTTGGCGACATCTTTCGGATGCCCCAGTTGCCACGATTTAAATCGCGGCACATCATGCCCGCACAACTGACCCCCAGAATAACCATCGCCATGTGCAAAACCCTTGCACTGGATGGTTCTGGGTACATTGGGCTTAGCCGTTCCACCTCCAAAATGGTCACAGGCACCTTGCCCCATGTACCAATCTGGAGGATTCCAGGGCCCACCTCCCGGGTCTTGCTTGCGCATATCCCAGGGATGACTTGCCCTAGGCGACTCTCTGGCCCATGGCCAAATCGGCGGTTTGGCTCCTGCTCGCTGGAAGTAAGTTTCCAGCACAAGGCGGGATTTCCCGGGCATTCGGAGGTTGCCCGGCTGCCCCCTATACCAAGGAGGGCATAGCAGTCACTGAAACCCCTTAGCGCGAGCGAGTCCCCAACCTGAGCAAGCCAGTGGATAGTGTTGTGAGACCTCTTCACATGTGGCGTGAAGAGGAGCAGGGGTGTGTCCCCCACTTCCACCGGCCATGTTGGCCTAGAAGGGCCCTCCTCACTTTTTGGGTGAGTCGGACTCCCCTTTTGGCCTGCTGGTTCACTTGGGGCCGCGCCAGGGTGGGTCGGGCCCCCTTGTGTGGCCGAGGGTTGGCTTTGCTCTTGAGCAGGGTGGGTCGAGCTTTTTCACTGCCTCCGCCGGGCTTGTGGCTTCGTCTGTCTCGGCAGCTGCTGGTTTCGCCTCGGGTTCTCGGGCAGGTTCCTGCCTAGCCGGGGGCGTGCGGCTCCGCTCTGTGCCGCTTTCACTCCCTTTGTTAGGCGAGGACTGGGGTGACAGGTGTTGTTGTCACCCCGGCCTTCCCCCCGGTTTTGCGGTGGGTCAGGCTCGCTCTCGCTGCCCTGGCCTTTGCCCTCTCCCCGTTGGCGCGGTGGGTCCGGCTCTCTGTCTCGTTCCCCCCGGTTGCGCGGTGGGTCGGGCTCTCGGTCTCTGTCCCCCCGTCTGTGCGGTGGGTCGGGCTCTCTGTCCCTGTAACCGCGGTGGTGCGGTGGGTCGGGCTCCCTGTCCCTGTACCCCCGGTGCTGCGGTGGGTCGTGCTCACGGCCCCACTCCCCCCGATATCGCGGTGGGTTAGAATCTCTGGCTTTGCCCTGGCCTTTGGCGGGCTCACCCTTGCCTTTGGCCTTGCCGCCAGGGTTCCAGAGGCCTAAGGCCTTGAGCCTGTCCCGGTCTTTCTTGGACGGCCGCCGGACATGGCCATCGGGCGGCGGATCCCTTTTACCTTTACCTGGGGCTCCCATGGCCGCGCTAGGAAAAAGGCTTTGCGAAAAACTGCTTCACAGAAGGGGTACCAGCAGCTGCAAGTGTGTCACGTGCCGCACGCTTACGCTGCAAACCATGCTTACCATGTGCACAAAAGCGTTCAAGAACTGCAGGTGTGAGGCCTCCAACTGGCTGCACACTATGACACTGAGAGCACTTCCACCTGCAACCTTCATTGCACATGGCATGCGAATCATGCCACTTCCACTCCGAAGACGGAACACTGAGGGGGTGGTTTTTGCAATAGTTGGCAACTTTCCTATTGAAATTGGGCTTGGTATCGGCCTGTTGAATCCACAAGCCACACTCCTCGCACTTGATCTGCAGGTTGTTTGCAGCCGTGCCACCCTTGACGAACCTGTGCCCCTTAGTGTCGATTTGGCCTGCCACCAAAGCCGACAAGATTTGCCTCTTATTGGCCTCAGGCGGCAACTGGGCGGGAGGAAGGTCCGCGACCCCTGCTTCGTTGCCATCTTTGGCATCTCTCCCTTTGTTGCGGGTTGGGGTTCGTTGGGCCCCCCCTCTGGCCTTGAACTGGCCGTCTGCGGCCCATGGGAGGAGAGCTGGCCTGCCGCGTCAGCTTCACCGCCGGATTGCTCTGGAGCCCCATTGGGCATGGATGTTTCCTCGGCGGGCTGGGCCTTCTTGCCTTTCTCCCCCCCGTGGGCCGGTGGGGTTTTGCCTTTCTTGGTCCGTCTTCTCTTTTGAAACGAAGACCTGCTGGTCGAGGGGCTGGACGACTCTGCCGATTTTTCCTCGCCCGTCTTCCTGGGGTACACAACCTGTGGGCCTTGATCTTTGTCATACCCCATCAATGCTTGCATGCGCCTTCCCAGGAAAAGTGCAACCGACTCTGCCAGCGCATCAGATTGCTTGAGGGCAGTTGCTCGGTCTTTCGCCTCTTTTGTGTTTGCTCTCGCCCCAATGAGGCGATCGACTTCATCATTGATGACTCTGCGCCATTCTTGGCCCGGCCCAACTTGCTCCAAAAATGCGGAAGCTGTGAGGTGAGAGGGGACCCAATGCAGATCAAGCTGCTCCGTGGGGGCCGTTCCAAAGATGTCAAGATGGCGGCCTTTAGTTGTGGTGCCGCGGCGGCTTCTCACCACCGCGCCTTTGCAATCACTTGTGACATCTGCCCCGGGCTGGAGCTGCTGCGCCGCAAAATGAATGGCCCTGGCCTCCCCACGGTAAACGCTTTGCTCATTCTTGAGCAGTCCCGTGGCTGAGCCAATCCAGTGGGGTTGGCCCTCCTTCCAAATGTAGAAGGTAACACCCCATACCACTTCTCGCGTTCTCTGGTCGTTTTCAGACCCCCCTGTTGCATCCGTGGCCGCGAAGGCTTCGGGTGGGACGGACCCCCCTTCTGCCAAAACGCCTTTTAGCTCAATGGCCTCATCTTGAGCATGTTGGCATTCCGGCCAGGAAGGGTCCCTTGGGAGGAGCCCAAAGTCCCAAAGGCATTCTGGATAGTTTGGGTCCTCCCTGGAGGGCCACCATGCCGGTTCGGGCTCACCATGCTCTTTCCACCATTGGCAATCCCACAAAACATGCCTTCTGGTGGCCGGCACTCCACATCTTTGGCAGGTGGCATACGGTGACGCCCTGACCGCTCCTTGCCAAATGGACTTTAAGGCTTTTCCTGTGAGGCTGTCGGCCTTCTTCAGGATTTTCCTGGGCATGGTCCAATCCGGGCCAGTTTCAAGGCCTCGACCCCCATCGATCGCTGCCCAGGTTTGGTGTCGGGTGGCATTAACCCATCTTTTGGCAAGGAAAAGGACCTCATGGAACTCAGCTGCCTGCAGGATGTCATAGGTTTTGGACCCGATTGTCCACTGATGAATGCTGAGCGGCTTCCATCCCATTTCGTCCAAGTAGCACCAACAGGCACCAAGCGGTCCAGCCGCCCTTTTCCAGGGGTGCTCAGCCTCTTTGAGCCACACCTCCAGGCTGTTCCAGCCTTGCTGGATTCTGTCAAAGTCCTGTTCCGGCCACTGCAGCAAAAGCCGGCGAACGGCCTTAAAATGCTGGGCCAGGATTGTGTACCAAGGGTCCTCGACTTTGTTGCCATGGAAATCCAAGGTGGCTCCTACGCTGGCATTGTTTGGTCGGCCCAGCACTTGTGCCAGAAGCCCCCTGAACCACTTCCGTCTCTTGGGGGCAACACCAACACCTTCATGCCCATATAGGGCCGAGGAAAGGATGGATCCTTTGTAGAGCCGCACCTTGATGCCAACTTTGCCGATTTTCAAAGATTGGAGCTGGGCTGCCCTTCGGGCCCCTTTTTGGTGTCTGGCTTTAGTGGGTGGTGATCCTGCGCCTGGCACCGGCTGCAGAATCCAGGCGCCAAGGTCCTTGCCAACTCCAACAACCTTGGGACCATCAGGCCCAGCCAGGGCCAGCAGTCCTTTGCACATTTTGATCGACGGTATCGACCGAACAGTCATCTATCCACAGATCGACGTGCTGGTCTGTGGTGCTGCGCTGGGAGGCCTTGGCGAGCGGCTCATGGAGGATCACTCGCGAGAGAGCCGGAGCGAGCGGGCAGCGCTATGAGGCCCCTGCTTCCGCAGATGGGCCTTGAAAGGGCCCCCTGGGATTCAATGTACCGTGGGCCCTCGTAGCAGCTGAGGGCTCTTTCCAAAAGCATCTCCGGGAAGTGGTGGACCACCCCTTTCTCTAACAGCACCTGGTGTGGTACTGTTTCGTAAAAGGACGTTAAGTCCAGCAGCAAGCTCCCATCCTCTGAGCTGGGCCGCCAACTCAGCAACGGCATCCTCAGGCAAGGCCCTGAGCATTTCGTAACTCCAACCATCCGGCCCTGGGGCCTTGGTGGGGAGTCTGGCAAAGGCCTTTGCCATGGCCTCTTTGGTTAGGGCCACTGTGCTCTGAGCCTGTTCACGTGCCTTTTGCTGCTTCGAGGGCCTCCGGTGTGAGCTTAGGGTCCACGGAGTGTCTGCCACCGCGGTTTTTTGCTCAGGCGTAAGGGGAATGCCCAGATCCAAAAGGTGCTGGCACAAGGATGGCCCCGGAGGGGCCGTTTTTGGAGAGCCGAGGCCCGGCGGGCAGCCGACCACAAGAAGACTCCAGGGAAGCTTCGGTTGCACCTCTACAAAGGGCTCCAGGAGGCTTCGGTTTCACCTCTACAAGAGGGCTCCAGGAGGCTTCGGTTTCACCTTTACAAAGAGGGAGGGCTCCAGGAGGCTTCGGTTTCACCTCTACAAGAGGGCTCCAGGGAAGCTTCGGTTTCACCTCTACAAGAGGGCTCCAGGAGGCTTCGGTTTCACCTCTACAAGAGGGCTCCAGGAGGCTTCGGTTTCACTTCTACAAGAGGGCTCCAGGAGGCTTCGGTTCACCTCTACAAGAGGGCTCCAGGAGGCTTCGGTTTCACCTCTACAAGAGGGCTCCAGGAGGCTTCGGTTTCACCTACAAGAGGGCTCCAGGAGGCTTCGGTTTCACCTCTAGAGGGCTCCAGGAGGCTTCGGTTTCACCTCTACAAGAGGGCTCCAGGAGGCTTCGGTTTCACCTCTACAAGAGGGCTCCAGGAGGCTTCGGTTTCACCTCTACAAGAGGGCTCCAGGAGGCTTCGGTTTCACCTCTACAAGAGGGCTCCAGGAGGCTTCGGTTTCACCTCTACAAGAGGGCTCCAGGAGGCTTCGGTTTCACCTCAGAAGACCCGGGCGTCTCCTGCTGCGAAGGACATACACCGTATAATTTGCCGGGTGATTCGTGATATGTATGCATTATTTGTTTGTATGTATGTATGTATGTATGAATGTATATGTATGTATATATATATATATATATATATATATATAAATATTGATATGCATATAGAGGGCATTGTGGTTTTGACTGCATTGGGGTAATAAAGCTATCTTTAGTGTGGCCCCTATATGCAGGACGATTACGCCTTGCCGGAATTGAGCCCTGATGAAAAACGCATGTATGGCAGTTTCTGGAAGCGGTTCAGATCGAATTCGTCGCTGGGGTCGAGTGTGGACGAAGAGTCGGTTCAGTCGCCTACGACAGCTGAGATCGTGGAACCCAGCCCTGCTTTTACCCAGTCGGCCGCTCCGGCACTTACGACTGCTGCTGTGAAGGCCCCAACAGTGGTGGCCAAGGTTGCTGCTCCGACACCTACGACTGCTTCTGTCGTGGCCCCAACAGAGGTGGCCAACTTTGTTGCTCCGACACCTACGACTGCTGCTGTCGTGACCCCAATGGTGGCCAACGTTGTTGCTCCGACACCTACTACGACTGCTGCTGTCGTGACCGCGGCGGTGGCCAACGTTGTTGCTCCGACACCTACGACTGCTGCTGTTGTGGCCCCAGCAGAGGTGGCCAACGTTGTTGCTCCAACACCTACGACTGCTGTCGTGACCCCGGAGGTGGCCAACGTTGTTGCTCCGACACCTACGACTGCTGCTGTTGTGGCCCCAGCAGAGGTGGCCAACGTTGTTGCTCCAACACCTGCGACTGCTGCTGTCGTGACCCCGGAGGTGGCCAACGTTGGTGCTGCTGTGGCGAAGGGGCCACCAAGTGTACCGCCGAAAATGGAACTCCCGGCTGTTCCGACCAGGGCGGCAACAGAGCATCCGGGACAGCCCTCAACGACTACAGCAGGTGCTGCTCCCATGACGAATGAAGCCTTGACAATGCTGGCTGCATTGCTCAGCCAATCGATGGGCCAGCTGTCTGTTGCTGATGGTGCTGACTCATCAAACCTTGGAAGCATCCAAGAATCCTTGAAGGCGCTTGTTGCGAAAGCAACCGGAGGAGCGGCTGCGCAGCCGCTCCAACAGCAGCAGCAGCAGCAGCTGGCTGTTGCCCCTGTTCCTGATGTTTCTGTGCCGCCGAAGCAGCCTGCTGTTGTGGATAAAACAAAGATTATCGACAGTGCGAGTGGCGTTGACTTGCAGCCGTCGCCAGCGAGTCCGAGCCCCGCAACTGCACCTGCAACGCCGAGCCCGTCGATTAATCCGCCTGGAACCCCGAGCACTCCGCCTCCTTGCACCACTCTCGCTCTCGCGAGGCCAGGGCCCAACGCTATCATCAATTCGGGAACCCACAAGACCGAGTACAAGACGTTCCAGCGGTTTTGTGAAAACTCGCCGGGAGCAGAGGAGTTGAAGAAGGTTTGGGTGCAGGGTGGACCGCAGCGTTTGGCGATGTTCCAGAAGTTTGTGTTGACAGGCTGCGACTAGGCTGATTATGTGCACTATATTGTCCATCATGCAGGGCCAATTATATATGAGAGTGTTGACTTTGGATTTCCACGCATGCAGAAGCTACCATGCATTGACTACCATCCATCATTCAAGCCCATCCAACAAAGGTGACCCAAAGGCCTTGGAGTGCGCTCTCAGATTCCGGCGGCAAAGGGAGGAGGAGGACAAGGACGAAG